>JAYKKM010000047.1:4017500-4405000 GCA_035772405.1 Chrysogorgia sp. JL179-B06
TATATTTATAATTTTGGACTCCTGATAAAATTATAATATATCTCCTTTTGCTAAAATTTATCTTCACTGACTTTTTTTGCAGTTAAAGTTGGCGATTTTGAGGGTTTTCAAATTTGACTGTGAGAAAAAATACCTGGAATCTAGCTCTGACAACAAAACAACAACTCCCACACACTATTTATCTGGCCACCTCACGCTTATTTGCTTTGGCCTTTCAGACAACCCAATCTACTCCAACGCACTCTGCATGCTTGGAGTATGTGACAGCCTTTATTAAAGGTCAACTATACCTTTTGAGGTTATTCTATTTTTCGTTAGAATTCGAAAAGTTCAATTCAAAACCGAAGAAATAATTGAAATTGGTTACTCGGTTCTACTTTTATGATCTGTTAAAGATCGAGTTTTCAGCCCTTTGGCTAAACTCAGTCGAACAACGACCGCGTCGGAAGAAAGCCTGGTACTACCGGTAAGTGATGTCATAAGATGTCATACGGCGAGAAAATACTGTATATTTTGGTTTTATTTTAGTGAAGTTTGGAATACTGTTTACTCTTGGGTGAGTAATAAGTGACAAACCAAATATCAAGCACTGGAATATTATTTTGTTCAATAAACCTATTACCAGTATGACACTATGACGTCATACCGGTAATAGTGCCATTCTTCTCAAAACGCGGTCGTGCAACAAGAGATCTGAAGAAATACTCCTCGATAAATCCTGCGCTATATCATGAAATTCATTTTTTTCTTCACTTTTACAAAGTTAGATGATATCTCTTTCGGAGGAAAATAGAACCTCAAAAGGTATAGTTGACCGACTGGCCGGCCTAGCCTCCTCCGCAGGCAACTCTGGCTTCTTTTTCCGAGTCAAATCGCTTCCAAGGCTGTGCGAGCAATGTTTTGGTTTGGATTGCAGGGAAGTATAGGGATTGTGAAGTGATTGATTGACGAAGAGCGTTGGAAGCTATTTGACTTCGGAAAAAGAAGCCACAGGTTGCCTGCGGAGGAGGCTAAGACTGGCCAATCGTCACCTGTCTTTCACTTTCACCTTCTATGTTACCTTACATGTAATTTGGATATACTTAGTCAGCATTGAGACTATTAACCATAGTGCGATAAACCATAATATGGATCAAGTCCTTCTCTCCAGCTAGCGGCAAAGAGATTACTCTAGGCTAGGGGGAAGGTATAGGGGAAGGGCAATCGAGCCGCGAAGCGCCAACGAGACGAATAAGAGAGACGGACTTGGCTCACTCGCATAAACAAAGAGCCGTAACGTTTATATTTAGTGAAGCGAGTTTAACAGTAAAAGCGGGTTTATTTGGCATTTTTTACACAATATATAATTGTATTAAATCGCTATTAAAGTATTCTTACTTGTTAATTCTGTCGGCAATCAGGACAAATTACAGGCAACCAGACCAGAAACTAAAGCAACGAGTGTTTACATGTATATCTCGGAAGGCCGTTGACTGTACGTTAAATTATTTAAAATCGCGAGACGCCCACGAAGGGGCGGTCCAACGGCCTTCTGAATTCAAATGAGACAATCGCGCGCGCGAGGGCCTTGTCCTGATTGTCGACAAAATTAACAAGTAAGAACATTTTAATAGCGATTTAATACAATTCTTTTGTAAAAAATGCAAAATAAAGTAATAAACGCGATTTACTGTTTGGTATAAATAACCGCTCATTACAATGAACCGGAAATCAGGAAGTGTCTTATTTGTCGCTTGGCGTCATAATACCTAGCCTGCGTCGCAGCCCGACTTTCCACCCACTTTTCTTCGGACGCAGGCTACATAATATCGAACTTTGTCGCGACAGAGGGACGTCTTGAACTCTGAGTGACGCTTGTGTATGGCACGCCATTGCGGCCAAAAGGTGTACGAGAATCAATTCGACTGCGCCGTTTCGGACAAAAGGTGGACAAAAGGTCGATTATCTCAATTTCTATACGCGAGAATTATATTTATATCAGTGGTCGAGAATATTCTATCTATAGGTGAGAATGTTATTCTCATAGTCGAGAATGTTATACCTATGGTCGAGAAATTCATGTCTATATTCGAGAATTTTATGTCTATAGACGAGAAATTGATATCTATAGTCGAGAATATTTTTATATTTGTAGTTGAGAATATCATTTTGATAATCGAGAATATTTTATGTTCATGTCTCGAGAATTGTAGTTCCATACTTGAGAATAATCACGTTGAGCGTTACGGGGAGGGCAATGCATTTACTTTTTCGAAAGGGAAGTGACTCTATAAACAACAACGATCTACAATTTACTATTACGTATACAACCGTGAAGAACAGATTTTCTACGCACCGCACTCCAAATAGTATTAATACATGTACTATATATTACTTATATACTTACTTTTAGACTAAATATAATCAGTACCATACACATATCGTACTTACTTACTCACACTATGTTCACACTGCGCTCACCCGCTTTCAAACAATTATTAATAACACATGTTGATCAATCTTGCAATTTATCTGAGATAAATAAGAAACCAACACCCTCTCACACGTCACACAAAACACATCATGATCTCATCACGTGACACACTCACAATATAAAACTAAGACTCACAACCAGGGTCAGCCTATTCGCTCACTGAGTTCACTGCAGAGTGCAACAAGTTTTTGAAAAAAGTTTTTGAAAGCAGTCAAAATGGCCAAGAGAGTTGGTTTATCACGTAATAACACGACATTCGGTAAGCACAAATATATTCCGTCTTGGCTTCACTATTATCGTCTGTATCCACCATTATAGAATGTATATCCACATCACCATTATTTTCAAAATCGCTCACAATCACTATCAATCGTCACAACCAATGCTTACAACAATTTGCACTCACACCCAAACCCTTCAAAAATCCCTCCTGAAGAAGACTGTTAGGTCGAAAGCGTCGAGGGTTGCCAATATACGAACAACCACAACTACACGCGTTTCTGTTCAAACATCCCAGTTTCTCCAATCGCAAACACACCACCGCCCTTCGACTTCATTTTCACCCACACATTGTTCATGTCAATCATCAATGTTATCAATGTTATCCACATAATATAATTATTTTGATATTCGTTAATATGCTCAAATGTACTGTTTGCCTCACTATTCACATTTCACAATCGCTATCTACTCCTACTGTTGGTACACGCCACATACATGTATTTCGTATCCAAATGGGAACACCCGTTTTTAAGCGTCAAATTACGTCATCCGTTTTTAATTGTAAACACGTCATCCAACTCAGAGCCCCATGCCGTATCTGAATTTACTCCAGTCGATTGTCAAAACATCCTACTTATTACCATATTTAAGACCGGTGCAGGTCCCATCACCTATCTTTTTATCAAAATGCGAGCTAGAGAAACAATCTATTTATTGTTTAATTTAGTTGGGGTCATTTAAAGAACGAGGCAAATCTATATAAACCGGCGCTTAGGCTCTTGGCTAACTATGCTGAAATTAAAACGCGATGGGCAGAAATATGGAAACATCACGTCCTCCCCACTCCTACTTAGTAAATTGTAGATCGTTGTTGTTTGGAGTCACTCCCCTCGAAATAAGTTAATGCCCTCCCCGTAACGCTCAACGTGATTATTCTCAAGTGTGGAACTACAATTCTCGACATGAACATAAAATATTCTCGACTACCAAAATGATATTCTCAACTACAAACATAAAAATATTCTCGACGATAGACATAAAATTCTCGAATATAGACATGAATTTCTCGACCATAGGTATAAATTCTCGACTATAAGAATAGCATTCTCACCTATAGATATAATATTCTCAACTGCTGAAATATAATTCTTGCCTATGCCGGATAGAAATTGATATCTCGACCTTTTGTTCACCTTTTGGCCGAAACGGCGCAGTCAAATTGATTCTCGTATACCTTTTGGCCGAAACGGCGCACCATACATGACATGCAATGTTAGAATGCGTTTTCCTTCGTCAAACGCAATTATTGTTGCATTCGACGAAGGAGAACGCATTCTAATCTTGCATGTTATGGGTTACTGTGCTTTACATCTGAAAGAAATCAAGATAAAATCTTTCCCCTTTTTGAATAAATTACCGTTTTGGAATTTGGAATAAATTATGGCATTAGTACTAGCTAGGAAAAATGGAAAATGCTGCCTCGGGACTAACACAGGAGCAGTGGATACGAAGTTGACTGTAGAAGTGTTCAGGATTAGGCATGCCAGCAGAATGATGCTAGGAATTTTCTATATCATGGAGGATCAAATAAATAGAATGTAGAACGTATAAAGGCGATCATATAGCCTTGTAATAAATAACATGTCATATGGTAATCATATGGCGCGTTTATAATGTCAAAATTCAATCTGATCATTTAAACACCATACATCTAATTCCAAAAACATTTACTCGAAACGTGTGCAAGCCTTGCGAAGTTATAAATTTTAAATATTAAAATAACGTACGGAAATCACGCAGGACGCTGTTATATATTTATTAGCTTTTATTTTTTTTATTTTATTTATTTATTTTCATTTTTTTTTAATTTATTTTCTTTACCGATCTTCATTCGCCATTTACTGGTCCACATGCGTCGAACGCAATCACATAATCTTTGATTACTCCTAGTTATGGTTTATCAAGGGTTAGGATTAAGGTGATTTGGGGTTTAGCCAAGTCCTTTCATCCCTGGTGACTATAGCAACGTATTTGCTATTCCTTATATGGGATATATGTACTAGAACTATTCTCAGGAATACCCAATCATGCATGTGTACCCGTAAAAGAGCTAAGAAACGGAGCTAAGTATGGCCTTCAAAAATAGTGTACGCCGCTTCCATTTCATGACGATAATATTAGTGGTCGCTTTTCTCATCATTTTTTCCACGATTGTCGATATAATAAAAAGATCCAGAGAATCCTTCTTCATTGAGCCTGACTATCTGGACAGTGAACTACCAATTGTGGTGCCGCCTCATAAACTCTCTGAATACGATTCAATTTCTTCTAAAAGCAACTCGACTAAATCGAACCTTCTACGTTTATTCGTCGCCATATACAGTGCCCCTCGACACTTGGACAGGCGAAATGCCGTTCGTTCTACTTGGATGGCGACTTGTAAAGCTTTGAGGAACGTTGTGTGTTGGTTTATTACAGATGGACAAGATAACGAAGGGAAAGCAATACAAGATGAGGTAAAGAACAAACTTATGAATGAAAGTCGTTTATTTGGTGATTTATTATTCGCGCAATCACCTGGTGGCATCAACTTTGCAAGGAGGTACTTGTGGGTGATCAATTGGGCTACAAAGCATTATAAGTTTCATTATTTACTTCGAGTTGATGACGATTACTTTGTATGTCTTGAAAGACTATTGTTAGAGTTGCCATTTCGTCCAAAGACTAAACTAGTATGGGGATGGTTGCACTGTTGGAAACCTGGTGCTGTTGCTATTGATGAAGGCTTCATTATTGTTACTCAAGATGTTGTTATGTATTTGATAAACAGAATCAACTCAACACTCCTCTGTCATCCTTATGGAGGCCAAGCTATGGGAATGTGGCTGACAGGTATCCCTGGTTTACAGACATTTGGCGACAACAGAAGAATTATCCACGATGGTTTTGACGTGGAGGCGGTATGGACAAGAAATGAAGTGTGTAGATCAGCACTGGCGATTCATAGAAGTTACCCAGAAGAAATGAGACATTACTGGCAAGTTCAAAGAAAGGAGATTACTTTTTCATACGTCCTTCCTCCTGTTAGATATCCATGTCGTCTTCCACCTTTTATCGATTACAAAGTTTTTGGAGAACCCTATTATGCTGTGCCAAAGTTATGCAAGGATTTACCAATATGGCATAAAAGCAAGCATTATCAAGGAAGAAAAGGGAAAAAATGACGTTTAGTGAAGTACTATATATCTTATCATCATATAGAAATGATCTAAAAACGGAAACATATGGACGCGTATGTAAACCCCGTGGTGGGGAACCAAAACGCGCGTGATGGCACTGCGACAAGTCAAATGTTTCTGAACGTTTTGGACCAGATGGATAGTTGGAAGCAAAGATATATTTCGATTTTACTCACCTAACAGATTGTAAAGTTTGCTAACTGCGCGGGTAAGGCGGATCAAAGCATCGAAAATGCGCGGATGGGTACATCTCAGTAGGTAAAAATGCACGGATGGGCAGGTTCCGAGGTAAAACTGCGCGGAACGCGGCGTCCGCGAATGGCTATATGGCACGTGCGATACGTAGTATGGCACGTGCGATCAGTAGTCATGAGCTCACGAGCAAGGGAATTCACATTTCAAAATCTTCCTTGATTCCTTCGAAAATTCAAGGCAAAGTGCCAGAGACGCAAAGTCACAGACACAAAGTGTCAAGTGACGAACACAAATAGACTTGATGAGCCTAAAAGAGCATGGCGCGCCGCGGGCCGCGTTGCCATAGTCATTAATTGAATCATGTCACACGCATGTCATCACGTTATCCTGTAAAAACATGCGACACCCGCTTGAGCCATATTTGGATCCATGTTATGATCATAAGTATATGTTATCATGTTATGATGAGATATATTTGACACATTTTGCTCGGATACTGGATTTAACAGATTTTTGCGGATGGGGATATATTTTACACATTTTGCGCGGATGCGGATATATTTTACCTATTTTGCGCGGATGCGGTTGAAATCTGAGAAAAGTGCGCGGGGAAGATCTTCTCCGCGCACAGAAAACTTTACAATCTTTGAAGGGTTGACAAAGCCAATCGGACCACAACTGATCACGAGAAGAACGCTCGTCTCCAGGTCTTTTGTAATCAATACCGCGCATGGTCAAATGTCTTGACCCGCCAGGAACAATAAGCCAGTTCGTAATATCGACTGCATCAAAATGACGTGTTCTGCGTCGGGATAAAACTTATTTCAATTCATAACATCAGGCTCAAACCACAATAGACATTTGCATTTCTATTTACACTTGTAAATTCGTTATACTGAATTCCCCAGCTTGATGTCATGAATTGAAATAAGTTTTATCCCGACGCAGAACGCGTCATTTTGATGCGCAGTCGACATTACGAACTGGCGTATTTATTTGTTTATTTATTAAGCTTCCATTGTACAATAACTAAAAAAAAATTCGAACAAAAATTACATGTACAACGAGGCAAGTTTACAACAGGTACATACCCACCAAAGTAAACTGCCAAAAACTATTAAAAATTATATATAGGCTAACAATGATAACAAAACATAATACAATTTCAATTCAATAAAACACAGTTGATTATAAAATATTTAAAAAAAATACTGTAAAAAATAAAAACAGTTGACAGCATTCTCTATAAGATGAGGTATGTATTTCGCTGTACATTCAAATCCCGCCCTTTGGCCGCACCCCCACCCCGCGGGGTTTACATTGTTAGGTGCATAATATATAATACGAGCAAGTGGCTTCTTCTGATTTCTAAATACGGACAAGCTGGTTGAAAATACGAGGCGCAGCCGAGTTTCGCCAAGATTTTGTAACCGGTTTGTCCGTATTTAGAAATCAGAGGATGAACAATTACGAGTGTTAGAACTTGCTTCTCAAACAAATCCATATTTCAAGAGAAAATCGAGATTAAAGTTGAGGAAATTCGGCTGTAATCTTCCTCTTATTTCTAAATACTGATTAAATATTAATTTCTTATGAAGTTTCTTCATGATTTATTAATGACTTCGAGCTATGGTTTGAGAAGGATGACGATTTTTTTGTTGGAAGTTTAGATTATTTGGAGTCTAAATCATTTTCACTCTCTTAAAGTTTGAGTATGGAAAGTTGCATATATATATATAGCTCAGTGGTTAGAGTGCACCGATGAACCTCGGGTTCGATCCCCGGTTGGGGCAGTCAAATCTTCATATACATATAGTTTGACCATATATATAAACGAAAGATATTAAAATTGCAGTCAGGCAAATGCATAATAAAGGTTTTAATGTATTTATATTACAATATCAAGAACAAAATGGACAAACTGATCGAGCGCTACACACAAGAATTAAAGAACACAGAAGAGCAGTAAAAAACAATCAAGACAAGATTTCGAAAATAGCACAACATGCAAATGCGCAGATGCGCAAATGTGCAGATGCACAAAATGCAAATGCGCAAATGTGATTGTTGTATTGACAATACAACAATCATTGACAAAGCGGCAAATTATCATAAACGATTGTTTTTGGAAGCTTAATTGGTACCCCCAAAGGAACTCGAATACAGGCAATGATCATATAGACCTAACATTTACATATCACTTTCTTAGCACATTGATTTACATATACCAGGCTTTTCACCCGCCTCGCCGGCCTTTTGACCGAAACGTCTTTTTGTAGTAGTTAAAACATGAGCGGCAGATGTTTATGAGCAGTTACACGAGCCGTTGTAACTGCCCATAAACATCGACCGCGAATGTTTTAACGAACTTATAAAATGAATATAATCATATAATACATATACTTTGTTTGGAAGTTGTAGAAACGGTACAAACAAATTATTAAGTTAACTTTCATAAAACATTGATGTTTTATTAATCAATGTTTTATCCTGGGTTAAAGCCATGCTGATTAAATATTAAAAAAAGTGGAGAGGGCCACCTCTCCCTGAAAACTCCGCCTTGCTACGGCACTCGTGCGCAGCATCCACACCATGCACAGCATCCACAGCGAATTGACTCTTTTTCTTGGTACTGAGTATAGGTTGATTGCGTTTTGAACGGGTTGCAGGTTGCGTTGTAATAACACACTTATTTCCATTGTCGATAGCACCATAAGTTGTGGCGGTATTTCCTGCAAGCAATCGTTGATTTTCAACTGTTTTTGCAGGATTTCCAGAAGTTTTCTTCTTATTTCTATCTGTTTTTCTTTCTATCTGTTTGTTCTTCGATGACTTTTCTGACCGCAAAAGATGCTTCATTTTCTTTTCAAAACTGTCCCAGTCAAACGTCAATTCTGCACCTCGCACTACACAAGTGTCAGTCTTCGTTATATATGACGCAAAGGACTTGTTCCACGTATTATGTCGTAAAGGAACCTTTTTTATTTCATTGGTTGCTGAAACAAACATGCATGAAACAACCAATATTTACCTTAGCTTTCCTAGTAGGCTCTAGCAATAAAGACCAAAAATCGTCCTCCTGTTACAGCACAGGCATGTGATTCCACACCGTGGTTTTGTCTCCACCACTGGGTTCAGCCAAGCCGATCACGTGATGTGAGTGCCATTCACCAATATTACACAGTCCTTGGTACGTCGTTAATATCTGGCCAACATTTGCTAGGTATTGTACGTCCTGATGAAAAGAATGCGTTGCATGTTCGTTCACAATTCTTCCCTGGACCAATCACGAGTTGAACTACAACATTACCATCGTCCTTCCATAGACCAAACAGATCTCCACCACTGACCAGTTTCAATATCAGGTCTCTGGAGCACAAGCCACTCTACGTATCGCTGTTCATTCTCGTACATAAAAACATTGAAGTCTTTACCCGTCGTCATACTGTGAACTACATTGACACAAAGGTTACTAAAGATAGCCATAGAGCATATTTCATTCATCGTGACTCGTCATTTTGTCTGTTTCGGTTTTTGGTTATCAACATTAATTATTCCTTTCGCTTTCACTTCACTGGAAGTCTGGTGAGAAAGCAGTATCGAATTCCATGTTAGGTAGCGAATCAAAGCGCACTATTCGACACTCGGAAATTCATGATCTCGTCGTCGCTCATGCATGCATTGGGATATAAGATCATATACACGATGCAGATATGATCTCATTCACACAATCTATCCAGCTATTTCGCTATCATGAGAGAGTTCTCAATTTCTTATAAAATACTTAGAGCTCTCTGTATTAACTAATATTAGAGTGAACTATATTGGAACTATTAATTAATATGCCTGCCGTTCTTACTTATAGTATAGTTAATTAAAATGAACTTATAGTTAGTTATACGATATTATGCTAAATTGCCAACCAGTGTGAGATAAACGAAAATTGAAATAGTTTAGTTTAGTTTAGTTTATTAGATTTATCACTCTTTGGTGAATACCCCAACAGGCTAGAAGTCCAATTGATAGGGGTTCCGAGGGCTTACGATTTAAGGTCGTTATCCGAGAAGACCCGAACGTCTTACCAATTGCTGTTAGTATAAATACGTGAGGTGATTATAGAAATCGCGTGCGCTGATTGGTCGAGCTACCTCGGATTATTACTCGATAATCACCTCCAGCGTTTTTTTAACATGGCCGCCAGCCGATTTGTCAAATTGACAGAAGAAGAAACAAAGAAACTATAGCAATTTTGAGGAAAATGCTGTTCCTAAAAGTAGGAAAATGTGTATTTATACTAAAACAATTATTCACCTCAGGCTCAGTGAATATCGGTGAATAAAAACCTCGACTTCGTCTCGGTTTTTATTCACCGATATTCACCTCGCCTTCGGCGAATAATTGTTAAATATTATTGCAAAGGCAACACTTTCTCCTCGATTATTTTTAAGACGAGGTATATATCCAAGACAATGTGCACCCAGCAGAGAGGCTTAGTAGATGCATGTCCCTTACCCAAATCTATTAGTGACTTCTACTACCATAATTCCTTGCGGTCTTTCCTTTCTCATGTACGTTATATCGACTTAACATCACAAAATTGATATACCGAAAAGCCGTTTTGTTTGTAGTATATAGTCACTAGTAGTTCATGCATCATAATGGGGTAAGGTTTATCAAGCGAAAGAAAGATGTTCTTTTTACTATGTTCCATTATTTCTCAGAATTACGAAACACTTCCGGTAATTTAATATGCAGGCAAAAGAGAAAGTAAAAGGAAACAAATATATATATTCGATGTAGACTCATCTTACAAGATACTTTAGATCATGGCTCATTCAAAACCAAGTGATCCTGATTATACTCTTTGAAGATGACTTCGAACGCATGAGACATTGGGTGTTACAATACCCTAACAGTGAAACCGGAGGACAATTTTTCGGCCTTTGGACAAAAGATTTAAATCCATACATCAACATCGTAATAGGACCTGGAGAAGGTTGCCGTCATGAAACGCATTCGTTTTACCAAGATATTGGGTATTTAAAAGATGTAGGGACATTTCTCAACAAAGAATTCATGATGTGTCATATTGGAGAATGGCATTCACACCATCGTCTACGAATACGAGAACCAAGCGGCGGCGACATGAACAGTGTTTGGAAGCATTTTCCAGCTGATGTTAAGCATTTCCTTCTTGTCATCGCAACCATTGAAGGAGCTAACGACGTGTGAGACTCTCGGCCGCCTTATCTATTTGCTAGCCATACACACAGAGAGGTACTGTAAGATTCACAATCATCGATAAAGTCAACGTCTTTATGAAAGAGCCAGCTATTAGGAATCGCATTGCAAATGGTGTTGAAGTAACTCCGGTAAAGCTTCCACAAAAGCCTTCCAAAAAAGCGGATTACAAAAAGGGTCTGAAGAATGGTATCTTACAGACTGGGGAGCCCATTTTGTTCAATGCCTAAATAGCAAATTGGAAGAACTGGACCCTAAAAATCGACAACAATTGAGAAACATTTTGATAAAAATCAAAGACCCTGCAGTTTTCCTTTGATTTCCGTGGTTGTCATTGCACTATAATATTTCCACGCGATTTTCCATATGCAGAACTAACCTAAAGGATGAAGACCAAAGATAAGAGGGTGGAATGGAAAGAGAAGATGAAACCTAACGCGGAACTCGATGAGTCATTACATGAGGAACTCGAGCATCGTATCGTGAAACATTTGCGTAACATTACCGCCATAAAACTATTGACAGTTTAAATCAGACTATAATACTGCCTGAGCATAATTTCATTTGCACTAAGATTCAAATAGCATATCACAGCGAAGAACACCGGTTAAATATATGGCATTGTAACTATATATCAAGCTATATCCTACCCGAACGTCTTGTTAGATCATCCGCAAATGTCAATGCAATCTCATTCCGTCAACGTAAATGTAAAACAACTACTTTCAATCGCTCATTTCTTATTATAGTATACAGCTGTTAAGGACTGTCGCGAATGTTTTTATCTCGTATCACTTTAATTCAAACCAGATATTTACAATAATATAGCTCGCAAACCCTCACATGTGTTCACTGTTTTTGTCCCTTTTTCCCTCTCTCCATCTCCTCCCGAGCGCTCTCCGATCATGTCCCGATCTTACATAAACATTGCATAACATTACGTAAGCCTTAATTATGCTGAAAATATCCCCGACACTCTCCCCCTATTTGATTTACCGTATATTGAAGCAAATAAAACCCTTAAAATTAAAAGGCTCCAGCTAACACATCTCGAATACGTTCCTTCGCAATCACCGCCGCGGCTCGTTTGGGTGTGAATTCCTTCGATTCAGGATCTAAACCTTTCGATTGTCCTTGGTTCTTCTCGATATCACAGCTCAGCTCCATTGGACATAATAGTTGAACTGCCCGTTCCATAAACGATTTTCCCGCTCTCAATCTCGCTCCCCGAATCTCCCCGTCTCTTCCTTTAATGAGCTTCACGACGATTCCGATATTCCATTTACCTCGATTTCGCAGCTCGCTTTGCATGAGAACCACGTCACCAACTTTCAACGACAAACTCTTGCTCTTGTGTTTCAGGTTATGTCTTTCCCTCAGACCTCTCACGTACTCACTGGTCCAACGCGACCACAAAACGTCCTTACAACGACGTAAGTGTCTCGCCCTCTTTCGCAGTTCGGTTTCTTCGATGGAATCTACGTCCGTTTCTGGTAAAACGTTTGACTGCCCGTACATCATCAGATTCGGTGTCAAAATCGGGAGTTGAACATCGTCTTCGACATATGACAACGGACGATTGTTAACAGCTATCTCCACATCGAGTAAAACTTCTTCCAATTCATTAAGATACAGAACGGCTCGACCGATCGACTTGTAAAGCGCTTGTTTCATTACTCCGATTAACCGTTCAAATTGTCCACCCCACCAGGGTGCTTTCGCCAAATTGAACTTCCATTCGATATTGTGGTGGGCCAGATAATCTTGTAACTTCTCTTCTTTCATTATCACTTTCAACCATTTCGCCGCGGCTACGAAACTTTTCCCGTTATCTGAGTAGATGGTAGAAGGTCTCCCCCTTCTGGCGATGATTCGTTTTAGACAACGGATGAATCCCTCGGTTGTTTGGTCTGTCAGCAGCTCTAGGTGGATTGCCCTCGATAGACTGCATGCACAAAGCAAAATGTATGCTTTGCCCTCTTTCTTCTTGGATACTTTGTAGGCCATCGGGCCTGCGTAGTCTACGCCGACTACTTGGAACGGCGACGAACCTTCGGTACGCTCGACAGGTAGGTTTCCCGGGGGAGGTTTGTGAAATGCCGTCGTGTGAAATTTCTTGCAACCATAACAGTGAGTGTAGACACTTCTCACAAGCTGGCGCAGGCGTGGTATCCAGTAATCACGGCGAACGAGAGCCATCGTAAGGCAAACTCCCCCGTGGAGAGTCAACTCGTGGGCATCTTGCACGATCTTCTCGGAAAGGGTGACTTTAGGCGGTAGATACACGGGATAACTTCCTTGGATCCGACCTCTACACTCGTATAGATACCTTCGCTATTTCGTTGTAGGTTTAGGGTTAGCTGATCTTCGCGAAACTTCTCTGTTTTACTATTTCTCTCTTGCACTCTTCGTATCCACCACTTCACTTGTTGCTCGGTTTCTGCGGTGGTCAGGGGTCCGTAGGTTCGCAAATGTTTTGGAGTCTTGCAGTTACGGACGAATCTTGCTATCCAGGAGTTGACACGGATTGTCTTCCAGTAAGGATGTTTCACCAAGAGTGCGTCAAAACTATCTTCCATCTCCACTGCCGTCGCAAGGGTTTCTCGTATCTTCTTGGCTTCTGCTTCCGAGTCTTTGTTGGGCTCCGTCATCACCGACGCCGGCCACTTGTCTGGATCTGTCAGCCAATCTGGTCCGTTGAGCCACTCATCAGTCAAACGATTTACTTCGCATCCTCTGCTGCCTCGGTCTGCGGGATTAAGGTCGGTACCAACATGTCGCCACGTAATGAAATCTTTCTCGTTGATCTTTCTCACTCGATTGAATACAAATTGTTTATATGTTCCTCCTCCTCTGATCCAATGGAGGGCGACTAGGCTATCTAACCATCCGTAAACCGCGCTCACTGGGTAACCTTCGAGTGCAATTCGTACATTGGCAGCTAAGTTTGCTGCCATATGTGCCGACACAAGCTCCAGCCTTGGGATCGTGAGATTCTTCTTGGCCAATCGCGATTTCGAAGCTATCAACCCCGTACTTTCTCCCGAAGGTTGCTTAACGACCGCGTACACTACGGCGGAAACTCCAGAACCACTTGCGTCTCCAAACGTGTGTAACTCCACTTCATTCAACGGCTCTCGGTATCTCGGGATACTTCTTGCAAACTGGACCTTCTCGGGAAGGTATTTCAGGAACTTTAGCCATTGTTGCCCGAGGTTATCTGATATCTTCTCATCCCACGGAAGATTTTGATCACAAACTTCGCGAAAGATGAATTTGCCGAGTAGGGTCACCGGCGATACAATTCCAAGTGGGTCATAAACTGATGCAAGGAATCGTAGAATCTCTCTCTTCGTTCTCTCAACTGGTTTCTTCGGAAACGCAACAGCAAGGGTGTCATCGGTTTTGTTCCACGAGAGTCCTAGCAACTTTGTTTCACCACTGTTAACTCCCAACTGCTGTTTGGCATAGCTTGGTAGATTGTCAAAAGCAGGATCTTTCTCATTCTCTGCGCTCTCCAGTTGTGGCTCATTGGAGTGCCACTTATGAAGCTCAAACTTAGCTTCTTCAAACACCGATATAGTTGTTTGCTTTAAGTTCAGGACTTCGTCAGATGTGCATCCCCCACTGATGATGTCGTCTACGTACAGACATTTCTCAAGCTCATCAATCTCTTGCGGATATCTCTCTCTCAGCGCCTTCAAATGTTGCTTCAGTGTTGCAGCCAGAAGGAAAGGGGATTGGACTAAACCAAACAGTGCTCGTGTGAATCGTAGAACTTCGATATCCCTGGGGTCTTTGTTCCGGATCCAGTGGAACCTTAGTACATCTCTGTCCTCAGCCCGAATGAGCACCTGCAAGAAAGCTTTCTTCAGGTCTGCTGCTAAGGCGATCGGCTTCAACCGGTTTCGGACAAGAACATTCCACAGGAGATTCTGAAGAGGTGGACCTGTTTCAAGGCAATCATTTAGGGAGGGACTTTCGTCACTTTCTTTTGCTGACGCGTCAAAGACGATTCTCATTTTGGTAGTTTCGGCAGTTTCCTTAATCACAGATTTATGAGGAATATAATATTCTCTACCTTGTGGCTCCTCAACAGCTCTCTCTACAATACCTTCGTTTAACTGTTCTTGGATAATGTTATCATACTTCTCGAACTGTTCTGGTTCTCTTACTAGTTTCTTCACTAGACTATCCAATCGCTTTATACTTCCACGTTCATTTGTTGGTAAGGTACCATGTCCGGGTTTCCATAACAAATTTGTTTCATACCGTCCATCCTCGTTACGACTTAGTTGTTCTGCAAACTCCTCGTACACGACTTAGTTGTTCTGCAAACTCCTCGTACACGACTTGCTGATCACCCTCTGGTCGGTCTTTGAGGCCCAATACATCTAGACTGCATAGCTCTTGGTATTCTGCACCGGATGTTCTAGTGATATAGGTGTTGGATGAACTAGACTCAGTTCCTGCAGACATCACTGTCCAACCAAGTCTTGTAAACTCGGCTATTGGCTCAAGTGATTGGCCAATCTTTGGCTTCGTTTCGGTTTTCACTCTCGAATAATCACTTGCTCCCAATATGACATGAATTGGCAGTTCTTGCTTAGTGTCATTGTCATTTATGACCACTTGTTCCAAATGATTGTATCTCTTCAACAGCTCTTCATAACCAGGGTTTGGGATTGTAAGTAGCACACTTTTATCCACTTTGTTGAGCATTGTTGACAATTTCAAAATTCTCATCCACACTCGAGATGTTCACCTTATAACTGTGGACCTTTTGGGTTGTCGAACAGACCATCATCTCAATATGCTTGTGTTCGGTATACGGGTTGGTTTCTTGTTCAGATTCTCGATTAATGATGATGAGGCATACTAACTGCCTGAACCCGAGTCCAGGAGTGCTCTACATTTGATCCCATCTACAGAGATCACTACTACAGGATAGATAACAGTAGATTCACCTGTTGCCACCAGCATTTGCTCTTTCCCAGGTTTCTGGACACAAATGGAAGTATGATGTTGACCACCACACTTTTGACAGTTGTATTTGCTCTTGCAGTCCTTTGCTTGGTGCCTCGAGCCAGTGCAGTTAAAGCAGAGTCGCTTTTCACTCAGGATTTTTCTTCGCTCTCTCACATCAGGAACTTTCTTACACTCCATCGCTTTGTGATCTGGAGCATCACAATAAACACAAACTCGAGCTTGGTGAAGAGAAGCTTGGTAGGAATGACCATGTCCACGATTATGACCATCACCCCGACTGCTATGACCATCACCCCGACTACTACGCTCACTTGTCTGCGCCGGATTGCGATCACACCACTTCCTTAGAGATTCTACCAGTTGTGGGAATCCCCATTGTTGCCATTCGTCATCAAGACGAACTAGATCAGGTCTTATTGCAGGTAATTTGTCTAGAGTGGCACGTACAAACCCCCCAATCTCTTTGAGTTTTCCCAATGTTTCCAGTGTTTGCACATGACTAGCAAGTGTCTCATAAAATTTATACACTTTGGCGGGGTCTGCTACCTGTACTTTGGGTAACCCAATAATACACTGTGTGGGTGCATTTACCACTTCGCTTGTTTGACCATATTTGGTTTTTAGGATTGTTTTCGCTCTCTCATAACCTTCGGATGAGAATGGTAGACCTTCAATCAACACCCGGGCACTGGGTATGAGTAATTCTCTCAAGTAGGAAAATTTGGCTACCTGTGTTATAGTAGTCTTATCTATTTCAGTGTCAAATTGATTCCAAAATCGCACTCCAATCTAAATATGTACCTTGAAATTTGCTAATGACAAGCTTCGGTAACTTAGCTCCAACACTTGGGGACTTTGGGCTTGCTTCAAATTTTGATCTTACTTCAAGCTTTGCTTTTTCTAACTGAATTTCATTCTCTAAAACTTGCTTGCGTTTCTGTTCTGCAAGTTGTTCTTTCTCATTGTACTTTATTTCACTTGCTACATGTTTTACATCTTTAGCTATGTGTTCAAATTTCCCAAGCTTTGTTTCTACAGCTTCAGTCCAAACTCTAACTTCACTAGCATCCTCACCGTTCTCAATTTTAATCTCTTGATATTGTAATTTCAGCTCATGAATTTTCTCAATAATTGATTCTAAAACGCTCACATGTCTCTCAATAGCTTTAAGGTCAGCTGAATCGATGATTTTAGGTGTTTGTTCCACGTTAAATTCTAACAAACGAAGCTTACCTTCGATCTTTTTCTCGACGTCGGCCATCTTCGATATTTTGGTCAACTTTTGTACTCACAAATTCTCTCACAAACCGTTTAAATTGTCGTTTTTTTCTCGCACTTTTCCATGTAACGCCGTCCTGGCAGGATCGCCACTGTGTCGCGAATGTTTTTATCTCGTATCACTTTAATTCAAACCAGATATTTACAATAATATAGCTCGCAAACCCTCACATGTGTTCACTGTTTTTGTCCCTTTTTCCCTCTCTCCAACTCCTCCCGAGCGCGCTCCGATCATGTCCCGATCTTACATAAACAAAGCCTTAATTATGCTGAAAATATCCCCGACAGGACAAAAATTGTGCTTTTAGTGATAAAAGCATGAAACTTCTCATGTTTTTAGACCTATAGGCCCTTATAGGCCTATAGGTAGTCTGGCTATAAACTTCTGTAACAGGAATAAACCGGTTTTGATAAAAAATGCTGAGTCAGCATTTTTTACCCTTACATTTTCAGTGAATAATGTCAGTATTAGCCACTATTAGTGTTTTATAGAAGTTTTAGAGATGCAAACAGTGTTCAGGAAAATATGTTACCCCAGAGGAACTAATGCCATCCAACTTGCAACAGGAATAAACCGGTTTATATAAAAAATGCTGACTCAACATTTTTATGATTACTCTTTCCTATCGTTCTTACAATTATCTTTGTTTAGCTGACGGGTTGTAGTGTTGACTTCAAAGAGTGCCACTTTAAATACTGTCTAACCATTTAGGTATGAATATTAATATTATCTTACCTAGCTGTTCTCCACAAACACACAGGGCTGTACACTGCAGGTTGGATTTTGAACACTTGTACAACCCCCTGAAGGCTTTTTTGCAGGAGCAGCGGATAAGCTCATAGCAACCTTGCTGAGCTTGCGACAAGGTAGTCCAAAGAGGTTTCCATAAATCATCTCTCTCCCAACCCCACTCAGCTGGGCTTGGAAGTTCTGGCAAGTGGACCTGCACCATACATGCTGCCTCAGAGCAGCAGATGTTAACTTGGTGGAATCCGATCAGGAGTACGGGAATGCTGGCAGAACAACTGTTGTCGAGCCTCATCGAGTGAGATCAACTTGCTTCCTCGATCGTACAACAATACAACGAATCGTTTGATATTCTTGGTGCAGTCATCAGATAAGACATCGGGCGCAGCGGCGATGTCTAAGAACGATCTGGTATGCACTTGTGCGTTTACCAGCAAAGAACGAAGCCGTATCGCAGCCTGTGAATGCGTGGAAGACCGGCAAAGACATGCTCTGTTGACTTGAGGACCAAGTGAACAGGCGATTTTGTAGATTGGGTAATACTTAAAATGCTTCCCTGTGCGAAAACGAAGCCAGACCTCGTTCTGTGGGATTAATTCTCTGCATCTGTGACACAGCAATAGCAAAAACATCTATATCATTTGTCCTTATCATTATTGGCGATCATGGTGCTGTTTGGGCAGCAGCAATAACATGCAAGAAAATTCGAGTGTCAACTTCTTCGTGACTACACGGATGTAGGCCTTCCAAGCACTGTCTTGATCCATTGCTCACTATACTTGGTTACCTTGTGTGCTGTACACTTCTTTGCCTGGAGCAACAATGCTTACTACTTCCTAGTCTGCAAGAAGTATGAAAAGTTCCCGCGTCTTGTTATCATATGTAATATGAACACAAGTGGCCCAAGCTCATGCGCCAATTTGTGTTTATATTGGAATTTATTCGATTTGTCAAAATAAGAGGATATTTTCATCTATTATTTGCAGTTTATTGTTACAATATATAAATGAAATAATGTGTATTTATATCTACCATAAGGTGTATGTGTCTTTCATTGCAAGTTTGGTGAGATTTAGTATAGGACAGTTGCTGGGGCGAGTTGCAGTGCGACATGGCGACATTAATGCAAATATAATCGTTTATAATCAAACATTATACCTATGAATACTCAACAAAATAAACATTTATAAACCTTGTTGTTCCACTTACATGTTTATTGTGTTGTAATATTCTTCCTTGCGAAACTTGGCGCCATTCTGCCGCATTATACTTCGAACCCGTTTGCGGTATACTAATAATAGAGGAAGGTAGGTAACTTCCGCTCTCCGATCGACACAAATTCACCACGATAATGGCTATAAAATCATTCCAAATGCTTCCATCGGCGCCAAACTTGGGCAGCACCATCTCAGATAGTTCCTTCAACTAACCAACGAACAAAATTTCCGCCTTTCCACTCAACTTTTGAATAAAGCGAAGAAGTTTCAAACCACTTTCATGTCTACATATGCTTGTGCCAGTTCGTCGCAACACCAACTGTCACGCGTGACGTATTAATGCCGACCCTCCCCTCCGAGGCACGTAACAAAAACGTTATTACAACAGTAGTTTTTTGTTACGTGCCTTGGAGGGGAGGGTCGGGATTAATACGTCACGGGTGACAGTTGGTGTTGCGACGGCACAAGCATATGTAGACATGAAAGTGGTTTGAAATTTCTTCGCTTTATTCAAAAGTTGATTGGAAAGGCGGAAATTTTGTTCGTTGGTTAGTTGAAGGAACAATCTGACATGGTGCTGCCAAAGTTTGGCGCCGATGGAAGCATTTGGAATGATTTTATGGCCATTATCGTGGTGAATTTGTGTCGATCGGGGAGTGGAAGTTACCTACCTTCGTCTATTATTAGTATACCGCCAAGCGGGTCGAGCAACGGGTTTGAATTATAATGAACAGAATGGCGCCATGTTTCACAAGGACGAATATTACGACACAATAAACATGTAAGTGGAACAACAAGGTTTATAAATGTTTATTTTGTTGAGTATTCATAGGTATAATATTTGATTATAAACGATTATATTTGCATTAATGTCGAACTCGCCCGCCC
The DNA here is from genome assembly GCA_035772405.1 of Chrysogorgia sp. JL179-B06. Classification (NCBI taxonomy): domain Eukaryota; kingdom Metazoa; phylum Cnidaria; class Anthozoa; order Scleralcyonacea; family Chrysogorgiidae; genus Chrysogorgia; species Chrysogorgia sp. JL179-B06. The sequence continues at coordinate 4,037,991 of JAYKKM010000047.1, forward strand.
CAACCCGCAGAGAGCCTGCTCGCAGGCTACACTGCAACTGTCCTAAATCTCACCAAACTTGCAATGAAAGACACATACACCTTATGGTAGATATAAATACACATTATTTCATTTATATATTGTAACAATAAACTGCAAATAATAGATGAAAATATCCTCTAATTTTGACAAATCGAATAAATTCCAATATAAACACAAATTGGCGCATGAGCTTGGGCCACTTGTGATATAAATAATATGTAATCTTTACTTATGACTTCAAACAACAACGATCTGCAATTTACTGGGCTAACTATGCTGAAATTGAAGCGCGATGGGCAGAAGTCCTCCTCACTCCTACTTAGTAAATTGTAGATCGTTGTTGTTTGGAGTCACTCCCCTTTCGAAATAAGTAAATGCCCTCCCCGTAACGCTCAACGTGATTATTCTCAAGTATGGAACTACAATTCTCGACATGAACATAAACAATGATTCTCGACTACGGACTACCAAAATGATATTCTCAACTACAAACATAAAAATATTCTCGACGATAGACATAAAATTCTCGAATATAGACACGAATTTCTCGACCATAGGTATAAATTCTCGACTATAAGAATAGCATTCTCACCTATAGATATAATATTCTCAACTACTGAAATATAATTCTTGCCTATGCCGGATAGAAATTGATATCTCGACCTTTTGTTCACCTTTTGGCCGAAACGACCATACTTGTTTCTCTGTTTTATTCGGCGCTTATGTAGTTGCACGAGCGATGATTTGAAACTCGAAACAGCTCGAAACAGCTGCCACGTGAAACTCATGGTGTTGTGTCGTCTCAGCTTTCAGTGATCGTCACGCGTATGGCAGCTGTTTCGAGTTTCAAATTACCGCGCATGCAATTTACAAATATCTTTCATTGAATAAAGCATCAGAATAGGGTAGGGTTAGCCGTTAGTATTATGGATAGTGTTAGGGTTGTATTAGGGTTAGTATTAGGGTTAATATTAGGGTTCATAATCATCATCAAGGCGGCTTTAGAGCTGTTCCATGTTGGGATCGTCATTAGTCTGGTATGTCCCTGTAAGTTCGATGACAGATTTAGTGTTATTTTGCGTCAAAGAATTAGGTCGAAAGTTGACTCGTGGTTTAGTCTGTCAACATTCATTTTTGCATGCTGTGAATGACGCATTATGGTTGTAATCCGAGAGGCGGCGACCTTCTTCGTTTTTTTTTCACTCCCCAAGAGAAATTTGGGAAGTGTTCGTTATAAACTACATGGCCAAAACTTACTCTCAATAATAACTTCATGTCAGCCTGCCAGTCGGCTCTCCTGTGTATGGCGTCCAAATAGGGACGTGTTCATTGTGAACGTTTAATAATCAGTGAACGTATAGAAAGAGTTATCAGAGAATTATCGTATAAATTCGATGTTTCTATCCAGCTAAAAGATGAGCAGCGGATGTCATTTTAAACTAGTTTGCTTTTTGGTTCCGATATTTTTGCTGTATTACCAACAGGTTACGGCAAAAGTTTGATATTTCAGCTTCTTGTCCTTCTCTAGAAACGAGAAAGAGGACAACCCACTTGGCTGTTGTCGTATGTTACTTTGTTTTATTTCATATTCAACACACTTATCACGGTTGAGTGAAATTTAAAACTCGCGTCGCGATGTACTGTTTGAAGTCTAGACAGGAAGTCACACTCATTGTTAGGAAACTTGTTCGATTTTGATATAGGCACTGAATTTCTGCTAAAATTTGTATCGAATGACCGCAGACCGCTTGTATTTGTTGTCAGAAGCAAGGAGTGTCAACGGAAGGTTTTGAGCAACCAGATTGTGAGCTGTTTTGTCTAATGTAAGTGATGACTGTGATGTTGCAATTTCTCGTGTTTCTGTTTTCAAAAGCGTGCTTTGAATTACGCATCAGTGATCTTCATCTTTACGCATGAGTGAAGGCACTTTCAGAGATTCACTATAAGTTCTGATGTTATCCTAAATCATCGTTTATTTCAGATTTTCTGTTCTTCAGTCAGTTCAGTGACTCGTATCTCTCACAGTTCTAGATGAGCAAAAGGCTACAACAAAGCAAGGTTTCGGCATATTTTAAAAGAAATCGAACGGATTCACGGAAGTCGAAGATCATGTTGCCACTTTAGATGATGACGAGGTAGAGCCTGTTGTTACGAGTCTTCAAGTTGAAACGCCTTCAAATTCCGATTCCTGCGGTACCTGTAGTTCTACTCCGAGTTTTAACATGACTCATACACAATCACTAGTTGTGACTGTGAATGATTTGTCCAAAAAAGGTGAGAAAGCGAGGCAGCCTTCTATTATCTTCCCAAAAAAACCAGGCTGGTAGACATTTTGGTGCTCATTTGTATTCTCAATTCTCCTGGATAGAGTATAGCAAAGAACTCGATGCTATATTCTGCCAACCGTGTCAGTAGTATAGAACATGGCGGTGCGAGCTCAGCGACGCCAACCACAAATGCGAGTGCCATAGCAACGTTAATTTTTACGCCAAATCGCGATTTAGCGCAAAAATTAGCGATGCCACGGTGCCCACACTTGTGGATAACGTCGAATAAGCTCGCACCGCCATGTTCTATACTACTACAGCAGTCGTTAATTAGGCTTGACACACCCCTCTCCACCGATTAATGTCAAACACGCGCGAGACTCACGAAACAATACTGAATTTATACCAAACCACATTTCAGTCAAGTTTAAAAATAGTCGTTTCAACATTTTCACAAATTTGTGTCGCTTCAAAATTTTCACGCTTTTTTGACTGACACATTTCCAATTCACGCGCGAAAAAAAACCACTAGATTTTGATTCTAGTGGTGATGTTTATCCAAATGGATAGCGAAATGGCGCTCTTTTGATTGGTCAACCCACACCAGCGCCCACAACAAATATTTTATCCAAACAAGTACCCAAATGGGGAGCGAAATGGCGCTCTTTTGATTGGTTAGCAACATTGACTAATTTGCATACTAACAGGTGGCCGGTTGTTTTGCGAGTTAGTCCGTTTGTTCACTATTTTCAGTGTTGTCTCTCGCTTCAATGTTTTTGTGACCATATGCGTAGGAGTCAATGCCATTTTCTAAAAGGTATCGTTTGTCATCAAAACAGGATAGCGACACTTTATTAATTTCATAACTACCTAGCTGATGTTTGACACTTCTAATGGTCTTCATTGTGTGTCGCAATTGTTTCTGCTCTAGTAGCACACTTTTGTAATCTTCGTGTCTGATCACTTTTTTAATTATATTCTTTCTAATACCTTTAGCAGTTTTCCCACCACCCCCATCCTCTTTCAAATAGCTGTACATCTTACTGCGCAACCCAACGAACTCAATAATTGGCGTTCCAGCGCACTCGTCCTTCATCTTCCCAATAACTTTCTTGTTTTCTTTAAAAGCGAATGGGCTGTCATCGGGATAGTCGCTGTTGTCAAACTTTTCGCGCTCCATCATAAAGTCGGAATAAACGTCGTCAGTTTTGATTGAGTACAACAGACTGTCAGTGTCGGTGAAGTGCAATCTACAGGTGTCGCTAGAGTACTTTTTCATAATATAATTGTAGTGAAAATTGTACATCAGCGTTTTGCTCAAGTCTAGTATGCACATACCCACATATGCAGGTCTATTTAGTGTCAGCGTTTCTTTAACCTTATGGACAGCGACTAAGTTCTCGCTAAATATTTTGCAAGACACAAACGTCGGCTTCGAGACAAGCTTTTCAAATTTCTTCGCAGTGGTCACTAATCTCACGTCCACACGCTTCCTCAAGTTTTCCATCGTTTTTCCGAACACACTGTTATTCATCAGCTTGAAGAAGTCCTTCTCAAAAGCGTTCTTAGCCGCAGTTCTTTTGACTGTGTTAAAGTCGATGTACTTACCCAACCACTTAGACTGGTCAAACTGTAGGACCCTATGAACCTTTTTGATTTTTAGTCCAAGATCCGTGTACAACTGCAGATTTCCATAGTGACACACATACTTTTTTTTGTCCATCAAATTAGTCACCAGCTTTTTCACGCCGCCAACACTCACGTTAAACTTATTTTTGATTTTCGTGCAGTACTCCGACAACATGTCAACAGTTATCTCCATCTTCTCGGGAGCCACCGGGTAATCGTTGTGTAGGTCATGCAAATGAGCTGGATACTCCAAGTCGACTTCAAGCAGTAAGCCCTTTTTGCTGTTGTTGTGATAGTCGTATAGATTAACCTTTTTTATTTCTTTCTCAGTCAACCACTTGAAGCCACCCGTAGGTAGACTTCGACTCATTGCCCATCCGTACAAATTGTTGGCGTCAAGGTACATCAAATACTTCGACTCTTGCGCTTTATCGTACCCCTCCATGTACTTATTATTCGCCACGCCATGTCTGTTGCATATGTAGCTCACACCACCACGCATACCCATTTCTACGAACTGGAACATGTCAATGTCGGACAATAATTCGAGTTCCACTCCAGTCATCTTTAACATGGCGTCCCAAGCCAATCCGGGCGATGTAAAATAATGACACGGGTCTAATTTGTACTCACGATGGCATGTCTTTCTAAAGTTCTCAAAAACGTCGGCAAGCAAGAGCACGTCACTTTTCAAATACAGGTCGTGATACCCACCCATGTTTTCAACGTCGAAGTAGTCCCACACATTGCAAGCGCGCTCATGCATTTCCTCCGTAATGTGCTCGTCATTCAGAACGCTGTAAAAGTCCTTTTTGGAGGGTACAGGTAACTCGCTTTCGTCGAATTTTTCAAAGGAGTCCATGTAATCATAGGGATAGACCCCCTTTCTTGTCATGAGTGCCAACCCCTCGTCGCGAAACACTTCTGACGTGTATTTGAAAGCGTCCCTTGGTAGGTTCTTCACCAAGTTGTCTAGACCACTACTCATGAACTGAAAGCTGTCCAAAAATACCAAGTTTTTCCCAAGCATGAACGCCATGTACTTCTCCATGTTGTTCGGTATCACATTTATGTCTTGACCAAACTTACCAATCTCCTGCATGATGAAATGGCTATCGTAGCCGCGTAAGTTATGAAAGATCACAGGGATTTTATCAGTCAACTTAAAGTTCACGTTACACTGACGATGCGCAGACCCTCTGTACTTACCTGACACGTGACAGTGGTCTCTCACTCTAACGTCAGCACTAGTGTACTCAACACTGCAAATATGACAACTTTTAGCCTCATCAAAGTTCTTCTTATCGGCATCAGTCAGTATCATTTCTTTGTTAAAGTGACTCTCAGATGTCTTTTTACAATATTCAACAATTTCTAACATCTCCCCAATGAACTTGTTAACTGCATTTTCACCGCGATACACTTTCACTGGCTTACTATACTCGTCGTAGCAACAAACCAATTTATACCCATAACCACAGTCAACGTGCCTCTGGTAGGCATTTGTGTAGCTACGCTCGCTTGATGGTGTCGCTGTGTGCGCCTTCTGTGTGATAGCCTCGAAATCTGCGTACACCACAAATGGTACATTTAATTGTCTGCTAAAATTCTCGTATTTCACTCTCGCACCTTTTTGCGGCATTTTGATAGCTTGCTTCCCATTAATGACCAAACATACTTCCACATGGCGTTCGAGCACGTCCGCTCGGGTAAAACACTGCAAACAATACCTACAAAAGTGCTTTCTCGCCTCGTGCTTTGTCTGCCGGTGCATGAATTTGTTGAAGTCACGAATATACACATAATGCTTGTTGCCCACATCATTAGTTATCAACAGTAGGTCCATATGGTCGGGGTACGCTTCCTTAGAAACGTACACAGGGAATGGCTGCTTATTTTCGTACCCAAAAACATTGATGCTAATTTCGTTAGCCTTTTCGATCTTGTTGTAATCTTTGAGTGTGACTGGGAAGTCGACTCCATCGTAATTCAACTCACTGACATGTCTGACGTACTTTGACGTTCTATCAGAGTTTTTTCCAACGGGAAACTTATCTGCTAGGTGACACCATCTAAAGCACTCGTTGTCATCCTCGTTATTTACGTTTATCAGACCCTTCATACTGTTGCGCAGCTCCTTTGGCAACGCAATGTAGCTACTCCCATGCAAAGGTCTGTAAATAGCGACATTAACGTAGTGTGCGTCTATTTTGTCGATAGTCCATCCAGACCCCTCAGATAACCACCCAGCTATCCGCGTCAAAATCTGCTCCGACCCACGATTGGCGACACCCTCGATGTCATGCTCGTTAATGACGACGAACGTTTCGCTGTTAAAGTAGGCAGTTTTGTATGTGGTCTTATCACGCTCTAAAACTCTCTCAAAAGTGACCTTGACTGTCTCTACCACTTTCATTCCGTTGGTCTCACCCAGCTCACGTCTCAAAAGGTTAGTGACAGCACTTCTACTACCATTTACCTGATTGATGTCTCTGTCGTCAATTACTTCGACTCCATAGGACCTTGTGAACCCTCTCAGTGCTCGATCCAACAGATGCGTTGACGGTGCGAGGTCTTCGACTACAGGTTGTCCCTCTTGATCTCTAAAGAAGCCGTGAACGTTGGTCGCTTCATCTGTTAGTGAATTGACAACGGCTGCACTCGTCTTATGCGCCCGTCTTTTTGTCAGTGGGTTTTTCACAGTCTGACTCATTGGCTTATACTTACACTACACTTTTTTTCTTAGCCCACTCGTTGTAATAATGATCGCCACTTTCACACCACCCCAGCTTTGGGTACACCACCCCAAACAAATTGTCGTCGAACTTATCTTTCACCTTCCCGTCTTTAAGGTCTGGCACCCTTTCAAGTGTTTCGAGTTGTCTTCTATGACACAACCTAATAATGTAGTATCCATATCTGCTAACGTTTCTACCCTTTATCAAATTGCATGAGTACAACACATTGACAACTTTCAAGAAGTCCTCTTTTATCAACTCAAGGTGCTCACCCCTCACAACGCTCCGTAGTCTCCTCCCCATCCACCAAGACCGTTTGTGAACGCTTTTTAGTCGTGTGAGTCTCGTGTCACCATAACTCTGAATGTAGCCCCATTCGATGTCGCCACACTTTGGACACGCGTGCCCACCACAGTCAGTCATGTTTTTCACAACGTCACAATCCGAGCAGTATAGTAAAGCCTGAAGGTGCCTCCACACTTAATTTGCGTCTCATTCGCGATCTCATCAATTGTCAAACCAAAACTCATCTGCCTCATAAGTTTGTCCATCGCCTATATTACTCCAACATTTTTTTATCGAACCAATACCCACACCGCTATTCCACTACCCAAACCTAACGCGCCAACAAACAATAATTGGTATTCCTTCATCTCCGCACTCGGTTGGTAGTAATCCGCAATCTTCGGGAGGTCAGTGAACACTCGTCCGCTGTACCGTATGGTCATTACGCTTCTAAGTTCTTCCAACGCGTGGTTTGTGTCATTGATGTCAGCGTTAGCATCAGAGAGCTGTTGCCGTAGACGCTGAATCTTATCTTTCTTAGCGATTTCATTTTCATACCACACTTCTTTCGCACTGGCTAACTGTTCCAACGCGTGGTTGTGCCTTTTCATCTCAGCTTCATAACCTGAGTGGTTAAACTTTGAAAACATAAAGCCAGCGCCTGCAAAAGCCACTGCATTAAAAATCCCTCCAGCCACAACGCTCACCATTAACTTACGTTGATTTGAATGGATCTGTCGGTATCCACTTTTTCGATTGCATCCATTTTACTAACAGCGTTCCTGCACCAACAGCTGCAGCAAGTTTCACTGTGCCTTTCACAATCTCTGGTGTTCCCAATGGTTCTCCCAAAGCCTTTTTCGAAATCATACTCACTACCACAGCGCCAGTCGTGACAAGTAGCGCATCATACAGTTCGTTCATAAGTTCTTTTCGATCGATCGCAGCCATATACATTGTCGTGTGTTTTGTTCAAGAATCAAATGTGTCTAACGCTGGGCGACGAGTTCTATGACTTTCTGACGCAGGTGCTGGTGCAGTACTCACAGGTTCTTTTTCACTGCTAATTGTGTACCATAGCGAAGCAGCGGCAATGATAACACCAAGTGTTCCAACAATGTAACCATAGCTCCACTCACTACCCTGTTCTTCGTTGACTATCATTTCACGCATTTTCTTTTCTTTCGCAGCTTTCGATATCTCAGCCAACTTTTTACCAGCAGCAACACGCTTTGGGTCCTTCACCTTAACACTCTTCACATCAGCTGTGATCTTAGCTTCAACAGCCGTCTGTGGGTCTTCAGCCATCTAATACACTATCACGTGTTATCTTACTCACAGTTGGCCTCACAGGTATCTCACAGTTGACGTCACAGGTATCTCACAGTTCCAGACCAAACGCACTAAAAAATTAGGATTTTTTCTGGGAGTATAACATAATGACTCAAGTCCAAGACATCGCAGAAGAGATGACTCAAGACCAAGCCCGCCAAGAAGAGGAGATCGACGCAATGCGGAGAATGTCCTTTGTCGATGCGTCTACCCCACAAGGCGCCTCTGGACCCAACGTCTTAAAAGAGTACTCACAAGTCTTCAAGTTGTGCGACCCTGATCATAAAAACGAAGAGGTGTCAAGACAATTTGGTACCCAGATTCTCTATACAAAGTTCGCTCATGAGGCTTGGGTCAGGCTTGATGAAGTTAGAGCCAACAAGATGGTTAACGAACTAGCCAAGATGATCCCTGTGTGGTGTTACTCACCATTCAAACGTCTTACGTTAGCGAGTAGCCACTACTTGAGCAACCCTTGCGAGTCTGCCGCTACACTACTCGGTAACTACCTCGAAGTGTTCTTGGCGACCCTTCTATGGAAACCATGCTCAACCAAAGCCAAAGCGTGGCTAGAGCTCGCCGCAAACTGTGACGTCAACGTTTGTAGGGTGGGGTGTAATGAAGTAGTGGGTGCGGGCGATATTATGAGTCACATACTCTCACACACTCACCTGGATTTTGCTTACGGCGGCGCGTCGTACAATTGTTACCCATGTGGTGTGGTTACCAACAACCCAATGCATCGCTTGAGACATGAGAGCTCGAGGTCCCACCTCAAAAACTTAGAGCTTCAGCGGATATTTAACAACGAACAACAGTTGCCGCAACAGGAGAGAACATTTCTCTGGAGGTATAGTAATCATGAAGAAACTCGGTAAGCTAGAAATCGTGATTGGTCCCATGTTCGCAGGAAAAACGACAGAGACTCTTCGTAGGTTAATCACGTTAAGTAAGTCAGGGCTCAAAGTCCTTTACATGAACAACGCAGGCGACACCAGACGAACTAACCACGCGTTCTCCACACATCGTCAGACCATTGTCGTTGGATCAGACAGTTTACCTGCGAAGTTAATCACCAACCTTCCAAGTTCTTCCGAGATAGCTGACTATGACGTCATCGGAATTGATGAAGGCCATTGGTACTCTGATCTACTCCCAATTATTCGCGAATACATTAAAGCTGGCATTCACGTCATTATTTGTGGTCTCATAGCGACAGAGCGTTTAAAAAGAATTGGTGAGCTCGACACGTTGCTCCCAATGGCAGACGACATCACATTTCTAAAAGCGTATTGCGCCGTTTGTCGCGACACTTACGGAACAACTGTTGAAGCACCATTCAATTGGAGATACAACCCAGGACCATCATTCGTTGGTGGTGCTGAGCAATATCGCGCAGTGTGCAGACGTCATCATCCTTCCACGCAAAATTAAGGGTGTTCTCAACACACCCCACTTTTTTAAATTTAGACATTGGTCACATGAAGCGTCCAATGTCATAGAAACATTTTTTCACACAGTGGTCAGAAGGTTTGTGAAATAAAGAGAGAGAGTTTCGCAGATATTTTTATCGAGTTAAAAACGTCTTTAAAAATGCTAGAGCAGTTGTCGCTTCAAACGTCGTCTCAACAACGAGAACGAGTGCTAACTCGACTTATTACTCGCTGTCTAAAAAGTCTCTTTGCAATAGTGTCTCTCGTGGTTACTTAACGCTGACTTATTTTTAAATTTACGAAAACACTGAGAACATTGAAACCCAATGTCAAAGAAATATTTCATTATCGCGGTAATAGCGTCGTCGTACGAGTCACACAACAATGTTAGATAACCAGCGGATTTATATCTGAGCAACAGAGAGTCTTGCTCTTTAGATGTCTTGCCCGTGCCACCTGGATTCTTGAACTCAATCACGAGTCCGCTATGCTGTCGGTTCGCGTTGGCGATAATCAAGTCAGGCGTTCCACGTTGGTAGCCTTTTTTCCACGAATTTATTCTTTTACTTGAAGTGTCTTGATTCTCACCACAAGCGGCTATCAAAATAGCTTCTGGATAATACTTCCTAAGAAAACCAACAACTTTCGTATGAAGGTCGAACTCGGTGATCGTTTTAAACTGATTGTGTTTGAGACCGACGTCAGCTAAACCCTTTCTAATGCTTGGCAAGACTTCTGAGTGCACCCACCTTCCGAAGTGTTTCGCATGCACGCTCCATTTTACTTGAGAACGTTAGTGAGTAGACCCCAAGTTCGTTGATAAACGAGGCCTGCTCTATCTTCATTTTGCAATCAGGTTCGACGTGATCGTTAACTGCGTCTTTTGGTCGAGCGTAACCTAGAGCGCTCGCGACCTCTTTTGCTTTGAACCATATTTCACCGTTGTGATTAACCGTCGTGATTTGGTGACCATCGAAATCAAATAGTTGAGGCGCTATGGAAGTCATCACTATATAGTCCTCCACAAAAAAACTCTACTCGATGTGGGCGCTAGGTTTTTTATAGATCTGGTTTGTTGTGTACCAACGCATCAGGTGTGTTTCATTAGTCTTCGGTTTTCTACGTCGTCTGAAAAAGTTTCTAATGTTACGAATCAGCTTTCTAAATCTTCGAAGCTGAGACCAACCCATTTTAACTTAGGTCACGTCTCCTACCACTCCCACAGTGTCTGATTCTGGTAACATAATAGGTTTGCCGTAAGTCTTTTTAGACCTCATACCAATCTCAGCGTGGAGCTCGAGAGTAACGTCACCGCGACCAAATGACCCACCAGCTTTGAACATGTGGTCAGTCGTTTTATTTATCTTATATATTTCATGAGGTCTCGAAATACATGCTCCCATTTACTTTATACCATATTCCTTCATCATTTTTCCACCCATGATTATGATGTCTCGGTTTGTCATGTAACCACTCACGATTTTCACACCGTAGAATTCTATCAATGATGGGTACGCATAAGGTGCGAGTGGTATTCTTGGTCGATGTATTCCAAAAATTGTTCCGTAGGGTGTGCCTATCTTTTTCATATTCGCTACGAAGTCTGAGTCGGCTGACTTAACGTTGTTGACCCTGACATGTGAATTGCTCATTTGCCAGTGTATTGATATCATATGCATTTTTGTGAGGTCGACACCACTCGGAATAGTGCATATGCTCTCCATCGCTGGGATGCTACCACCATACGCGAGTCCATTAGTCATACCAGTCTTGTACCCTATGAACTTATCCCACTGACCATCGTCGTTTGATATAATTGTCTCCCAATTTGATCCAGTGGCCCGAGTAGGTAACCGCGCTACGACAAAAATGGAGAGGTCACACCACTGCATACTGGGGCAGTTAAAATGAAGACCTGACTCAAGTGGGATTGGTGTTAGCACAGGTGATAGAAAACTTTGGCCGTGAGTGTTAATGCCGATAATAGGACCATAAGTTGAGTTGTTTTGCACTAATTTGCTTGTTTCACCAATGGCTTTCACTTTGCTCGAACCATTGGTGTGAAACTCCACGTTTTTCAAGGCGTGTGTGCTAACGTTGAAGTCGAGCACAATGTTGTAGGACTGACTCTTGAGGAAACCTGATAGCAATTGCTCTAGAGTTCTTTTATTGATGACGTCTGAGTCATCGACTGGGTCTGCTACGTTTTTTATTGCCGAGCCTTGCATGTCTATTAGTCCAGACATCCTTCCACCAGTCGCGCTTAATTTAGGATCTTCGTCCAGATGCCTTTTCGTTCTCTTTAGTATTTTATCGTGAGGGTCGTCAGACTCATACCCGTAGTTTAGACTCATTACTACCTGAAGGTGTATTTGGTTAGCAGATAGCCAGATACCGCTGAGAACCCTAACACTATCGCCAACGTTGTCGTGTCTGACTTACTTGTGGCCACTGCTTTTCTCATGGGAAGTGGTGCCGCACTTTCTTGGTAAACTTTTTTAGCCACGAGATTAGTTGGCGTCGTCACATTTTCTTGGTGAGCTTTTTTCTTCACGGTTGTTGGTACTACTAATGAGTGAGTCACCACATTTTCTTGGTGGACTTTTTTAGCCGTAATTGTTGGTGTTGTTGCATTCAAGCGAGTGTTCACCCCAAATTTCATGGACTCTGAGGCAATCTTTAATAAGTTGTTGTACCCAGCGATTTTATTCTTGAGTATCACCACATTACTCGGCATTAACCATGTACTTGGCGACACTGCAAGATTTTGGACAACGTTGGTGTCTCTAATCGATTTATTCATGTTGAGAATCCATGTCGATACGTCATACTGTATAACACTGTCAGAAAACAACTTTCGGAATTCTTGTTGGGTTTCTAAACTTCCTGCAGAACCACCAACGACTGATACACGTGTTCTCGCTTGCGCACCAAGTGTGGAGTACACAAAGGCTTCTATGCTTTGATTTAGATATTGCAGTCCAATGTTGGTAAAACCGTCTGACAATCGCGCGACGTATCGTTTATAGTCGTTATGGATATCGTTGAGTGTGAAGACTCTAGATTCGCCTAAAGTGCCATCGCTCAGGACTTTATTCTGGTAGTAGTGCCTTCTGGGAATCTTGGAAATCTTACCATACAATTCATAAGCGTTGAACTCTCTACTTATTGATTTCATGGTCTCACCACCTTCCATTCTTCTGAGAAGTCTTCTAATGGTGAAGTACAAATGAAATCTCATCACACTTGTGACCACAGGGTGAACCTGATAGATGTTGCAACGAAACACCACAACAGAAACTCGCACAATACGTCGCAAACACAATGCGGTAGTAAGATTCGTTGTCATCCCACTCTGATTTTGTCTTTGACGTGGTGACTCGCAAGACTGGCAGCTTTGACATGAAGTAACTATTTTGGTTAACAAAGACTTTGAAGTTATTCACTGGATAATTTAACACGTTTTCTGTTGGATAGCCATCCCAAAGCCCCCAATGGTTTTTATGACCTTTTGGTAGTGGTTGGATAGTCCCACCGCCTTGCCATATTATTGGGAACTTACTATTGTGTAGCCACTTCCACATGTTCTTATCGTTTTTGAAGGTTGCGCTGGTTATGTCTGTGCTAAGGATGTCGTTGTTTCTGAAATATATGTCAACACTCATGATTTTACCATCTTGTGAAATATTTGGATTGAACTCGAATTTGCTTAAAGTAGCGTGGGGATAAGGTCTGCCTTCGCGTCGTGTGTAGCCTTTGATGTGTTAGCCATCGCACGTTTGTAGTACTTTCCATAGTAGTCGTGAAGGGCTTTCTGCATATATAATATACCATATGTTACACATAACACATGCTACATTATATATGGTCAGGGTTGTAGTATTGATTAGAGGTCCAACGGAAACTGTGGATCTACCAGAGGCACTTTTGACGTTTGGCTCAGATCCTCACTTACTAGTAAAAAAAGCGACCATCTTTTGGGACTACGTTAACGTGGAGACTGGTGTGAATGATGAAATAAGCTACAACAGCAACAAACACGTTTTTGGGTCTGGGTACCACACTTTTAAAATGATTGCTGACGAGTTGAAGGGATTAGGGGCTATCGAGCTAGTAGCCAACAAACACAATTCAAAGTGTGCGATAAGAACTGACCAACAATTAGAGCTGTTTAAATTTGGAGAGCTGTTAGGGTTCAACGATAACACAACGATAACCACTAGTGGTTTGGTTAGCCATAACGTTGTGGACGTTAACAAAGGGTTGAAGTACGTACAAGTGGGTTGTAGCATTGTGAACAGACCTGAGAACATTGTTAATGGTAGCAAAAGCGAGGTTATCGTCGAGCTAGCATTGACCACCACCCAACCACTGAAGAGCTCCGTTCAACAATTCTTCAATATTGAGTCGAAGGTGTCGATAAACAAAGGCGCTTTTACGCAGCTAGTGTTTAACGTGACTGACCAAGATGGTAGTGGTGTCAATGTTGGTGACATATTGTTGGACTTGTATGCGACGCTTGAGTAGCTAACGTTAAACGTGTACTAAAGTAATGAGTCTAAACTATGGGTATGACTCTGGTGGTTACACTGAAAAGCGACGTATAGACGACAGTCCTCAAAAGTTGACGGTGCTCGTTGAAGGTGTGGAGAAAGTTGTAACTTTTGACTACAGTGTAGTGACCACACACGATAACCCACACATTGTAGTCAAGACAGCCACTGTGTTTTGGAGCTATGACAATGTGGCGAGTGATGGTTATATTCAATTCTTCATTATTTCTACAGGAAAACCATCGTCGAAAGTCGGGCCAATTCGAGTGGGTGGGGGCTACTACGACTTCGACGCGTTGGTTAGAGCTATACGACACGCGCTCAGGGTGTTTAATGTAGACCTTGTGGTGGAGAAACTGATGACCGCAGGTAAAAGTAGGATTAAAGTTCAGACTCTGGGGGTGGACAACTCCAAAGTAGAACTTAGGCTAGGTGACATTGGGCTTTTGCTTGGTTTCGCGAAGGACGCAGGAATTACGTTAGATGGTCAGTGGAATGACAGTCCAAACAAGATTGACATGAACAGAGGTCTAAAGTATGTAGAAGTCTCGTGCGACGCTGTTGAGACGGAGAGCAATGTGGGCACTGATGGGAAGCGTAGTAATGTGATCACAACATTGCCAGTGCCCACCGAGCAGTCTCTAGATGGGGGGATACAACGTTATGCGTATGTTGAGTCCAAGGTGAGAATTAAAAAAGGTATTTACTCAAGTATGACGTTTCGTGTCAAACCAAACAATGGCGACGCTGACGTTGGTGCAGTGCTATTGGAACTGTATATTGTGTGAATTATATGGAGCTCGGTGTGGAAACAGAGCAAGGGTTGAGAGACATTTATTATAACCCTAAGACAGGGTACAGTGGTGTAGAGAGGTTGTATCAAAGCGCGTTGGGAGACGGATTGAAAGTAACTAGAAAAACAGTGAAAGAATGGTTGACAGCGCAGGACACTTACACTAGGTACAAACCTATTGTGAGAAGACACAAGTTCCGCGCGACTTTTGTTGGATTTCTTGGTGAAGAGCTCCAAATGGACTTAGTGGACATGAGTAAGTACTCAAAACAGAACAAAGGGTACTATTGGATATTGACAGGCATTGAAATATTGAGTAGATACGCTTTTGGAATTGCAGTTTATAGAAAAGACACTAAGAACATGACTGAGGTTGTTGGAAAATTGTTGGTTGACTTTAAAGATCGGTTTGGGGTCACACCTAAGTTAGCGCAATTTGACGATGGACTTGAGTTCTACAATGTTGGTGTGAAAAGTTTACTGAAAGAACATGGTGTTGAATATTTCAGCACTAAGAGCAATAAAAAGGCTGCTGTTGTTGAGCGTTTTAATAGAAGTCTGAAGAGCATAATGAAAAACACTTTTACACCCGCGGGACGTACAAATGGATTAACGTTTTGGACCAGTTTGTGAGCAATTACAATAGCAATGTGAACCGCAGTATTATGATGAAGCCAAAGGATGTTGACAAGTCAAACGAAGGCGAAGTTTGGACTACTTTGTTTGGTCACCAATTTGCAGACAACCCATTGCCAAAGTTTAGAGTTGGTCAATCGGTGAGAATTAGTAAATACAAGAGTGTGTTCACAAAGGGTTATGAAGCCAACTTCACTGAGGAGCTGTTTAAAGTGGTAAAGGTTATTCGTGGTGATCCTAACGTGTACGAAATTGAGGACCACACCGGTGAACAGATTATTGGTAAATTTTACGAACAGGAATTATCGCTGGTCAGTAAGAAACATGGTGACGACGTGTACAGAGTTGAAAAGGTGTTGAGAAGAAAGAAAGTCAGAGGGGAGAAGATGGCGCTGGTCAAATGGTTGGGTTATGAGAGCAAACATAATTCGTGGATACCAGAAAGCGATATTCGAAATGTGAGTTAATGTAATATGGCTGAGAGCGGCTTCGACGACCTCGAGACGGAGGGCTCTAACGAATACAAAGATGTCACCGACGACGAACTAGAGCGCAGTCTTAAAAAAGCCACTAAAGATAGCGAGCTAGCTTGGGACAACCCAAACGTTGCAGTCGGCGAGAGAGTTAGACTAACTAAAGTGAGGAGTGGGCTGGCTCGCGAACATGGTAGAAGGGAGCGTCGACGCGTGGAGGAGGCTTTTAGCAATATTGAGACGCGGATTAGTGACAACGCAAAAGACTACGAAGGCGTTGCGAGGAGTGCGTCATTGTTAGACACCACGCGCGCGGAGTACGTCGACATACCTGGACTAACACCAATCGAGAATCGCGAGTTGAATAGCACACTCAATCCAAGCGAGAATATGCTGCGTGAGTCTAGAATAGGCGACGCTGGTACATTGCAAATAAAAGCAAACCATTTTCGAGACTTGATAGACAAAGCGGGCGAGAGAATGGCAGAGCTTAGCAAAAAAAAAAAGAAAAGATCTCACGACTGTGAGGAGTGAAGAGCACGTTAATCTAGCTGAAAGAGTGATTGGACTCATACAGGCTAAAGACACGCTTATTGAACAGCGAGAAATAGAAGAGGTTAGAGAGCGACAAGAGATCGACATTAACAGATTGCAGAGTTTCAAGAAATGGGTTAGAGAAAATATGGTTGGGTTGAGTGCTTTAGCGATTTCAGTAGCCGTAATTATAACGACCGTTATTATCGCTGGGAGGTCTAATGTTATGAAAGGCGCTATGACCACGAGGTCATTTGCGCAGGCTGTTAAAAATGCGATAACGAAGATGGGTCCATGGGCTGTTGGATTGGCGAACTTAGTTTACGACGCGCTGGTGACAGGCGCAAAGGGCCTCGCTTGGTTAGCTCAAAATCTTTGGGTGTTTGCGGTGACATTCGCGTGGCTTGCGTACAATTATTTAAACTAAAAGCAAACGTGATTCGTGGACACTAGAAAGCAACATTCAAAATGTGAGCTAATGTAATATGGCTGAAGGTGGAGAAGGTTTCGACGAGATTGAGATGGAGAACCTTGGTAGAGCCTACACTGATGATCAATTAGACGTCGAACTTAAGAGTGCCACTAAAGCTTACAATTTACTTGACGATAAGTACACCAGCGGTGACGTGCCAGATATTGTGCGCGTCGAGTACGAAAAATTGTATGGGAGAGTGGTTAGATTTCAGGAAGAGCGAGATAGAAGGTTTCAAGAAAAAGAGACGTCATTTATCGACGCTGACGATGGTAAAACGGTGACAATAAGGGGAACCAAGACAAAGGCCCCCGCAGTAGAGTTTGTTGAGCAGGAATCGTATGGTGACGTCAATGACACAAGTTACAGTTTAGCTCTTGGAGAGGGGGATGAACTTGAGAGAAGATTTGGCGAGCTAAAAGCGCACAACAAAGAGGTAATAAAAAATGAAATAAAAAGAATCAAGCTAATAAATAAGAAAATAAATAAATTGAGCGGAAAAGCACTTGGCCACGACGACGCGTCAAGGGAGATAGTCAACAGGTCGTGGGTTACGGGCTCAGAGGCTATTCTTTTCAAACCAATAGGCACACATGGTAAGTATGGAGGACCCAGGCTAATTCTAAAACCTAAAGGAGACGATTTGATCTACAGTAAAGATAGCAATAGTAAAAGGGCTATTGAGCAGTTCAAAGAGTTAGTTAAACAAATCCCCAATAGTACAGAAACAACAGCTATCACAACAGAAGTGACCCCAGATGACTTCCCAGTGATTGAAACAAGAGTGGGTCACGACGACATACCTGGGCTAACACCAGACGAAAACCGCGAACATAATGGTGTGCTTAATCCAAGTGAGAGTGTGTTGCGTGAGTCAAGAATAGGTAACACTGGTGCGTTGCAAGCGCAGGTAGACCACTTTCAAGAGACGATAGATGAGACGAGTGGGAGATTGGCAGAGCTTGATAAAAAAGCTAACCAAACTGGTCTCACACCTGACGAAGAGCGGGAGTACGCTGGTTTGTTTGAAAGAGAGTCAGGACTCAAGCAAGCCAGAGACAGAACTATTGAACAGCGACAAATAGAAGAGGTTAGAGAGCAGCAAGAGGTCGACATTGACAGATTTCAGAAGTTCAAGGAATGGGCTAAAGAGAACATGGTTGGGTTGAGCGCTGTAGCAATTTCAGTGGCTGGGATTGTAACAACTATTATTATCGCTGGTAGATCCGCTGTTGTGAAAGGCGCTATGGCTACGAGGTCATTCGCACAGGCTGTTAAAAACGCGATAATGAAGATGGGTCCATGGGCTGTTGGGTTGGCTAATTTAGTTTATAACGCGTTGACGTTGGGTGCGAAGGGTCTCGCATGGTTGGCTCAAAATCTGTGGGTACTCGCGGTGGTACTTGCGTGGTTTGTGTATGATTATTACAAGCTAAAACGGTAGTAACAAAACATATGCAAAGTATATGAACGTCACGTCAGCAGAGTTGAGCCCCGGTTTTAGACGAGCAACCATGGGTGTCATAAAAGGGGTGAGAACACAACATGTGATCACGTTGAACCCTAATAAAGTCAGCCCTGGTGAGGAACTTTACATTGATATACCGAAGCTTAAGGTTAGCAGCTGTTTGGTGCCTGGATCGTTGGGTCTAGTGTTCGACTTTAAGAATGCGAACGCCAAAAGCTGGTTCTTGAATAATGTTAGCAAGTTGTTGGTTGAGAAACTTGTTGTGAGATTAGCTGGGGAAACTGTGTATGACAACAATGGGGAAAATTACACTGGTGTCTATCGCGACCTTTGGGAAAGTGTTACTGCGCGAGACCAAATGATTGACTATGGTATTGGTGGTGAGAACTTGAGAAAGTTAATTTCTAAGGACGACAGTGGTGCGACAAGTGGAAACGTCGCTAAAGTTAACGACGCGTTGATGTTTGGTGTGATTGGAACAAAGCAGCGAATAAAACTTGGTAAAATCATGAATGACCACGGGTTGTACGCTCCTTTTAGCATGAACAATAACTTGCAGTATGTCATCACACTCCCGAAGGCCGCAGACATCATGGTGGCGCAATCCGGTAGCGCTGTGGGCGGATACACTCTGGAGAACCTCGAGCTTGAGTATGAGACGATCGATAACCAGGAGCTCGCTGATGAGATAGCGTCGGGTTACGCAAGTGGTCGTAGTTTGTCGTATGAGCACGTTACGTTGATGAAAACCACCGAATGGGACAAAGGTACGACCATCGTGAACGAGAATGTTAATCTACCAAGAAAAAGCATGAAGGCAATCGTGTTGCTATTCACGAATAAGGTGCGAACAGACAGCGAGGAGTTTCTTTACCCAAATATTGAGAGTGTTAGAGTCACAATTGAAGGTGTGCCAAATAGTGTGTACTCACAAGGCATCCCAAAGTCGAAGTTCTATGCAGAAGCGAAACGATTGTTTGGGTTGGGTGAGGAACACGCTCAGTTCATGACCATACAGAGGTTCTATAAAGATAGCTTCGCGTTAGTCATCGACTTGAGGAGCGTTCAAGATAATCGCAATATCGCCACTGGTAAGAACATTGTAAACACACAATCCGGCGTGCTTCTCGAGATCACTAAAAAAGCGACGACTGCAAACGTCATGTGTAGGGTGTTTGTGATAAGCGATGGGTTGGTCAACTTCGTGAACAATGGGTTGCACTCAATCGGGTATTAAATCAATCGGGTATTAAATCAAGCGTAATTTAATGGAAACTCCGTTTAACGCGCTAATTGTTGGTATGACAGCTTGTGGTAAGACACATTATTTGCTGGAAACATTAGAATCCGAGTATTGTAGCAAATTTGACTACATTGTGTTGATTTGCCCTACTTTCGAGTGGAACAAAGCGTATCAAGATTGGAAATATGTGTGTGACCCCGACGTGTTAGCGATAGACTGCGCACAGGATAATGTCGACGCTGTTCTCAAGTGCGTAACAAATATTTTTAAAGGCACTAACACTCTGATTGTGTTGGACGACTGTGCGAGCTCTCAAGATGTTAAGAATAGGACTAGTCAGTTGGTCAACTTAGCTTTTAGCGCGCGACATTTTATGTTGAGCGTTATTGTCATCACACAACAATTGACATCAATCGCAAAACCGTATAGAGAAAACATTAGTAAGCTCATTTGCTTTTACTGTCCGAGCAGAAGTGATATGAAGGTTGTTATTGACGATTACCTTGGACACATTAGCAAAGAAGAAGCGTCGGCGATTGTGACCGCATTAAAAAATAATAAGTACGCTAGACTCGAAATCTCACTGCGCTATCCGTACAGTCACGAAGTTGTTATTCCGCAATAAAATATGGGTATAAGTAATAGCGTGATGGTGAAACGCAAAAGTGAAGAAAACCCCACGATTGAGGAACTAGTTGAGGATACTGATGGTGCTTCGACTGTGGAAGACAATATTGACGTTAGGAGATCTGAACTAATTAGACTGTCTGGCGATGGTGTGGTAAGCCAATCTGAAGCGTACATTAAAAAAGCGTCCGCAAAGGTTATCGACAAGATATGGCACCAATATGAGTTGAAGAGAATGGAAATTGCAAACGTTTTTCTCACCGACTTGTTAATCAGCAAATTCGCTAGCTTACTGGATGGGTTGAACGCTATTGAGAACCCTGACGAACTAAACGACGAGTTGCAAAAAGACTCGTTATTAAAGAAAGACGTTGAGAGCATTGTCGCGATTGTGACGCCGTACGTGCCTTTCTTGGGCTTGTTGTCGGGAGGAATCACAACGTCGAAATATGTGTACGATCACCATTTTAGAAGTGAGGTGACAAACACTGAAAATAGTGAACAAACGGACTAACTCGCAAAACAACCGGCCACCTGTTAGTATGCAAATTAGTCAATGTTGCTAACCAATCAAAAGAGCGCCATTTCGCTCCCCATTTGGGTACTTGTTTGGATAAAATATTTGTTGTGGGCGCTGGTGTGGGTTGACCAATCAAAAGAGCGCCATTTCGCTATCCATTTGGATAAACATCACCACTAGAATCAAAATCTAGTGGTTTTTTTTCGCGCGTGAATTGGAAATGTGTCAGTCAAAAAAGCGTGAAAATTTTGAAGCGACACAAATTTGTGAAAATGTTGAAACGACTATTTTTAAACTTGACTGAAATGTGGTTTGGTATAAATTCAGTATTGTTTCGTGAGTCTCGCGCGTGTTTGACATTAATCGGTGGAGAGGGGTGTGTCAAGCCTAATTAACGACTGCTGTAGTAGTATAGAACATGGCGGTGCGAGCTTATTCGACGTTATCCACAAGTGTGGGCACCGTGGCATCGCTAATTTTTGCGCTAAATCGCGATTTGGCGTAAAAATTAACGTTGCTATGGCACTCGCATTTGTGGTTGGCGTCGCTGAGCTCGCACCGCCATGTTCTATACTACTCGTGTCGGCTTTTTGGAGGACCAACAACTGAAGCGACGAGTTTTCAACAAAAGGACTTTGTGACTGGAAGAAATTTGGAGACAAGTGCAGAAAGCTCTGTGTGTCATGCGGCAGCTGTTGAAACGCAGAAAATCTGGGCCATGCAATCAAAAAATAGGCACGGTTGATTTGCAACTGGATCCCAATTTTCGAAATGAGAAATTCATCGATGACAATCGGAAACATTTAATGACTGTTCTTGACGTTATCATTTTTTGTGCCAAACAAGAAATTCCTCTTCGAGGAGATGATGAATTAGATCAATCGCTTAATAAAGGGAACTTTCTTGAAATGATAGAATTTTTAGGAAAATATGATAGTTATTGTAACGAAGAGGATCGAAAGTTGCTAATTTAGCAAGATAGAAAGAGTCCAGATACTCAAAATGATTTGCTTACATCACTTTCTTCAGTGCTTAAAACGCATCTTGTTATGCTATTGCTGACGAAGTGAAAGATGCATCTAAGAAGGAGTTGTTACTAGGTGCTTCTTTGCGATATATCCATAAAGGTGATGTCAGAGAAAGAGCTATTGGCTTTATTGAATTGAAGGACATGGATGCGGGCACTATCTCTGAAAAACTGATAAAACTACTTCAGCCTTTTGAGCTCGATCCTCTGAAATGTGTAGGACGGGGCTAGTGTTATGTCAGGCATACACGGAGGAGTCCAAGCGCGGATGAAAGGAGCAGGTTATCACAATGCTACATATGTTCATTGTGCTTTACATAGGCTTAACTTAGTGTTAGCTGCAACTGCTGAACGACATCCTCTTATCAAATCGTTCTTTGATACATTGGATTTGACGTATTCGTTCATGAACGGAACAA
Organism: Chrysogorgia sp. JL179-B06; assembly: GCA_035772405.1. Lineage (NCBI taxonomy): Eukaryota > Metazoa > Cnidaria > Anthozoa > Scleralcyonacea > Chrysogorgiidae > Chrysogorgia > Chrysogorgia sp. JL179-B06. Next base: position 4,060,461 of record JAYKKM010000047.1, read on the forward strand.
AGCGCCACGCAGCTTTCTTAGACATCCAGCATGCAGCGCGCTATCCCAACGCGCAAGCTCTTGAACTTGCACGTTCGTGTAGTACTCGTTTGTCTTCCCGTTCTTTGGAGGTGCAGGAGAGGTTTCTGCGTCGGTTTGATTGCATGCATTCTTGATACTTTAAGCATATTTGAAAACGATCAAGATGCAGAGACAAGTCTAGCAGCTAAATCTTTGTTAGGCACGGCTACAAACTAAGAAATTCGTGACCCTCTTAGTTTTGTTTGGTCGGCGGTATATTTGATCACTCTGATTTTTGTACTAAAGCTTTTCAAAAATCGACAGCAACTGTTTCCTCTTGTCTGATATTGCTTGCTGACCTGAGTCAAAGGTTGGTCAATTTCTAGTTTGACAAGGTTGTCGAATATGCCAAAGAGTTGTCCGACAATGCAATCGAAAATTTGGATATAAGAAGCACAATCAGACAACGGCATCTTCCAGAAAGGTTGAGAGACGCGTATCTAACTGGCTCTATATTGGACACCCAAACGCATCTAACTTTGAAGAGCTTTCAATTTTGTTTACGCCAGAATTAGATGCCCGTTTTGGTACTGATCAATCTGCATGCATCATGAGGGCTGCTGCTTGTTCCTTACCAAACTCTCAAAAATTTCTTAACAAACAGGAACTGAATACGCTATCTGAACTGTATGCAATAGACATCAAATATTTGTGAAATAGAAGTTTTCCGTTCGTTTATTGCTCGGCAAGATGAATCTCAGCTAGATACTTTGATCAATGTACTGGATGTCATTGACAAAGATATTTTCCCTGATGTTCACAACTTATATCAGATTCTTGTGACTATCCCTCAGACGTCGTGCAAGGTTGAGCGAATGTTCTCATCTGTGAAGAGAATAAAAACTCCGCGTGACCACCATGCGTCTCAATAATCTTGCACTCTTATCTATTGAAAAATATATTACGGACTCGCTTTGCTACAGTGAGTGATGTAATTGAACACAGTCTTTAAGCGGATGAAGCAACGTTTTCTTCTGTAACGTTAGTTGTTATTCCTGAATTCAGTTTATTATGATAGCATCTTAGTTTATATAACTGCTTTTACTTTATTACATTCTATATACTGTACAGTGTGTATAAAAAAAACTGAACCCTTAGAAAACGGTCTTATACTCCTTGGGAAATGAAGATAACTTGTAAACGTATGAAGGAGCATAACTGCAAAGAAACATTAATATATTTAACATGTTTCTTTACGGTTATGCTCCTTCATACGATTACAAGTTATCTCATGTATTAAGATCGTGTTTTTAATTTCCCAGGAGTTCAGTTTTTTTTATACACACTGTATAGACCAGCATAGACCTCTTTCATAATGGCGGCCAGTCTAAATATTCTTTTATATGCATGCAAATTAGCCTTTCTGGCCTCGTTACAAAGCGAAGATTCTTTGGAATTTTGACACACGAACGAGGTCAGAAAGGCTAATTTAAATGAATATAAAAGAATATTTAATTTGGGCGCCATTATGAAAGAGGTCTATAGGGTTCCCTAGCCTAGTAACCTGGTCCTGAAGTTATGAAATAAAAAGTTACATTGTACTTAAAATAAGTTGTAGTCAGTTGTAATTGCAATTGCTTGTGAGTTTGGTTATTCCATTTTTATAAAAACATTTTGAGCATCTGCATTTACAGCATCTGTAAGGAAAGGGGACGGAGTCGTACTTATTCCACGCAAGAAATTAACTTTTCTTGTCTGAGATGCCAAGATTTGAGAGCTGAATTTAGAGCGTTCTTGTTATTGGCAGGAATGTCCGTTTTTCTTGCCGAGTGGTATGTAACAATTTACAGCATGTGCTCAAAATTATTAAGCATAAACAAATGTGGAATTCTACGCAACCCCTGTGGGAGCCAAACTGTGACATGACGGTTCATACGAGCGACATACACAAGTCAATACGCCACAAAGCATGAAATCTCCTGACTGAATGAATATAATGAATATATTGTGTTTGTACTTTCGTGTGTGACATTTGTCCAGCCAAACGATCCCAAGAACACTCGCGCGCCAACCCTGCACCCAGCCCCCCACTCCCCTAGGAAATATCTATATATATACAGTACAATTACATACACACGACCCCGTCAAGATTATCACCCTCTCTTCGCTCGGTCGCTTCACCTTACTCTCAAGCAGGGCACGTAAGAGACTTACTCGTTCGAATCAGAACACGTGTTGTCGCTCATGTACTTCCGATTATTTTATAAATATTTATAATCGATATTATCATCAACTAAAATTTCAACATCATAACTTTTTCTTCTGTTAAAGTTGCTTACCTATTTACAGGAAGTGACGTCAACCCAGGGACATGCGAAGACTCAACGGAGTGATTAAACAGTGAAATAATTGAGCTTCACTTGGTTGCCGTGACTTAAACCATGCTTACTATTCACTTAAAGTGGAAATCTAGTCAAAAAACAAATTACTTTTAAATAAAAGGCCGTTTAGTATAATGTTTAGAAATGTTAATAGTTTTACGGTATCTGCTCTTGTACTCGAGAAATAACGTTTTCATTCTCGTATTTTATGCTTCTGGACGCCGCCATTTTAGAGTTTGCTCGACGGCTCAGACTCGATGTACAGCGGGAATTTATTTTCAATTTTGACGTCATTGAGTGCTAGGAACAAAAGACAAGCACTCAATGACGTCAAAATTGAAAAGAAAACACCCGCTGAACATCGAGTTTGAGCCGTCGAGCAAACTCTAAAATGGCGGTGTCCAGAAACGAAAACGTTATTTCTCGAGTACAAGAGCAGATACCGTAAAACTATTAACATTTCTAAACATTATACTAAAAGGCCTTTTATTTAAAAGTAATTTGTTTTTTGACTAGAGTTCCCCTTTATTCACAATAGTTTCTTTTAGTGCGTATGTTTCTCTTTGAAACAATTATTTGGGTAGTCGTTTAACTGAGGTGTTTCATATGCAGCCTGAATCATCTGAGTAACAGTAGCTTTAAACTACTTTTACTAATTAAAATAGAATACAAAAAATTGGACAAATCATGCTTAATGTGTTTGTTGCGGAAGCTCAGGCAGGCCAAATTCGTCAACTTTGATGCCATCCTAAATCACCAAAGAAAACATAACCCAAGTTAAGCAAAACAAGATAAGATTATAAATGAATCTTTCGTGAAAAATAACCAAAACCGTAAATGCACGATTTACCCCCAATCCACACCATTCCCCCGAAACGGCGAGAGAACCTCGGGTATCACGAGCCATTTCTTTGATCCCTCCGAACCAATAGGATTGCTGGGGTCAGATCGTGAGGTCTTTTCTGATTGGCTCAGTCACAGAATCGGGGTTGGAGGAAAAAACTAATTACCCGTGTAGAGAAGCATGAGATTATTGTTGTCTAAAGATACGTGATCAAAGACTCAGGATATTTACGAAATGCTTTTGCATGACAATTTATCGGTCGTTCTCCCAAGACGTTTGCCTGAAATTAAATCCCTTATCGTGTCGCAGAGGGAGGTCGTATTCGCACATTCGATACTGTTACGAGCCAACTAGGAATTACTGCTGCTACTATGAACGGGGATACCATCGATGAGCAAGGAATTTGTGATGGAGACTATTGCATTGTGTTTGGCAGTCCAGAGTCTTTTCTTTCAAATAAGTGGTGTATACAATATCAATATAATCAGAAACGATTATTTGGAGTATTATACAGAAATACTTGCTCGCGTTCAGGTGCAATTACAAGTATGGATAATGGAACGTTCTGTATATGTTGTGTTAATGTTTCCAAAATTGAAGGGGCCTGGAATATTTATCAAGCTTTAAACAATGTTTCTGTGTCCCAGACGGAAATCGAACCCTCAAGCTTCTGTTGGGCGCTCTAACCATTGAGCTATCAGAAGTTCAGAACTCAGATGGCAGATAAGATATCTAGAACTACTGTAATATATCGAGACTGCTAATTTTCTGTCAATATTAATTTTAAAACTTAGATATACAGACATAACGAGACTGCTGAATCAGCAGCGTCGCACGTACGAAATAAATAAATAAATAAATACGAACTAGTACACAACGTAGCCTTCGCTCTGCCATCTGAGTTATGGTAGATCAATGGTTAGAGCGTCTAAACGGATATCAGAAGGTTGCGGGTTCAATTTCTGTCTGGGACTCAGAATTTGTAAAATTTTAGTAGTAAATTCGCAACGATTTACTATATATTTAAATAACCAAGCTGCAAGTCACATTTTAATATATTCTGATAGCGGAACGTGGTAGCCTTCGCTCTGCCATCTGAATTCTGGTATAGCTCAATGGTTAGTCTCTGTCTTATACTCGTTGCAACATTGGCGATAGTTTGCCATTGAAGATAAGAAATCGACATAGTGCGAGCAAGAACGTTCGTGATTACGGATATCATATGTTTATCCTGCAAGAAAATTGAAATATCGTCAAACAAATGAGTTTATAAACGCGTATCCGTAGTCAGGGCTATGACAATATGATATATAAAGTTGTTCTTTCTTTCCTTTTTGTTGAGTGACAGTCATCACTATGATGGTGGTGGACATACATGTAGGTCGGTTTTGTTTGCTGTACCAGGTGTCGAGGAAGCAAGAGGGTCCTTGGAAAAAAGTATTCACCGCGAAGTTGTATTGCCTGTTGCCATTGCTCATGAAGTTAAACGAGCTTTTTTTACACGAGAACTTACTGAATACGGTGGATCATTAGCACATTTTCTCTCACGTTGTTGTTCATCTACCTGAGCTAAAAACGACGTAAGTGACTTCTTCTCCAGCAGGTGCTTTTCAAATTTCAAAAACTCTCCGTAACATTTCTGGGAAACATTTTCAGACGCACCGTGGATTGTTACGACTTCTTTATCATGATAAACGTTTAAGTATACCTGCAAATTCTGCAAAATGGTTGATTTGGTGAATTAAGTTCGGCAGTTTTCCGTGGAGTTTCTTGCTAAATTTGTATGTCGTTCCCATAATCGCTGAATTGAAGAGATTTGTTGTCGATTGTTATTTGTAAAAGTGTTGAACCCACCACTCTCTAATTAGATCCGATCAACTTTCGATATGTTTTTACTGGTCAAATTTTAATGAGATTAACGCAACACGAAAGTGAGATTGCTTGCCCGTGACACGAGAGGTTCTCTCGCCGCTTGGGTGGGGGGAGGGAGAGGTGTACATGTAGAATCTCTGGGACCAAGGTAATATTAAAGTGCCATTCCGCATGCACAATCTGTTGCGACTTGTAAACAGACTGTATCTTGCTATCAACTGTCGGGAATGTCGACATTGTTCAGTCATCGCATGATGTGACAGCACTGTTCCTCTTTCCTCTGCTGAGGCTTCAAAGGCCACGAAAGGCAGTTTTCTAACACAAGAACTGTTGTATTTGGAGAACCCGGCGTTGACAGATGAAACTCGGGCGAGCGGGGAGAAAACGAAAGTTGTCTCGATTGCTCAACACGTAGAGCAACGGTGAAGGCTAATAGTGATGACTCAAAAGGATCTTTACATTTTCTAGAACTTCTAAGGCCTAACCCTAATATCAATCCTATACCCATAACCCTAACCTTGATCCTAACCCTAACCGTTGCTAAGTGCTAACCCTAACCTATAACGAAGAATAAAGACCAGATAAAAACAGAAAGGTCCTTTTGAGTCCTCCGTTTTAGCCTTCCCCTAGAGCAACGGACCGGAATCCCAAATCCCGCTAGATCAACAAATTTCCGTTCACTTAGCAGTGTAAGTTCACTTAATCATGATGATACATTTTCATGTCACCCGCAATCCAGAAGATGCGTGCACAGTAGCAGAGTATACAGTGGGTTAATGACGATGACAACTTTTCTTGCCAACTGCTAGGTTGCGCAACAATGATATAACAACAGGGAACACGCTTGTTCTAATCATTATATTTTTCCTGTTCCTATCAATGTTGAACATAATTTGTGAAACAATGCTGAACAACAATGTCATTGTCTGTTCGACACCATTGTTCAAGCATAATATAGTCACGATGTTTCGATATTGTTTAACCAATTAAATTGTTCAGCCAACATTATCTATAGCTACTTTAGGTTTTCAAGTAAATGTAAAATTACTATACCTTTGTGGCACTGGGTTCCGATAATTCCGTGTCAGGTGCAGCAGGAGCCCGTTCTGCGTCGTCCAAATATGATGTGTCTTCGTCCAGGGCTAAGTCATCCCCCAGAGCGTCTAGTTCTAAAGATACATTAAGCAATAGGGAGGTTATGCAAACAGAATGGCGACGGTGTTAGATAACTATAGCTTCGATTTCGTCTAACACTTAGAGATATAGATCATATAGTGAATGTGATTTCTTCCAGCTCATGGGAGCTCTAGTCTTAGTTTTGTAAAGCACTTGTAATCACTTTGTCAACGCTAAACTTGACCAACGAATTTTGATGTCTCAACTGTTAGTTACGTCGTCTCTAGAACGTTAAATATGGTGTCGTGTATAGAACTACGTCGGCGTTGTGGTTACTCTTGTTCGGAAAATGTCAAACCATTATCATCTTTGTTTTGGATGAAAACTTGAATTGAAAGATTGAAGAAAGCAACCTTAAAGTCAACCTCGTACCCAGGGTCTCATCTCCGCTAGCGTGGGGGGGGGGGGGGCGGGCGGCGAGCGGAGATGAGACCCTAGGTACGAGGTTGCCTTACAGTGCCTATAAAGCTAATATTTTTATTTGATGCTTTTGAATGGCAAATATTCAAAACTAACTAAAGATTCCGTATTAAAAAAAAATGATAAGTAAAAATAATCCAAAAAATTGATGATGCGCGATCAGGATTGAACATTGTAATATAATAAAGCCATTCTATTGAAGAAATAGTTAAACACTTATATCTTCTCATGCGTTTTTAATTTACATATTATTTATTTTCTCATGCGTTTTTAATTTACATATTATAATTTTTTAGATCCCACTGTATATAATTATATGATAGTTTTATTCATTATTTTTTACCCGTCGAAGGCTGCATGCCAGCCGAAAGCTCGTAGTATTAAAATTGTTTTAGATCAGAGAGCGTCTTTATTCTATAAAAATAATACATTGGAAAATCCCTTTTCCATTTACTCATTCTACCCTGATTTATGCGACAAATCTGAAACGAGTAGTGACGTTTACAGCTCGACCACAGGAATTTTGCTATTGAAAACTGGCTGCAAAGAGGTATTTACGTCACAGTCCCTTATTATGCACATATTTCCGGGTGCGAGGAATTAGTCGCATAAAGTTCATCATGTTTGATCATAGTTAGTAGAGGGGATAGTTTGGAAGCTCCATTGTCTTTCAAGATGACGCAATAGTCATGTTATTGTATTGGAGGACCGTGAAAGCGAACAACAAAGAACAATGACTTTTGCGGACCTTCCAAACAATCAACCTCGTTCCCAGGGTCTCAGGTTGCCAAACAATCCTAATAACTATGGTTTGATTAAGTTTTTGGAATGTAAAATGACACAATATTAAAGTGCCTATGACGTGAAAATTAAGTTTATCTTATTTGAAAGAACTCTTAAAATAATTAAGAATGTCAATTTAAAGCTTTTCCATATTTCACTTAGTTCGTGAGATATTTAGACTTATATGATATTCAAATGAGATGATCTATGACGTCACAAGTTGTGCAATACATTTTAACATATTGGAAGATCGTGTATATCTTTAAGATTATTGAACGAAATCACTTGAAACTTTGCATGTCGATACAGACCACTAAACGGAATAAGATCGTTCAAGTTTTAATGTTACAACAGTAATAGTATAGTTCCCAGACCACTACGTCTCTTTGAAAAAAATCTTCGTTTTCTAACATAGTAGGCTTTGCACCAACGTCAAACTTCAGTTTCAAATTAGTTAAGTTAGTGCAAATCTACTCAACCAGTACCAATTCGAAAATGTTTCCCACCGAAAAGAAAACAAATCATTTTGTTTTGAAAATCAAGAGGTCTGGAATCTGATCATTTACCATGGCGACCATAAAACTAAAACTATGTTCTGCAGTTTAGTGGTCTGTATGCACATTCAAAGTTCCAAGTGATTTCCTTCAATAATCTTAAAGATATATGCGCTTTTCCAATATGTTAAAATGTTGTGCACAACTTGTGACGTCATAAATCATCTCATTTGAATATCATATTAGTCTAAATAACTCCACAACTAAGTGAAATATGGAAAAGCTGTAAATTGATTTTCTTAATTATTTTAGTAGTTCTTTTAAATAAGATGAACCAAATTTTCATGTCATAGGCACTAATATTAAATTTCAATAAAAGAAACCTATTTTTTTAATCCTTCATCAGCAAAAATATCAAATAAAAATTTTCGTTTCCTAGGCACTTTAGGGATCGGTCATTATTTACGGTCAGAGGGGTGGGGGCCGAAGAGAAATAGATTTGGTGCTGGAAAAAATTTTACTAACCAAATTAAGATCAGAAATTTAACCGTCCCAACCATTTATGGGTAAAGAAAATTTAAAATTATTTTACCCAACCCAAGAAGTAAAAAATTAAATAAAGCCCAATTCCCATCATATCGTCGATACAAGTTTTAATAACAACCAAAATATATATACAGACCTTTCAGATTATTATCTCCCTATACAGAGCAGGAATCCAAGGAAAAACACAGAGAGGAATACAATAACAAAAGCTAATGTGCAATGATGAATAAGGAGAACGGAGATTCCAATTTTAAATGATGAACTCTTAATATTTTTATGTAAATAGTCATGAAAATTTTGCTACCAAACTAACTCTTTGATTCAGAGAAGCGATTTTTTTTTACTCAACCATTTAGGCTCCCACCTCAGCCATAGATAATGACCGGTCCATTAAGCAACTGAACAATATGGATGTGTAATTCGTAATTTCTTTCAATGATAAAAATCCCAACGTATTATCTAACCGTCACCGTTCTCATTGGCTTTATGGCTTAAAAACGGCGGCTTTCCAAACGGCGGCTTTCAAAAATGTTTTTGCTGAGATCTTGCTTTTGACCGAGCACGAAGGTGCTTTTCAAGATCTCAGCCAAAACATTTTTGAAAGCTGCCGTTTGGGAGTGATACAGAGTTGCCTGCGGAGGAGACTAGGCTTAAGCTCCTTATTGGACTGTATTAACAAACTGTATTAAGGTGCTTTACAAACTAATTAATTAGCATTAATTATCATAAATCAGGTTGAAAAACTTTCATTTTCTAGAAAATTCCATCTTGTACGCCCACGTAGCATCATGAAAATTCAAAACGCCACCAATCGCAGAGTTGTTTATGAAATCAAATCAAACTTGGCGTGTGAGTGGATCTTGTTTGCCTAGCGCTTGTCGATTTTTAATTTTTAATCTTGCGTTACCGTGTACCGTATTTTTCGATTCACGACTTCATGGGTCTTCTAGGACCCATTTTGACTGCATGGGTAAAGAAAGGTCCTTATTTATGACAGACTGTATTAGCAAACTGTATTAAGGTGCATTTACATACTGGGGTTAATCGACCCGATTTATGGTTTAGATGCAAGTTAAGGACAAAAATTGTAAGCGGAATGATTTGTGGGCTCATAATACTTAAAGTGCATATAAACCCAAATTCGTTTTATTCTCATTAAATTTGGCACGTCACCAGGATTCTAATGATATATATTACATCTTGTTTGAAGAAAAACTCATTTTGTTAGCGCTTGCCAAACATGCCAAAAAATACGAATTTTTATTGTTTCAAAAATCATGACCGGTAGTACGGGATCTGGGTACTAGTAGTGTTGTGACGTCTATGTAGTCACGCAGATTTCAGAACCATGTTAAAACATAGTAAACATAGTGTTTTCAATACGTTGTTGCTGGCTATTCCAATACATAATCTAGCGCTGAAAAGTTCGGAATACTTCATAAATTTATTTTGCTAACGATAAAGCGAAGAAACGAAGAAAACAATGGATGATTTCGAGAAAACTAAGATAGCAAAGTGGGAACCCACAAAGGAGTCGCGTATTTGTTCCATACAATTTTTGCGTCAGATGATTTTCGATTTTATAAGGCCTTGCCTGGAAAGAAGATGAACTAGGAATTGCTGTGGTTCCAACAATCCATAGAAACGATCGAGGAGAAGCCGATGTCGAAAAGCCGAAAAGGAGACGCCGCCAGTTAGGAGATAAATATTATGCGACAGCGCCGATACATTTTATGCCTTTTATATGCACTGTCAACTGTGTATCATGCATTTTCCTGCGTGGGACTAGAAGCTTTTCGCGATGCTGTAATAAGAAACATTTAATCATTTTAGAGAACAAAAATAATGTTAGAGTCACAAGCGATCGACGAGGTTCAGACATAGCTTTCGGATGTTGAAAGTAGTTTTATAGTAACCAAAGCCGGCGAAGCGCAAACGACGCCTGTCTCGAGGCCTGTCAGATTCGGCTGAAAGCCTGTAACAACATATCTTCGTCGTCTCGTCGACAACTTATCTTCTGTCGCTTCGCTCATTATTTCCACTTGATAATCGTATTCCGTGTTAAAATATGAACTATTAGACACAGAATAACTCTCTGTCTGGTTTAGAATGGTGTAACGCTATCCAACAGCGTCACAAGAGTGAATATTTATGGTAAGGACCATGCCTTTTGAAACAACCCGTGGAGATAGATTTCACTTTGCAGCGGAGTCTTCAGTCTTGAGTAGATGCACACATACCATCATTCACAGAGTCACAAGCGGTCGACGAGGTTCAGCCTTAGCTTTCGGATGTTGAAAGTGTTTTTTATATCGAAGCCGGCGAAGCGCAAACGACGCTTGTCTGATTCGGCTTGATAAAATATGCCTCATAATGATGGCTGCAACATACTGTCGACGCGGGCCACATCTTCGACGACATTATTCTCATCTTCTGTCGCTTGTCCCACTATTTCCACTTCATAATCGTATTCCGCGTTAAAATATGAACTATTAGACGAAGAATGACTTCCTGAATTTGAATTTTACATCGGCAATACGCTTCGACAAGAACAACGTTTCTTCACGTTTTTACTATGAAAACCATAGTAATTATCGGCCGGAAGTAAAACGAGTGACTACATAGACGTCACAAACAACTCTCGACCCAGACTCCGTACTACCGGTCATGAAATCAAAATATCCAACTTTGGGAGCTTGTAGAATCTTTGTTTTTCATTTTTACTCGATCAAATAATCTGCAAAAAACCTTCTATCCATCTCCTCTTTCGTTTGAGCCAGAAACGAATTTGGGTTTATATGCACTTTAATCTTCCTACAGGGTGTATTTTTCCTTATACTGTATTATACCTCAACTATAAATTGTCCAATCAAAGAGCTAGATTTGTACCACGTGACCAGTCAATTTAAACTCGAATTCCCTCTGTGGAGGCACAGAATAAATACTCAACCAGAAGTCCAACTCCCGTGAAAACATGTCCCATTTTTTTTATGCGCATGCGCGAGTCGGCCATTTTGCTAGCAAGCGTGCATGTTTGTTGATGGCGGAAAATGGCTAATAACTTCCAAACTACGCATTGTTGAAAGACATCGTCTGCGTACGTATGTTAATAATTTCATAAGCTTTCATTTGGTGTATAGTGCAAGTTTTTCCGTTTTCTGTATTTTTATTAAATGTTCAAAATGTTCGTACCATTGCTCGTAAATGGAAGGAAATTTCTCCCTAATGTTGTAGAATTTTGAATATTGTTCATAAAATACTTAACACAGAAGCTTGGGCTTGTTATCAAACAGAAGATACTGTAAAATGTTATCTGTGGTAGAAATCTCAAGTTTCTAGCTTAACGGAAAGTATTTCAAAAAAGAGGAAACCTTTTTTTTCATTTTTGTCTGGCCTGTGTGAATTGGTGAAGTTTGTTTTTCCTTTTGCAGTTACAGGGTTTGATATTTTAAATAACTTTGCTAATACTGTATGTATGAACTTCGGATATGTTTTAAACAAAAGCTAATACAAATATGAAACTTTGTTTTTTGATGTAAAATAAATTTATACGATTCTTTTAAAGTTATAGATTAACAACAAACTACAAGATGAGAAATTATATCATTCCAATATTCTTAAGATATATTCAAAAATATGTTCACTAATGTTCATCTAAAACTTTTTCTGCTTCAGTTAGAAAACTACAAACGTTTGCAGAACTTTGTCTTTCAATTAGCTTTTGTTTAAAGCATATCCGAAGTTCATACATACAGTATTTGCAAAGTTATATGAAATAGCAAACAGCACAACTGCAAAAGGAAAAACAAACTTCACCAATTTACATAGGCCAGACAAAAATGAAAAAAAGGTTTCCTCTTTTTTGAAATACTTTCCGTTAAGCTAGAAACTTGAGATTTCTACCACAGATAAAATTTTACAGTATCTTCTGTTTGATATCAAGCCCAAGCTTCTGTGTTAAGTATTTTATGAACAATATTCAAAATTCTACAACATTAGGGAAAAATTTCCTTTTCATTTACGAGCAATGGTACAAACATTTTGAACATTTAAAAAAAATACAGATAACGGAAAAACTTGCACTATACACCAAACGAAAGCTTATGAAATTGTTAACAACATACGTACACGATATCTTTCAAAAATGCGTAGTTTTGAAGTTATAAGCCATCTTCTTCTATAAACAAATATGGTGGTGATATTTAAGAATTGTGAAAGCCAGCTTCAGGGGGGGTATGCCTGAAACCAAGAAGTAGCTTGCTCGCAAAATGGCGTCAATTGATTATCACTTTATAGACATTTTAACAAGTTACAGATGATGCAGAAACTCGAGCTATGCATAAACATAACAGTTATGTGCATTCTGTCGTTCCACTTTAAAGTTTCGACCACGAAAGGTACAGTTGTCAGTCGTTACACGACGTTTCCTCCGCTACACCGCCACCCCCCGGCCACCAAGTGCACGCTTGCTAGCAAAATGGCGGCGGATGCGCGAGCTGAGATGCGCGAGGACACCTACATCAAAGGCGCCGACACGGAGTCGGACTTCTGGTTGAGTATTTATTCTGTGGTGGAGGGGTATTCATCTAGAGTATCACGCGCGAAACCAAATACCACGCGCGAAACCAAATACCACGCGCGAAAACCAAATAACACGCGCGTAAACCAAGACGAGCCTGTAAACAATGATGGTGGAGCAACAAGACGTTTCAAGACAGCATTCAAGATTGTTTCGGTATAATATATCATTTACAGCAGAGATCCTCCACTCGGGGAATTCGACGAAATATTACCCCTCGGGATGATATATCCCTCGGGGTAATATTTCGTCGAATTCCCCTCGCTCCTGGAGGGGTACAGGTATAATAGTGAATTCCCCTCTGTGGAGGGATATTTGACTTGAGTATCACGCGCGAAACCAAATACCACGCGCGTAAACCAAGACGATCCTGTAAACAATGGAGGAGCAACAAGACGTTTCAAGACAGCATTCAAGATTGTTTCGGTATAATATATAATTTATAGATCTTCTGCTCGGGGAATTCGTCGAAATATTACCCCACGGGATGATATATCATCCCTCGGGGGTAATATTTCGTCGAATTCCCCTCGCTCCGTGTCTATAAATGACACAAATATACCATGCAGCATCTAAATCGTAAATTGGTCCGATTATCGCTCCTTAAGCGTTTACCGCTGTTGTGCTTTATAGTATTCGATATTGCATTTTTACAAATTGTTGATTTGAAAAACGCTCCTATGAAAAAAACGCTCCGAAATTCATTTGCTAAACGCTTCATTTGCTAAACGCTAAAAACGCTTCGAAATTCATTTGCCCCATGCAGGTTAACCCCAGAATTAAAGAAACTCATTCCCCACCGAGATTACCTCAAAAATAGCCATTATACCAGGGAAAGACACTGATTTGGCTACATATAATCTGGTACTGACTAGGTACTTAATACATGTATTAGGTTCGGCGCATGATAAGCGCGAAATTTGTCCTCCTACACATACTAAACCTTAATTTCTGAAACCAAGCTTTCGAAACTTGTTCCGGGTATTTAGTACTTGAAGTTGAATGGATCTTGCGGCTTATTTAAGGGATGCATGATGAAAAAGACCGATTTTTCTACACTTGAATTTAATAAAATATATACTTTATTATGAACAATAGGCAGTCGCGATGATTAACAAACGCGGTACAAATGCAATATCAGTAAACGATGAGGATGACGGATCAAAATATTTGCCATATACAGCGACATTATTTGTCGTTTTTAACAAAATTTCATCAATTATCGTAAACTGTCCGAAGTTACTTTGTTACTGTCCAAAGATATTTTATTGCATGGGACAAGTTCGTCAGTGGGCCGAGTTGGTTTCGCAAATGGGAGTGTGCCGAGTTAGTTAGTGGGCCGAGTTGGTTTTGCCAGTGGGCCGACCTGCAGAAGAAGTGGGCCGAGATGGTATAGGCCGAGTTGGTAAGTGGGCCGAGTTGGTAAGTGGGCCGAGTTGATCAACACAACCTAAACACCTAATGTAAGATCGGTGAAACTGGTCAAAGATATTTTTTATAATTATATTATCATTATCACCATTATCGTTATCGAACATATGTGAAGGGAAGAAAAAACAAAAGTACACTCATGTATAGGATAATGTAACTTGGTACTAAATGCACTAACCTGCTTCTAAGTCATCTTCATCTAACTCCGGTGTTCCGTAAGATCGACCAAGCGCGTCTTGAACTTCATTAGCTTGATCAAGTAAATCTGATAAGTCATCTTGCATGTCCTAAATTAAAACATTGATGATTTTTCCAATACTATCAATTTGTCCTCATTACTATCAGCTCTGACTGGCCAGTTACTCTGAGACGCGGTGACTATCACATCACTATAAATCATACTGTACTTGAAAAAGTGTTTTTTGCGACCAGACTGAGTTTATTCGTTCCAGTCCCCTCTCATAATCATCATTTTCATGTATGGTAATCATCATTTTCATTTACAAGCTGCCAAAAGTAGCCACTAATGCTGGTAAACGTACTTTTGCCTTTTTGGCATCAAGTGAGTGGAATCTATTAGTAGATACTGTGACTTGTTCAATATCATTTTCTTCATTCCGTAAAAACTATTTAAGTATGGCTTTTTCCAAACTTAAAGACAAAGTTTGACTTTTCTTTGTCCGTGATATTATTTGTATATCTTGTTTTTTATTTTGTATTTACAGTCTTATCACTTAAGGCCTAGATGAAAATTACTCTGTGTAACTCTAGTCACCCTGGTTAAATAAAGTGTATTATTATTATTATTATTATTATTATGGTTTCTAAAACGGGAGTTGATGTAGTGACGTCATACGAACAATTCACGAAGTTCGTTCTATACATGTATGAGAATATTGGAAGATGAAGAATAATTCCTTACTCCTCAGGCATGTATAGTTCAATTTTTCTAAAATATGACGAATTTTTTTTTTAAATGGCGACTATATTATTGTAACTAATAAATCGGCGAAAGGGCTCAAAAACCTAGCATAAAGACATTGTATACAGATTTCTCTCAAGAAAGAACTGTATAAGCTTAGGGTAAGGAAGTTATTTATCGTATACCGGTACTATAATTATTTGTATATTTTTATGTCCGTTTTAATCGTTACTGTGTTTTTGAAAGCTGTCAAGCGTGAAGAAAACAGCGAGCATTGGATTTACAAATTATATCTACAGATAACACAGTTCAAACTGTCTGTTTAAAACTTCTCAATTGGATATTCAGTTCAAGCCTGAAATTATACGAAAACAATTAGTCAGATCAGTCTCGGTGATTATCGTTATATTTACCTAGACTTTGGTGACTAATTGTTAAATAGAAATTTCGACCTCATAATCTAATTGTTAATTTACTATAATACAAACAAGGAGAGACACTTGAGTTCAAACAAGGTTTTTGTTTTATCAAAAGACCTTGGACTTGTTCTCAAGAAGTCCTCACAATTTACTTTAATATTTTACTATCATTATTGTCAATATTATAATTATTGTTACCTCAATTTGATCAATATTAACTTTCTTGTATTCCTTCTTCATTTCTTTCATTCCTGTCTTCATTGCATCAACCTTTTAAAACACAACCATGAGCAACAAACTACAAGTGTTTTTTGCCTGTACGATTATTAAATTTAGGAATTTCCATACAGTAAGTTCACCACTTTGCAAACTTCCGTAAACTTGTCTTAACAGTTCGCATTTTTACATATTTTGGTCGTTTTCTCGCGACTGGCCGGAAAAAGAATCTGGAGAGTTATTAAATACCAGTAAATACAATAACAGCTTTATTGATCTTATGTTTCTCCCATTGTTTCATAAAAAGCTATAGAACGTACCCGTGAACATACTGTACAATGATTTTTAATTAATTATTATTATTTTAATAGACCATTTTTGCAGTAAAAAAATGAATTACAACAAAATTATTTCGAATTAAAATTGTTTCAAGCAGTGACTATGAAACTGTTTCTAAAACGATCAGTTCTGCAGCGATCGGAGGAATTAACAAGGAGGATTTTGTTCTAAGATTGTATCTGTAATGTCTCTCTGGAGGTACTAAACAACTGATCTTATGCGAGTGATACATCATATTATTAACTAAAAGCGCTCATTAAGAGAGCAACGGCGATCATACAATGTCGGTAGCTTAATTATTTCCAACACGTTATTATATTCGAGTAGAGGATATATTATACGGAGAGCTCTTCGTTGGATAGACTCGATTTGATTACTTAGGTAATTAGGTAGGCAACTATGCCAAACTGCGCATGCGTATTCCAGTATTGGTCTTACACAACTTTTTATATACAGTGACAAGGACTTCATTAGGAATCATACTCTTCTTTAACAACCGAAGAGCATAAAGGCGTTTGGAGGCCTTTTTACAGATTGCGTCGACATGGTAGTTCCACTTTAGATCGTTAGAAATTATTGTGTAATTATTCTATATACAATTTTTGTTTTGTTTTGATGCAACGACTTTTGTATTGATTTTAGGAACAACGTAGTTATGTAGCACTCTGATTTTCGAAGTTGTATATCTGGTTTCGTATTGATTATTGCAACGCTTTGATTCTAATGTAGACAGTATAAACAATGGACACGTGCAGCATTTCTAAACGAACAAGACTGCAGATACATGTAGCAAATAGATCCACTTGCTCAAAATCAACTGTTAGTGCAAAATCTGGTTTTTATCAGTGCAGCATCTGCCCTGCACTCAGATAGCTTGCTCCAGAGAACGTCAACCACCAACAACAGATTTTGTATTATAAGATACATGAACTTACTGTAGTTTTGGTGTCTTTTAAAGTCTGTGTGGCATAATTTGTTTGTTCCATATTAAACGATTGCTGTCTGAGATTCTCAAGTTGACTTTCGTACCTATAATCATTGTTACAAATTATTATCAGATATACAGTAAGTACTGCAGTAACGTGCAGGCTTTCAAAATATGCCACTTCTGGTACTCTTCAATATTAATTGGTTGCATGTTAATTATGTTGCATGGTAGGTGCAGCAGAGTTTATTGCAAGTTACTTCATTTAAAATTATGAAAAAAGTGTTCTGTAACTTTTTCTCTGCTCTATTGAGATTCCAAATCAAGTTACTTTCCTTTACTACATAGCATTGTCTACAGTATTGCTATTCCGTACATAATTACAAGAAATATTATATATATTATATATATTATATATATATATTATATATATATAAAAGCAACAAGTGTGTCTTCTTGTTCCCTGTATTCGCACATGGTCAAAATTCTTGCTTGTCGATTGTAACATATTTCGCGTTTGGGACGATAAAAAGTGGTTGCTGATGAAATGTTTCCTGTATTTGCACGCTGTCAAAATTCTTATATACAGTATATGTTTACTGCAAAAGACAAACGCTTATCTCAAAAAAAAGTCGCTCATGACAGGTTAAATTTTGTGTTTGGGATGCTAAAAAGTGGTCGCTGGTCGCATTTGGCAGGTGGTCGCAAATTGCAGGTACATTTTAACTACAAATCGTCGGTGCCAGAAAAAGTGGTCGTAAACATGTTCTACTCAGGGGCGGCACCACGGGTAGGCCAGGGTAGGCCAGTGCCTACCCTCGAATTTGCTGGGCCTACCCTAGAATTTGCTGTGCCTACCGAAAAAGAATGTGTGCCGTCCCAAAAATAGACACTAGGGTATACTTTTACAGGCTTTACTTAATGGAGTCTTGTGAGAAAAAAAAAATGTCTGCCGACAGTGCCATGCTGCCGGCGTGCGTCGCGCTGCCCGTGAGAGTGGAGAGACGTACGTCACGTGTCACGCGTGTAACTCACGAGGGGAGTTACAGACACAGTATAATTGATATAAACCTTTTATCATTTAGGTAAGCATCAATTCCTGCACATGTATACTGACGTTTTATGACCTTCATAATTCTGTAAAATCTTCCCCCAGAATGCAGGAAATGGCATTTGCGAGACTCTAGATTTCAAAATTTCGGCACCTGTGCCTCCCTTCTCAGACCTGGGCCTAGCCAAAAAAGTGAGTAATCGTATTCCTGGTGCCGCCACTGGTTCTACTGAAATGCACTAATGCATAATACAGTACTAGCCTCCTCTGCTGGCATCTCTCATGCAGTATGGTGAGTTTTATGACCACCCCTATTCCAAAAGTGGCTGTTAATGACAGGTGGTCTGTATAATATTATGATATAATAGAAATATTGTGTTTTCTTGAACATCATATACTCACATTTTCTTCTGTTTTAACACCCTCATAGCTCTTTGTTTCACCATGTTCTACAGATAATCAAAGAACACACTAAACGTCCCATATACAACAACGTAAACCATATATATTGGGTTTCAAAATTTTTGAACCGAGTCTGTGTGAATATATGAAATCAAAATTAAATACATTTACCTTTGAAGGTCCCTCTCTCATTTTCTTCATCTGATCCTTGTACTTTTTCAGTTCCATGTCAAGCTTAGAGATCTTTTTATCTATCGACTCGCCCCGACTGTCAACCTGAAAGTAAGATCACAAATCGAGAAGCAGACCTCGTCTTGTATATGATTTAATAACTTGCGACTTTAAAAAGCTCAAACCATCAACAAACTACACATACAGTCGCGATGCAGTCCGTAAGGTTCGGAGGCGGCTCCTTGGGTTTTCCTTTCCCAAAAATTCTATTCATTTTGTAGTCTAAAAAGCTGCAACCGAAGAATTCGAACCTAAACTTTTGATATAGATGACTTCGATGGATGAAAATAAACCCATACGTCATAATTCCCTCGCGTGTCGTGGAGAGGTTCGGCAATCCTGATATCATTGCGTGGGCTGCACGAGGCCCACATGCAATATCACAATTTTAACGGAAAACGTTTTATGAGAAGCCGAATTGCCAACATGAAATTTTTTAAAATTAAGGATGTTGTTATAGAGATTAATTTAAATTGTAGCTGTATAATAATTTTTAATATATTAAATGTAGCGCTCAGCTGATTGCTGAGCTCATAGCTATTCATTGCGTGATAGTTAAACCACACGCAGGAAACTGGTCGCAAACTGATTTCGCGGAGGAGTCCTCCGCGGACGGCAGGAGTTTATAGGTCAATTGCAGTTTTGAAATTGAAAATTTTGGAAAATTTTGAAATCTAGAAGCTCGGAAAGGCAATTTTCAGCAATTTGAACAAACTTTTTCATCTAAGCAAAAAATGGCGTCACCTGGTAAGAGACTAGCCTCTATAGTCGTACTAAAGGTACAGTAGTCGTACTAATATAATTGGGGGGAAAATATTAAATTTAGCAACGCTTGTCCTGATTTTTTGGGGGGCTCAGCCCCCCATTTAAAATTTGGGGGGGTTGACCTATGTTCAAGACGCGGATTTTAATTTGCTGATAGATTGTTGAATGCGACTGCCTGCATGTCCTGCAGCCGCAGCTTTGGCCGAGACAAGCGTTGATGTTGTCATGCACAAAAGATGACTAAGCTCGTGAAAATACTCTACGGCGTCGAAATTACGCTTTGGACTAGAAATAATGTTAATTCTCTTTGTTTGCATCACGCTTAGAAATTAATTCGCAAATAGCGAAGCGCGGTAATGACGTCAGTATGGCTAAACCCCAACCCCTTTTAGTCCCCAGGCTCCTGTAGTATAAATAAGCTCCGAATTCTCTGGAAAAAAACGAAAATCAAAATAGAAGGCCTAGTGTCTAGTCTGGGGCAACCCGTTATATATCCCCAACGAGCGAAGAAGAACCACTGGCACCCAGGGTACGAAACCCAGGGTATGAAAATGTCTGTTCTTTTGACCGGATGTTGCGCGGTCATGAATAATGCTTGATAGTAATAGTAATAATTTATTTAATGTCGATAGACGCAGGGAGTGGTAGCCCAAATCTCCCGAGCCAAAGGCTCATGTATAAAGCGCTCGACCAAATATAAAACATAGGACTACAATATCATCTAAAATAAAATAACTAAAAATTATAAATATCTAAGAAAAAAAAATGAAAAAAAAAGAAAGAAAAATTATTAAAATCCAGTAAGTCTAAGTATGTATAAAGAAACTAAATACATTTTTCACATTTACATGCAGATTTATAAGTCATGATTAAGATAATTGCGAAATATATTATATGAGTCACTGCTCTTAATATGTATTGGTAACTGATTCCAAACATGGGATACAATATATGAAAATGAGTTATGTCTGTATAAACCATTATATGCTGGTTGATCTACATTACAGACATTACTCCTTAAATTATAACGAGTATTGCGAGGTTTAAACAAATTAGATATATACACTGCGCCTTCTTCATTCTTACATTTATACATCATTGACAACGCCTGAACATAACGCTGATGCTCTAGGGAGTGCATTCTTGCTTTCATTAAAATCGTAATCGACAGAGCTCTTTAAATTCAACATTGTTCTAAGTCCATAATAATTTGCAGATTCCATAGTGTTTTACCAATTCCCAACAACAGTGGGCTACAATATTCCAGATGTGGAACCAAGTAAGCTTTATACAACTTCAATAATATCTTCTCTGGTAACAGATTTTTGAGTCTGCGTAATGCTCCAATTTTCGCATATGTCTTTTTAAGCATTTTCTTGATGTGAGGTTTGAATGATAATTCGTTGTCGTGAGTTATACCAAGAATTTTTAATGTATCTTGAATTTTGATGATGTCATTACCAATTTCCAGATCGTAGATATAATTAGATCTTCCCATAAACATAGCTTGAGTTTTTAATGAGTTGATTTTTAAAAAATTATCAGAAAACCAATGATGAAGCTTTTCCAGATCTCTATTGATTGTGAACTCGAGTATTGTTGGAGATATGTCATCTGCATACTGTGTCGTATCGTCTGCATAATTATAGTCTCAGGGATGAAATACTGACCATTTGATTCAAGTCGTTGATGAAAACATTAAATAATAATGGTCCAAGTAAATCCACAACGTATTGGAAGATATTCCGAGTATTCGCCGTTACTTTTGACTCTTTGTTTTCGATCCTTCAAATAAGAGCGAATTAAATCAGCTTCATCTTGAAGACCATAAGCTTTTAGTTTTGCTATAGTAAAAGATTGTGGGAAATTGAGTCAAATGCTTTGGAGAGATCGATAGCCACTATACCCACATTCTTTTTTTCGTCGAGGACAATCCGCCAATCATCAGTTATTTTAATTAAAGCCGAACAGCAAGAGTGTCCACGAAGTTCGTTGCTTCGCCATTCTTATAGGCAGGGACAACATTGCTCAGCTTCCATTCTTTAGGTAAATTGCAGTTATCAATGCAGAAATTAAATAGTTTAGTTAGAGGTTCAGCAATTGAAATTATTGAGGCTTTCAATAGTTTAGGGGGAATCCAGAATAGTGTCCGGTCCATGTGGCTTTTTCACATTTAGATAATTTAGAAGTGAAGTTACGTACTCAATAGTAACAGGTTCAAAGGAAAAGTTCAGGTCCACGAATTTATTCAGTATAGTCTTGATACTAGCATGGTTAGAAAACTCGTTCTCTGTTGTGTTTAAGGCAGAGTGACTAATCACTGGAGTGGTGAAATAATCATTGAATATATCAGATGGTTCAGTAATGATTTTTCCGTTTTCAATAATATTACAAAGAGCGGTTTCATCTTCTTCCAAAAATCTCCAGGTGAACAAACTGATATAGCTGCCTCGCTGCAGAACTCCTTAATTGCTTTTCTCTTTAATGCTGTGACTTTATTACGTTGGGATTTGTATTTGGCCCAGGCATCGTCCGATGCGTTCAGTCTAAATTTTTTATACATTCGATTCCTGGTTCTTGATTTCACCTTGAATAGTTGGATTAATCCATGCTAGCTGATTGTTTCTCAGGTGAACACGAGATATCGGTGCATGTTTATCCAATACTTGTATATATATAAATCAGCCCAATGGGAGGCACTATCCCATGGGACATTTTTTAGATCCGCAGAAAAAGAATTGGTATCAAAACTTTTCATTGATCTAAATTCAATAGACTCTGCTTTTGGTTTGGATTTTGGCGATTCGTTCCGAAGACTGAGTCAAAGCCTTGTTTACCGCTGATCATATCTAAAATCTCCTAATTCTTAGCTTTCGTTTACTATATTGCATCACCGTCTCTCCTTAAATTAACCATTATCCTTAATTTACAAAACGCTATGCTTTGAATTAAAGTGCCTATGCAATGAAACATTCAGTTGTAAAATAACTCTTTTATTTGAAAGAACTCTTGAAACTATGAAGACTAACCATTTGCAACTTTTCCATATCTCACTTCACTCTTGAGATATTAAGATTTGTTTGATATGTAAATGATCATACTTATGACAATAATCTCAAGAGTGAAGTGAGATATGAAAAAGTTGTAAAAGGTTAGTCTTTATAGTCTCAAGAGTTCTTTCAAACAAAAGAGTTATTTTACAACTGAATTTTTCATTGCATAGGCACTTGAATTAAGGATAATGGTTAATCTAATGGTAATTGTAGGGTTAGAACCCAACCCCAACACAACACCAATCCTACCCTGTGGGATTTTCCCCATCCATGCTCCCCAGACCTCGCACGCGGTATACATGTATTTTATACATCGCAAATATGGCCGTTTCGTTGTAGATTTTGAACGTTATCTCTGTCGACATTTAACCGCAATTTCAAATCTGAAAACAGATTTGTAATAACCGAGTCTAAATACATAAGATACGTGCATGTCTGTTATATTACGAGAACGTAATTTTACCCTTCGTAAAAACCTGTTTATGTTTTTGGAAATTAATCGGCAATCGGAAGGTCGCTTCGTCGTAGATTTTTGAACGTTATCTCGGTCGATATTTACTCGATTCATTAAAATATATCGGAGACCACCGGAGAAACGTCCGGTATATCGTCACTGTTCTCGTCGATCAGTGTTCGATTGATATAAATCGATCGGTTCCGAACACTATCCGAAGATTAGGACTACTCTCTTTTACGAAGAGGAGTAGCTGTTACGACGCCATATTGAATACATAGGAAAAACAACTTCAATAATATTCTAGCTATTTATATATAATTCGGAACGAGTATTAGACGGAGTCTGGGTCTAGTAACATATCGCTTCTTTTGTATTTTTCTTATTTTTCATAAAAAAAATATATATATAAAGATATCTGATGTCATATATTCTCAATATAGTAATTTAATAACCTCATTCATCAAATTTCAAGGTTAATAAGTTCTAATAAAGTATTATTACTATAATATAAGTTCTTTGATCTAGCGTCACTTAAATAAAGAAAATATCTATTTCATAACAAAGTCTTTATAACGTTCAGGTTGTCGAATTTGTTGTGTTCTGGTCTGTCGTCTGAGCGAAGATGGAACATTCTGCTGGAGGTTGTTATTTTACTTGGATGTTGTTTCGGTTGGTTGACTCGGTTCGACTACTGAAGCATTTCCTTGAGTTGTTGCTGACTTCTCAGGACTAGGTTGTTATTGGATAGGTGTCAACTTGGTTGCACTCCTGGACTCTGGATAACCGTTTGAGCTGCTTTCAATTTCATTTTGTTCAGTATTCTCCTTGGTAGTTCTTAGAAACTTTCTATTTCTCCTGTAGAGTTTCCCTCCACTTTCCCCAATGTACGACCGAGGCCGGATTATCAGCTTTCTGGATGCATGTACCAAGCTGCCATTTCTTATCTCCCTTGGCCACTGATGGTTGAACTCGAATTTTTTCTCCAATCTGTAGCTCTGGTAATTCTGCTCAACTTCTATCGTAATACTTCTTGGCTTTTTGTCATTTCTGCTCAATTTTCTCTCGAACTCCCTCTTCCACCTTGGGTCTAAGTAACTGGTCTGTTGTTGGCAACAATGTACGGGTACGGCGAGACATAAGGCGCTGAACCGGACTGCTCTTCAGGTTCTCGGTGGGTGTATTCCTCCAGTTGTTAGCTTTGCAAACATCTTGACCACTTCTTTTGGCCTTTTTCATCAGCTTCTTTGCAATCTTTACCGCCGATTCCACCTTACCATTAGACTGACTGTGATAAGGCGATGATGTTACATATTCAAATTCCCGGTCTCTGGCAAAACCAGTAAACTCTCGACTGTCGAACTGTCTTCCGTTATCTGTCATCCCTATATCTGGTATTCCATGTCTACTAAAGTGAATCTTGCAGAGTTCGATGACTGTCGCAGCTGTCATATCAACCAATTAAACGATCGATTTCCCAAAAATCTGAATAAAAATCCACAGTAATAAGGTAATCTTCACCACGAAGAATGAAAATATCAATTGCTACACGACTCCACGAACGTTCCGGAATTGGATGTGTCATCATTGGTTCCATTTGCTGTGTCTGTTGATACTCATTGCATGAAGCACACTGTTCGACTTTTTCTTTGCAGTGATTTCCAAGCTCATGTTGGTCCAGTATAGTACATCTCGAGCCTTGCGTAGACATGATGCACTTCCCAGATGGCTAGAATGTATCCGTTGTAACATTTCAGCTCGCATTGACTTTGGGATGACGATCCTTTCTCCCTTGAAGATCGCTCCATTCTGGACTGTCAGTTCTTCTCGGTAAGTCCAATAACCTCTAATAACAATTGGCACTTCCTGTCGGGTCTCCGGCCAGCCAGTAAGGATGGTGGTCTTCAATACTTGTAAAGCCATATCTTTGGGCTGTATGTTGCTGTATCTATTTAAGTCGGTCGACTGTAACATTCAGGAACGAACTGTGATTCACGTCTTCAAGTTCCTTCTCGACTTCGGCTGCTGACTTACTTGACAGATTTGCTCTGTTGACATCTTGCTTCTGCACGATCGGTTTGAGGCAATGAGGCTCTTGAAAGTGTGTCGGCAAGATACATTTACTTTCCTTTCTTGTACTTTACTTCTAAGTTGTATTTCTGCAGCCTCAATAGCACTCTCTGAAGACGACGAGGACTGAGCAGTTAGTAAAGATTTCTTGAAAATTACCTCTAAAGGCTTGTGATCAGACTGGAAAAGGACTCTTTCTCTGCCATTGATATACAAATCGAACCGTTCGCAAGCGTAGAGAATTGCGAGACATTCCTTTTCTGTTGCTGTTAATGACCTTCAGGTATAGGCCACAGGCTGTCCTTTCTGGAGCAGGGATGCTCTTAATCCAACTTCACTGGCATCATACTGTATCACATGCACAGGCTCATTTACTGTTACATCGTAGTATTTCAGCACTGGATAGTTGATCACCAGTTTCTTTATCTCTTCAACAGCCTTGTCATGCTGCAGTTGCCAGCACCATATACTGTAGCATCTTTATCTGTAAGGCGTCGTAAAGGCTCACTTACTTCTGACAGATGAGGTAGGAATTTTTCCAAATAATTGACAAATCCCAATAGCCGCTGAACAGCTTGCACTCCATTGGGTGTAGGCATATCCACGACTGCTTGTATCTTTCTTGGATCTGGCTGAAGACCTTGTGACGTCAATAAATTACCCATGTAGGCTACTTCAGTCCTCCGAGCTTTTGCTTGTTTATCTTCAGACCGAGTTGTCTTGCTCTTTCAAGGACGTTCAACAAATTCTGATCATGGTCTGCGACGGCTTTTTCCATGGTATCACCTGATCCATGTACCAAGATGTCGTCTGCGATAACTTCGACTCCAGACAAACCTTCCAATACTTCATGTAATCTTCTCTGAAATTCCTCAGAGGCTGTACTGATTCCAAATGGCATTCGGAGCCACCGATATCGGCCAAATGGTGTTCAAAAGGTTGTTAGATAACTGCTCTCGTTGTCAAGGACAACTTACCAAAACCCTTCTTTGCATCAACACCGTGAAGACTTAGCATTTCCCAGGCGAGGCAATATCTCATCTATGGTTGGAATCTGATGAGGACGCTTGAGGGTTCTGTTGAGGTCCTTCGGATATATACAGATTCTCAGTTTTACAGAGGGTTTACGTACAGCAACCATAGTGCTTATCAAATCTGAAGACGTTGTCACTTGCCTCTTCTCAAGCTCTTCTATCTGCTTCTTTAACTCTGGTTTTAAGGCTACTGCTGCCCTGCGTGGTTGGGCTTGCACTGCTTTAATGCTTGTATCAATTTCCATATGATATTCACCTGGTAAAGCGGTTTCTGTAAACTCTTGTGTTAGTCGACTGGTTACCAATTTGGTTATAACAAGATTCTTCTGTGTCCCGACTGTGTTTACACGTTCTTGGCAGTTAACAGTAATAATCCTAACTGTTCACATGTTGCTGCTGACAAAAGGGGCTTCTGCTGGGTATCTAGCACTTGAAACTTGAGCTTGTAACTTCTTTCTGGTCTGTTACACTTCAGCTCACATATTCCCAGTGGTATCATCACCGTCCCATCATACACTACTCCTACCTCCACCTCCCTAGAGTTTCGTTCCCCAGCCATGGTCCCCAGGGCCCAAACCGTACACGCCGTGTATTTATTTTATTATCTGCAGACAACAAATCGCACGAAACGTAGATTATGAACATCATCTCGATCAATATTTGACCGTTTTCAATTCTGAAAACAGATTTGGAATTAACTAGTCTAAATACATAACATATGCGTGCCTATTATATTACGAAAACGTGCATATCCTTCGCAAAAACGGTTTATATACTTAGAAATTAGTTGGCAAAACAGACCGCTTCGTCGTATATTATTTTGAACGTTATCTCAATCAATATTCAACCGTTATCGCTGCTGAAAATATATTTTAATTTGGAATTACCGAATTAATTTTGAATTATCAAAATACATAGCATACGTGTTTATTATATTACGCAAACGTGTATACCCTTCGTAAAAACTTGCTTATGTACTTAAAAATTAATCGGCCATGTTTGTGCCGTTTTTCTCCCCAACGAATATTGGTCGATTAAAACGGATCACGCAAAAAGCGTACTCGGAACTTACCGGTTGATCTTAGTCAATCATGTGTACGAGATTTGGTCCAACCATGTATGGCTTATATATAACTTTTCGTGAGAAATGGATCCCTGCTGCGGCGAGATTATCACCCTCGCTTCGCGACCTCGCTTGCGAGGGGATTAGATTATCCTCGTTCAACATGCTAGAATCTACGCACGCTACATGGCTTGTTTCACCTTCACGTGACCCTGACGTCTGCCTTACTGTGATTGGTTAAGATCACTTTGAGAGCAAGACATATTCGCTTGGTTGATCTCCACTCTATTGCTGTTTTCGTTTTGTTTTGCCATCAAACGCCAACCGACCAATCACAGTAAGGCATGAAGACAGAATGACGTAGGGGGTGAAACGATGCCATTGAGGGAATTTGGCGATATAAAGGAATGGGTTACATTAAAAGCTATACATTCTATACTTTTGTGTATACATCGTGTATACATCGTGCGTACGGTCGCATATATACTAGGCAGTATACAGACATTGTATACCTAGTGTAGCTTTCAATTATTTATTATTTTTTACACAGTTGATAAACAATTGATGTACTGAGACTCGCAGAAACAAAATACAACAAATAAAAGCACGAGAATGCCTAAACTGCACTAGATACAAACAATAAAAATTTACGGCTTGCTAAAAACCCGGTAAAAACTAGGAATCTTGCTTTCTTTTAGAAAATTACAGTTCCGTATATGAGCTAGTTATAAACTGCCACAACGATTAGGAAGACTGAGAGCGTATCTCCGGCACCACACAATGGGTTTCGTTTCAAACTTTATGATAAATGGACACCTAGAATGAAAAAAATTCAAGAGAATAACTTTATGAAATACAACCCATGTAATTATCATTGAAACAAAGCATATACGATTTTAAATGCGATAGATATAGAGTATCAATGTAGTAGTTCGCCCATACCCAGAATCTTATCCCGGCATTACCACCATACATACAGAACTCGTGACTAGGCTCTCGGCAACGGCTTCCGTAGCTCATTGGTCAGAGCACTGCAATACTAGCAGTTCAATTCCAGCCGGAAGGCCTTGAAGTTGCATTTTTCGCAACTGGTCCCGGTTTGGTCTTAAAATGTATGTATTCCAACACTCGAAATTTTCCTTCACCATAAATCCTATCAACACGGATATATATATATATATATTTATATATATATATATATATATATATATATATAATAGTGGGTCCCAAGTCCACAGTTACCATAAAGCCATTATGGTGATAGCCGGTAGGGCACATTGTATACTTTCATGTATATATATATATATATATATATATATATATATATATATATATATATATATATATATATACATCATCACAGTCAAAAGACTTGATGTGGGATATACCACACTGCATAAATTATAAACCATCAAGAATGTAAAAGTCTATAACAACTCAGTGTGCATTGCGCA
Organism: Chrysogorgia sp. JL179-B06; assembly: GCA_035772405.1. Classification (NCBI taxonomy): domain Eukaryota; kingdom Metazoa; phylum Cnidaria; class Anthozoa; order Scleralcyonacea; family Chrysogorgiidae; genus Chrysogorgia; species Chrysogorgia sp. JL179-B06. The sequence continues at coordinate 4,089,385 of JAYKKM010000047.1, forward strand.
CTTTTACTGGCTGAAATGACAAAACATAATTGCAGTGTCTGGCTATCATGAGCAACTGTGGACAGCTGTTTCGCTCTCTTGGAGCTCGTCAGCACAGTGTAGCTGATGATAAGCCAGCACATCAAAAAGGTATATACATCATCACAGTCAAAAGACTTGATGTGGGATATACCACACTGCATAAATTATAAACCATCAAGAATGTAAAAGTCTATAACAACTCAGTGTGCATTGCGCACTTTTACTGGCTGAAATGACAAAACATAATTGCAGTGTCTGGCTATCATGAGCAACTGTGGACAGCTGTTTCGCTCTCTCTTGGAGCTCGTCAGCACAGTGTAGCTGATGATAAGCCAGCACATCAAAAAGGTATATACATCATCACAGTCAAAAGACTTGATGTGGGATATACCACACTGCATAAATTATAAACCATCAAGAATGTAAAAGTCTATAACAACTCAGTGTGCATTGCGCACTTTTACTGGCTGAAATGACAAAACATAATTGCAGTGTCTGGCTATCATGAGCAACTGTGGACAGCTGTTTCGCTCTCTTGGAGCTCGTCAGCACAGTGTAGCTGATGATAAGCCAGCACATCAAAAAGGTATATACATCATCACAGTCAAAAGACTTGATGTGGGATATACCACACTGCATAAATTATAAACCATCAAGAATGTAAAAGTCTATAACAACTCAGTGTGCATTGCGCACTTTTACTATATATATATATATATATATATATATATATATACTGCCTATGGGGCAGTTAGTTAGTTAGTTAGTTGGTTAGTTAGTTAGTTAGTTAGTTAGTTAGTTAGTTAGTTAGTTAGTTAGTCAGTCATGAGTCGGTCGGTCGGTCGGTCGGTCGATCGGTCAGTTAGTTAGTTAGAGTCTTTATTTAATGAGGGTGGTACATAATAGTGCAAAAGCACTAATAAACTTGTAGCCCTCGCTTGTAGCCCTCACTTGTAGCAGTCACTTGAGCGTGTAACCATTGAGCTACCAAGATTCATATAGGTCATGAGGTGCGGTACAGTCCGGTTTGCGCATGTGCAAATTGGAGTCTGATCCGACTTTCATTTGTAAACACGGTCCCATGCTATATAGCGCGATCGCGCTTGTTGTTGCGCCCTTCATCAAGGCACCAGCGAAGGTATACTATTCCTCAATCGAGTTCTCTGTACTACCAGTGAATTGGCGACCGATCGATAGACGAAAATAGTACTACGGAAAAAGACGCAACAAAGATCTATCTCACCGATCATTTCGCGAGACGGAGGGATTTGAGAAAGGATCTGCACTTGAAGACAGACAAAGAATTGGCAGGCGTGCTGCTTGATAATTACTTTGGGGTTTGGGGATAAAGATGTTCTTAGAAGGTGAGATAGGAAATTATCAAATTGATATTCAATACGTTTACTTGTAAATCGGTACTCCTACTGTGTGATTTATGAGTATATATATACACATTCGAATAGCAACGATAATATATTTTCTTCTTGAAATAGTGAAGTGTTCACTCAGACCGAAGTTCAAGACGAAGTTCGATTTTCATATGGCGAGAAGACTGGAGACTCATGAGACGGTGTTGACTTGAAGGCTCCATTTCTTCAGCTGGCAGAATAACTTCGTCTTGAACTTCGGTCTGACTCTGAGTGAACACTTTACACTTCACTATTTCAAGAAGAAAATATATTATCGTTGCTATTCGAATGTGTATATATATACTCATAAATCATACAGTAGGAGTACCGATTTACAAGTAAATGTATTGAATATCAATTTTATAATTTCCTATCTCACCTTCTAAGAACATCTTTATCCGCAAACCCCAAAGTAATTATCAAGCAGCACGCCTGCCTATTCTTTGTCTGTCTTCAAGTTCAGATCCTTTCTCAAATCCCTCCGTCTCGCGAAATGATCGAAGAGATAGATCTTTGTTGCGTCTTTTTCCGTAGTACTTTTTTCGTCTATCGATCGGCCGCCAATTCACTGGTAGTACAGAGAACTCGATTGAGGAATAGTACCTTCGCTGGTGCCTTGATGAAGGGCGCAACAACAAGCGCGATCGCGTGATATAGCATGGGACCGTGTTTACAAATGAAAATCGGAGACTCCAATTTGCACATGCGCAAACCGGACTGTACCGCACCTTTAAGGAGGTTACCGGTTCGATTCCTATCCATCCAGGACTCAGTCAATCTTTCAGGTTAAGGCGAATTTGATAAACTTTTGAATTGCGGATTAATGATTTAAAGGATACTTATTGAAAAGGGGCTGTATAGGAGTGACCTTGTTGACGTTCAGATTTGTCGCGTTAAGAATTTAGATCGCTTTAGACTTATTATTATAAATAAAAAAATAAGAGAAGGTTGATAGGATTGTATTGATGTTATATTATCATATACCATACACAAAATACCAAGAAAGATTTAAGGGATGTTTTCCTGTGGAAAGACAAGCTGTATAAGATTTGTAAATTTGTTATAACAGCCTCCACTTTTACTAGTAATGTTGAAAGGCGCGCTCTTTCTACATCAACCATTCCTTTAAACGGAACTGTACCCAAAAACTAAATTACTTTTAAATAAAAGGCCTTTAAGTATAATGTTTAGAATTGTTAATAGTTTACGGTTTCTGCTCTTGTACTCGAGAAATAACGTTTTCATTCTCGTATTTTATGTTTCTGGACGCCGCCATTTTTAGAGTTTGCTCGATGGCTCAAAGTTGATATACAGCGGTGGTTTTCTTAATAATTTTGGCGTCATTGAGTGACTTTTGTTCCTAAACTCGATGATATCAAAAATGAAAAGAAGCCCCTGCTGTACAGTCTGAGTCTGAGCCTTCGAGCAAATCCCAGAGTGACACAAAGCCGTCGAGCAAACTTCAGAATGACGGCTGAGCCGTCGAGCAAACCCCAGAATGTCGGCATCCAGAAGCATAAAATATAAGGATGAAAACGCTCAAGTACAAGAGCAGATACCGTATAAAACCATTAACATTTCTTAACATTATACTTAAATGCCTTTTATTTAGGGTGCAGTTCCACTTTAGTTCAAATTTTTGTAGCAACTTTTTCCGACAGATTCCATTTTCCCTTTGACCTTTTATCATCAGTAGACGTTAAATGAATATATTCAGTCTCTCCCGTGGCTCAAGAGCATAGAACTACCCTCGCGTGTTCGCCGCTTGTTGATCCTGGACGAATTCTACTCGCTTTCAAAATGTCGGAAATTTATTCACAGGTTAAATTTGTTGATATTTAGCCTGAAAAGATCAGAACCCCACTCAGGCGCGGGGAAGTATACAGTTAGATCTATAGTTGACATGGGATGGTCCTCACCTTTGAAATATCGCACATGCAAGAACGGACTTGACGGCACCGCTTTAACAAGCGGATAATTCGCGCAGCTGTGCATAAGATTTTACTAAAAACATTAAAAAAGGCTAAAACCTGTACCTTGGTCTGAGACTTGGATGAGATAGGGATGGCGCAACGCTTCTTCAACATACGGCCTTTTATCAATATCATGACGTATGAGCAGAGATACAAAGCGCATTGCATTTGAATCTGATAATCTATCCAAGTGAACTGCATGACCTCTAGCTATATTTGATAGACGATCAACAGGTTTACCAAACGGATGGTCTCCTTTTGTTAGGATATAAAAGCATATCATACCGACCACTTGAATATCAGATTTTCTGTGGAACGTGACCTTTGTACCTTCCGTTTCTGCGATGGACTCGGCAGCTCTCCAGCCTGGAGTTCCTTTGGTTCCAGTGTGCAGTTCTGTTTGGCTCCCTTCCAATATTCTGCTCACTCCAAAATCTGCCAAGCGCATGTGACCTTCTGCGTCAACTAAAATGTTACACGGTTTCAAATCCATGTGTAGAACTTTCTTTACTCCGCAGTGAAGTGCGCTTAACCCGGTTAGGATCTCCCTGATGATTACTGGGCCGAGGATCATCAACTCCTCTTTGCTGTGTCTTTGGACATAATCGGTTAAAGTCTCCTCACAAAGGTCGAGGACGATATAGCAAAAAGGATTGTCGCGAATAAAGCATCTATAGTTGACAATGTGATCTGATTTCTTCAATTCAACTAAGTTTCCAATTTCCATCTCATTTCCTTCCAAACAAGCATCATAGATGTGGGTTAAAATACGCTTAACCGCAACTTCGCTGCCATCGTCATGTAACCCAACATAGACAGAGGTACCTCCACAACCCATCCCAATCCAGAATTCGTCATCCCAGCACACAGAAACTGGACCTATCTTTTGGATGTTGTCGGTTTCTGAATTCTTTAATTTCTGAAGTTTTGCTTCATGCTGCACAGATTTTTTCTTGGATTTTAGTCCTTCAAGCAATGAAATAAATAGAAACGATTAAACTAATGCTTATACATGTAAACAGGGTTTATTTTAACGTGTGTTGATAAACGTAATTTTGTGCAATGATAAATCAAACGTAATCAATGCTTCCCTTTTTACGCAAGGAGTATAATCAGTACACTGTATAAAACAGCTTTAACTGAAGTGCACTGACAATTTGTGAACATGCAGTGTCTAGGTCAATCAGCAATTCACCCTATTTGGGGCTAGTCAGCGCGATGAAGCTGATGACCTAGAATATCCAAAAATGTATATAAACTGCATCACAATCTAAAAGATTGGATGTGGGATATACTACACTGCTCATCTAGATGTGAGTTTAAACGAGGGCTTCCAATTGGAAGGATCCAAAAGGATTAGTAATATTTTGTAGGACGAATAAGAGACAGGCAACTTCGCATTGTTCCATATAAAATTTAATAAAAGGTTAAAAATACGAAAATACATGCTAATACATGCGATCGGTAGAGAGTTCCAAAGTTTAGCCGCCACAACTGCAAATAATCTGTCACCATAGTTCTTGGTGTTCGATTTAGGGACCAGAAGAAGGTGTTGGTCTGACGATCTCAAGGAACGACCAGGATTGTAGAAGGATAGAAGTTCTCGAATATAATCTGGTGCCAGATGGTGAAGAGCTTTAAAAGTTATCAATAAGATCTTGAAGTCAATTCTTGCTCTTACAGGTAACCAGTGTAGACGAGATAGCCCAAACGTTTTAATTTTTGGATACAGTACCTGCATTAAACAGAATAGTGGGAAATCTACTGTTGTTTCTACCATCAATCACTAAGAAATAAATTACTTGATGATTCGAAATAATCAACTCAGTAGTTAGTATAAACATACAACAAAGGCTGTTGAAGGAAGAAAGTTCATATTTATCATACAATGGGTCCCTTTAAAAAAATTCGTTTAAATGTGGATTTAATGAGGGGTGGATTTAGTGCAAATGTATAGGGGTCCATTCAAATTGGGTTTACTAAAACGTATGAGGGATTCTAACGCGATTGTTGGTTCGGATAGATTATATACAGCAAGTTGATATGTGGAGTTGGCAGGGATTTTGATAAATTAATATTGATGCTCTTGAGAGGTCTCCATGCAGAGCAGGAAAACTGTTCTTTCCTAATTCTGGACTTGAAACTGATCAGTTAATAGAAACCCTAGTATTGGTACCATGCTAGTTAAGAATTGCCTTGAAGACATTTTATCAAGGCCATTTCTAAAAAAACTATTTTAATCTCAATGAATCTGTTCATTGCATACATGTAGGAGCATTATCTATTGCCTTAATTGACAATACTGTATGTGTAGGATTTATACAACTTTCGAGTTATAATTAGTTTTTGTAACATTGTACATATATGAATATGTATTTATATATGTAATAATAATTTGTTAGGAAACAGGATTGATACCAGTGTTAGCATTGAACAGCCTATCGCATATAAATATTATTGTATTGTATTATTATTATTATTATTATTATTATTATTATTATTATTATTATTATTATTATTATTTCGCACAGCTCATTATCTTATAGCTGGATTTCATTGCTAAACATCAAGGTACATCCCACACCCTTAGGTGTCTAGCACATGTCTCAAGATTCTTGCAGTTCCCAACAAACAAGCTTTTTGAAGTATCTGGAAGTCAATTCTAATGTCGAGCCCTCCTAGCCACATATCGAAATAGTTGCTTACTGTTCCGAGTGTTCCAATAATGATGGGTACAATTGTTACTTCTTTACATTGCCATATCATCTTAATTTCTCTTTTTAGATCTTGATACTTTTCCACTTTTTCCTTTTCTTTCTTCAGAACTCTTGTATCAAATGGGCATGCAACATCTATCAGTGCGCAGCATCTCTTTTTTATTTAGTACTAGTATATCTGGCCGGGAATGTTCTATCTTATTATCAGTTTGGATTTTCATATCCCACAGCAGTTTTACATTTACATTTTCAGTGACACGTTCTGGCTTATGCTCGTACCACTTTTCCGCATGCTCCAGCTTGTATTTCTTACATAACTCCCAATGGATCACCTGAGCAATTTTGTCGTGTCTCCAATTCTTATACTGCTTTTGGGCTAACATCTTACATTCCGAAGCAATATGTGCTATTGTCTCATCACGCTCTCCACATAACCTACAAGCAGCCGATATATCTTCTTTGCCAATCACTTTCCTGATGTACCTAGTTCGTAAAGCCTGATCTTGTGACGCCATCAACATTCCTTCTGTTTCTTTCTTCAGGTTTCCTCTTTTTAACCAATCGCAGGTCTTACTATCTCTACCCTCTTCTGTACTTGTGTAGAATTTCCCATGTAGATTCTTTCCTGTATACTTATCTCGTCTAGAATTATGGATCTACTTTTTCTCTTTCCCTCCATCTAACATCTCCTCCTTTCTTCTGCTATCAATAGTTTCTCATCACTACATTCAACATACATTCGCAAGCTATTTACTTCAACATTTACACAATCCTCCACACTAATTAGCCCTCTACCTCCTTGACTTCTTTTGAAGTAAAGCCGATCAACATCGCCCTGGGGTGGAAGGCTCTATACACTGTTAGCAATTTTCTTGTTTTCTTATCCATCTTTCGAAGTTCTTCCTTTGTCCACTTAATAACTCCTGCACAGTACCTGACAATAGAAACAGCTCTTGAATTTATTGCAGTGATGCTATTTCTCTTATTAAGTTTGGACTTCAGTATTTTCCTGACTCGTTGGTAATATTGTTTCATGATCTTTTCTTTCATATCCTCATCTTTTATTCCATCTGCCTCCAAAATTCCCCAATACTTATATCCCTTATCAGTTTCAACTTGATTTGTTGTTGGTCAGGGAATTTGGTACCTTCACTTAGTACATGTTTCCCCCGCTTCATTACTAGGATGGCACATTTATTAATACCAAACTCCATTCGTATGTCTTCACTGAAAATTCTTAGAGAATTTACCAATGTGTCCAACTGTCTCTCATTTTTTCCATAAAGTTTCAAATCATCCATAAACAATAAATGGTTTATGGTTCCATTATTTCGTCCAAGATCGTATCTTGCTTTTACTTTTCTCAAAATGATTAACAGAGGTATTAATAGTAGAACGAATAATCTCCCTGAAAAATCCCTCGCCTTATTTTCACAGTCCCTAATGTCACTTTTCCAAACGTTAGTTCTGTTTCCCAATTCAGCATACTGTTTCTAATCAGATCTCTTATATTGTCGGCTACTTTGAATATATCCAAACATCTGAGAATCCAGGAATGAGGTACCATATCGTATGCCTTCTTATAGTCTATCCATCCCATTGCAAGTCCAGTTTGTCGTCTCTTTCCTACAATTTCGTAGGATCATCTTATCAATTAGAAGTTGATCCTTCGTCCCTCTGCATTCTTTTCTACACCCTTTTATTATTATTATTATTATTATTATTATTATTATTATTATTATTATTATTATTATTATTATTATTATTATTATCAATGAACTCTGGAAGTCGACTAGTAATAGTACAAATATCCAGTATGACGTCTATAACTCAACCAAGCAAGTTCTTAAGGACTTTCGTTCTGAACAAGAGAATAGACTTCAAAATAATTTAACCTGTCAAGGCTCTTTCTTCTCTAATATCACAAAGTTCTCCCTCTCCCAGCTTACGAAGTTATGGTGTGCGTCTCAATCTAATCTACCGAAAAACAAGTTTAACTTCACTATACACTATATGAATAACTCGCTTCCCACACGCCAAAACCTTGCAAGATGGGGTATATCACCAACTTCAGATTGTTCCCTTTGTCTAGCCCCAGAAACTCTTTTACACGTTGTAGCAGGTTGTCAATCATATCTGGAAAGATTTACATGGAGACATGACTCTATCTTAAACTTTCTTGCGACGAACTTACTGACGGTCAACGGTTCAAATCTCTATGTTGATCTTCCTGGGTACAAAAGTCCATCAATAATAACCGGCGACACATACCGTCCAGATCTACTTTTGACGACTACAAATGAATGTCTCTATATTGTTGAACTAACTGCTGGTTTCGAATCAAATCTCCAAAAAATGTTGAACGTAAAAAAAGATAAATATTTAGAATTAATTAGGGAGCAAAGTAAATAATTTAGATCTGTTAAATTTGTTAATTTATCAATGAGCTCTCTTGGTGTCTTTGCGAAAGAATGCTCTACATTCATAAAAATGCTCAACGATCTTGGTTTTGACAAACTTCACCAAAAATATTGCGTAAAAAGAATGACGACGATTGCAATCAGAACAACATATTATATATTCTGCTGCCGTAACAAGAAATGGACAAATCCCGACTTACTTACATTTTAATGTTGTGCTGTATACTGTTATGTGTTTTTATAGTTATATGTATTGATATTATCGATTCAAGTAGCCGATTGTAAATTACCTTAAAAAGCGAGATTTACAATTGTATATGTAAAATCTAAATTTAAGTTTAATAAAGTTTCCATTATTATTATTATTATTATTATTATTAATAATAATGCCTAAACTTTCCAAAATGCCAGAGTGTTGTCAGACTATATGTGTAATGGTTCTAATAATTTTATGAACCGTTTATTCTGCTGGAAAACCTGTATTGCTTTCACAATATTAAGTGCAAATGTATAGGGGAGTCCATTCAAATTGGGTTTACTATGATGTATTAGGAATTCTACCCCGATTGTTGGTCTCGATCGATAGATTATATACAGTAAGTTGACAATTCTATCCACATTGGACTGCTGCGATGTGGAGCTGGAAGGGATGTCGATAACTAAATATTCATTCTCATCAGAGGATGTCAATTCAGGGCAGAGGAACTGATCTTTCCTAACTCGGGACTTGAAACTGATCGGTTATTCGAAACCCTAGCATTAGTACCTCTTGCAATTAGAAGAAAGTTACATTGTGTAAAGATAGTTAAGAAATTCCGTGAAGGCATTTTAACATCATATCTTAAGAACTATTTTCATCTCAATGAATCTGTTCATACATGCATGTTGTAGAAGCATTATCTATTGCCTTAATTGACAATATGTGCAGGATTTATACATCGTTTGAGTTAAAATTAGTTTTTGTAACATTGTACTGTACATATATGAATGTGTGTTTATATTTGTAATAACTGTAATTTGTTAGGAAATAAGATGCCCATTGATACCAGGGCTATCCTGTTAAATATTATTGTATTATTATTATTATTATTATTATTATTATTATTGTTTTTGCAGTGTAAACTGTATGCTATTATAGTTAAAATAACGCCATAGGGCGCAAAGCGTAACCTACTGTATGAGCTATATAAAAATTCTACTTTAAAACTATCAAAATGTTAAAATTATCAAAAATGTTAAAATATTCTAACAATAAATAAAAGCAAATGCTTTGTTTTTCGTTTAAGAACATCCAATTCACATGACCAGCCTCTGAGAACATCGATTATAACGTTATACTGTTCCACTATATATACGTTGTACTGTTGCTTCAACTCCCACCTCAATGGACCATACAGGTTTTCTCTTCATCTTTCCGTGCTCGATTATCAATCCATGGACAACTCATTTCTAGCATCAAGACTTGCTTGGATTTATGATTGATTATACGGGCGTCTACTCTTGTTGGCTCTTACTTCCTGATAATCTGCATACACGGGAACATCCCAGAATGCTTTGACATCTCTATTCTCGTATACAGGCTTCGGCTTCACTGGGAAATACCAGGTTGGCACCTCATCAATAAGCTTCAGATCTCGTAGTAGCTCAAAACAGAATCTTCAAAGCCGCATTATGCTTTGAAAGATACTTATTCTGTACCAGAGCAGGACAAACAGCCAAGACGTGGGACGCTCTCTGGGATCTTACAGGATAGCAGCTTTTAGCTGATGGAGCTACCCTACTCAAATGTGTGTAAATTATTATTACCGCACAATCTGCATAAGATTTCACTTTCCGGGGTAGTGAGAATCTTTTTGTTTGTGTACAATCTTGTTGGTAACATCTGCTCGTACGGTTCAAGCATACCCGCGATGGTGTGCGTCGGGCACGTAGTACACTCCCTTAGCCACGAGAAACATCCTTTTCTGCTTAGATCTTCGTCTTCAAATCTTTTTGTTATCGACTTTTCGTGCCACTTCTGATCTCTAACTACGCCACAAAGCTGCATTTCTAAGCACTCCTTTATCTTCGCCTTAACTTTTCCTGCGGGTATCAGTTCTCCGTTGGCATCACAGCAATATGGATTCGGGTTAAGTTGGATGGTAAGATCAAGTTCCTCGGCAAATTTGGTAGCCTCTTTAACTAGGGATTGATGTCCTATACTCGCTGATCTCTCCTCAAACTCTCGCACCATCTGCATCGTAGGATCCGGATTCTCATACAACTTAACTGCAGCTTTGATCGTTATTGTCTTATATTCATTCTCGACTGATCGCAAACCTCTTCCACCTTTCTCCCTAGGAAGATACAGCAGGGCTAATGAATCACATGGGTGTTTTCCTCCATTCTCGACTATGATCCTGCAAGCTTCCCTGTCGATCTTCTTCATCTTTGTAATTCGACAATGATGTGTCCACATTGAGTAGCTCAACACCGGCAAGGTAAACTGATTCGAAGCAATAACACGGTTATAAGATGAAAGAGGACTTGACCAAATTGCTGACATTCGTTGTAGATACACCTTCACAGCACTGAACGAATACGACCTTATGGAAAGGCAACAGAGAGGTGGCAAAAGCATGTTCTAATCGAACAATGGACAAGCTGTTGATTGATAGAACTGTAACTAGAGACTGCAAGAAAGGTAAACGTAACCTAAGCATGGCTTGGGTGGATGTCAAGAAAGCCTACGATTCTGTAGACCATAACTGGCTAATTGAAATGATGGAAGTGCACAGGTTTCCACACTGGCTGAACGGGGTTATACGTAATTTGTGTTCAAGTTGGAATACAAAGATTGTGGCTACAACGATTTGGGGATGTGAAACGGCGATGCTTTATGCCCAAGGTTATTTACCTTGTGCATGAACCACGTGAGGAGGGGAGTATACGTCGAGTCAATGGCAATAACGAGTCTTAAAGAAGGGACGCAATACAAGTTCCTGGGTGTCCTAGAGAGCTTGTTCCAAGTAGACATGATGTAAACCATTCATATTCAGTATTCAGGCACGTGATTGGTCTCTAATTATCACTAGTAAATCCACCTGATTTGGGAACGAGTGTTGTTTTCCCTCCGCTTTCATGTAAAGAGTGCGAGCGCTTCCACCAATAATTTACGAGCTTATCTGGGCCCGACGCACGCCAATTTATTTTCTTTGTAACCAATTTTACAGCCTGGTTCGTCTCCAAGACCCAATATTTATCGGGCGGCGGTGGTACACGTTTGTGAATGGCGATCTTAACTTCATCAAGCCAGCTTGAAGACTTGTTTCCAGTGCCTTCCTCTTCCCAAAGCTTTCTCCAAAATACACTTGCCTGATCGTCAATGTTCTCAAACTTCTCCCGATCTTCGTTTTGACGTATGTTATTCGTGTACTTTGGTCGATCGATATCTTTATCTTTACTCGACAGCTCATCCATGTTCGTAAACACCCCGGGTCGGTCTTAAATTGGCTGTTTATTTATCTAGCTTCTTGCTGTTTTTTCTTCCTGTCAAAACCTTTCTTCAGCTTTCTGAAGTTCGATTTTTTCTTTTCTATGTAATTAACGAGGGCAGCAATAGAGATGTTGCATTCTTCTTGCAAGATAGCCCTGTTTTTTCTCCCTTTCTTTGTAATATTTCTGTTCTCCTTCAATCTCTAACTTCTGCCTTAGCGATCGAAATTTTCTTCCTGATTTCACCCGCTTTCTCCATGTAGACTCTTTTCCATTTCTGCTTATTCTTATTCTGCGCATTGTTTGTTTGCGAAGACCTCGGTTTTTTCCCTCTCTTGAACAATGAACAGGAGAAAAGCGACCACAACAGAATAAAGAATGCACTTAGCCTGCCCAACCATAAATAATTGAAAGGGTTTTCCGTTGGAAATACCACGTTTCGTTGCATTAACTGCGTTATTACTCTATTGATATTTTGTAGATCACCACTAGACGGTCTCTCTTTTATCCTGGTATTAATTTGACGAGCCGAGCCGTAACCCTGACGCACGTTAACTGAAGCGAGTAATTGGGTTGATGCCTCTAATATATTGCTTTCTTCTTGGTTGAGATTGTTCCGTAATCCCAGTGGACCGGCTCTGCGGATATCTTGTATGCACACTAAATGCAAAATCGACTCAGTTTCTTGCAAATTTGCATTTTGTAAAGTTGTAAAATCGTTGTTTATATTGTTAACTATATACGTTCCGCTTTCCCTATCCAAATATTGCCTTGACACATCGAGAGATACTATCCGCTACTCTGCCCAGTGTCTTATCGAGTCTGGCGGCCTGGTCTCGAAGATTTTGGCTTGTAAGCGAGATTTTGATATCTAAACTATCTTTGTAACTGATTACTAACAGCATATATCATATATCATATATCATATATCATATATCATATATCATATATCATATATCATATATCATATATCATATATCATATATCATATATCATATATCATATATCATATATCATATATCATATATCATATATCAAATATCAAATATCAAATATCAAATATCAAATATCAAATATCATATATCATATATCATATCATATATCATATATCATATATCATATATCATATATCATATATCATATATCATATATCATATCATATATCATATATTATATATTATATATTATATATTATATATTATATATTATATATGTATAGGTTATATACCAAGACCGAGGGATATATGTTATTTATATCCGAGGTCGAGGGATATAAATAACATATTATATCCCGAAGTCGAGGTATACAACCGACTTATATATATATATATATATATATATATATATATAAGTGCGTATTTTAATCGTGGATATACTGCACTAACCTTTGCTTCTGTGATTTAAAATCCATTGTCCAACTGTATATAAAACATCTTCAATGTTGATATTAAGATGAACACTACACTCCAAATGCTTTGCATTTTTTTCAAGGGCAAACGACTTTACGATGTTAGGTTCGACTGCGCGCTTTTCCTCCAAGTCAAGCTTGTTTCCAAGAATTATCATCAATGGACTCCTTCCAGCTGGAGCCTGTGTTTGTATATGTTCCACCGTTTGAGTGAGGTTGATAAAGGAATCCTTATTGGTGATATCATACATGATTATGTTGGCATCATGCGAAACACTGTAAAAAGTAAAAAGACAAATAAAAAAGTTACTGTCATTATTCATATCACGAAAACAGAAAAGAAGAAATTTGATAGCTTTGACTTAAATACTAAAATGAATCGTGAATTGATCGTGCATGCGCTCACTATGTTTACAACTACAAACACTGATCGCGGTTGACCTATACTAAAAGATGACGAAACGGGTTAGTCCGCGATCTCGAAGAGCAACTCAAACTATTCAACACAAAATTCAAAACAATCTTATACAAAACTGAATATTGCTTAAATCTGTCATTAAATTGTACTGCACTAAAAATGCTATTTATAACTTCTAAACCTGAAGACTGTTAAGAGAAAGACAATGAACATTGACAAAGACAAGTTGCAAAGGACAGGTAAATATGCTGAAGAGACCCAAGAAATAAACGCTACATGGGAAAGCTTTGAATATATTGAGGTAACTTTAAGTATTTGTAATTTGTTTTATCTTCGCCTGGATTGTTTATATTGTGGTGTTATAAATAAAGTTATCCAAAATAAACTTGATGTGATTCAACTCGTTCAACAGCTTGTAATTTCAAGTGTGTGCATTTATATTTTCTGGTACATGTATTTGTTATCGAATGTCGTCTGTTCAGAAGAATCCGAAAACCCCTGAGTTATCTGTAAAAGTCACTGCTGACAACGCGGAGTCTTATGCAATATTAACCCACTGTCGATCTCACGGGAAGTTTGTTTATCAGAAGAGTGTGTTAGAAGTGTGTGTGAAATGAACATCTCATATATGACACCCAGACCGACTCTAATACAGATCAACTCCAATCCAATCCAATAAAGTGTTAATAGTAAAGCGAATTGCGCAGCGGGCGTACCCAGAAAATTCATACGTCTCAAAGCTAAAATCATAACCTACCAGACGTCTTTGGCACCAACAATACACACTTATTCGAGAAATGTCGTTTCAACAAAAGTCGTTTTCAATAAATGGTCTTCAGGACGCCTTCTGAGTGGATAAACTACCCCAAATTCAGGAAAACGTGTTTTCATAAAGTGCTCTGTAAATGTAAAGTGACCATGCCAAGGGCGTGGTATGAATTCTGTGGGCACACCCACTCCGCTATTCCCTTTACTACTTTACGGTAAAGACGACGACAATTATTGTCGTCGTCTTTACCGTATAGTAGTAAAATACACCCACTGTGGGCAACTGACTTCGTGTTTATGTATTTAATAACTGTGACCATGGCGTTTAACACGTGTCTGTGGACGTATTGTCATCGTTTTCCATGATGTTTTTATGGCCATACGCCAATGCCGTTGTCTAAAAGGTATCGTTTGTCATCAAAACAGGACTACGACACCTTGTTTATTTCGTGACTACTTAGCTGGTGCTTAACACTTCTTATGGATAAAATTAGGCAAATTATATGTCTGGATAAACATCACCTCTTTCAAGTCATTGTGTAAACATCAAACATTCTCTGGATGTTTTTAAAATGTTTTAGACTACATGGGATTTGTTTTTGGGTTTTTTAATACTTCTTTTCATATGGCTCAAACGATGGATGTATATTTTGGAATATGTTTGTAACAGGATTAAAATTGTGACGAAAAAATTATCAAATGGATTATATGCTCAAGGATTATAAAACAAACAATCAGCCATTTTGAACTCTTTGTGTTAACTATTCTATGTACGTGTTCGTCTGAAAGTCATATTCTGAAAAGAATATGAAACGCTCAAACCTTCCAATGTTCTGTAAATATTATATTTACTGCGTTGGGGTGTATTTTTCTCATAGTGATCTTGTATTTCGCGGTTGGGTTTAGACTCTGGTTCGTGTTTTATGAATGTCAGAAACGCGTATGGCAAAGCTCCAAATTACCATCTCGCCCTTCCGAACGACTTTCTTGTTATTATGTCAGAGTTAAATATTAACCTATGGTGAGAGAGTTGACCCATGCACAATACATACATAGTTTCACAGGAGGATATATGAAAATATAGACAATGATAATATGGAAATTGGATTATTACCTGGTGACAATTGATATACTACAGAAATGGATTAAATTTATTCACAAATAGAATGACGTAATGTAAATACAAATGATCAGGGAGTCTACGATAGAAAATTATTTCGATGTACATTTGAACAAACTTATATAATGGTTGGATTTATTTTTTGATCATGGGTTCAGGTCTATTCCAAACAGCTTCATCATTATTTATTTCATGACAGACCTGTACGATTATTATCTCAACGAAAAAGTACTATTGTGGATAATGGATGTGAACATGTATTATATTTCAAGCTGGAAAATCGTCATTGTAAAGGAATGTATATAACATATACGAACACGGACGAAACAGCGTTGATAGGACATATTTGCTATTACGATAAAGACCTTCAATTATGCAAAGCCGTTGAAGACCCAGATTGTCCAGACATGACTAAACTAACTCTATCATGAACTTATTAAATTTAAGAAAGAACAATTTAGTTTGGTTTGTAAAAGGGATTAGTTTTGTACCGTATCAAAAATAAATGAAAATGTGTAAAATATTTTTAAAAAGGAAATATATATATTATTTCATTGGATTTTGACTATTGTGTGTGATCGTGTGCGCTAATGTTTCCCACGGTTCAGATCTGTTTTATATAACACTTGAACATTTGACACCAGGTATTGTTCATGGGAGAGGGATGATGTCAATGACTATTGTAGTTGGTTCACACAGTTACACGTAGGGTCGAAGAACCCTCTTCATATGGGTACACATGACGCAGCACCGATGCCATTAGTGTATTCTATTATTATCTTTGGTTCAAGGATCTACTTGATTTATGTATACATGACGCTGCACCGAACCCATTAGCGTATTGTACTATTGTCTTTGGTTCGAGGACCTACTTGATTTATGTACACATGACGTAGAACCGATTTCATTAGCGTATTGTACTATTGTCTTTGGTTCTAGGACCCTCTTCATATATGTATACAAGGCGTAGCGTCGTTTCCTTTGGGTATTGTTTAAGGATAGACTCCTTTAATTAGGTTAAAAAGATCTGGTTATGATGATGTTAAATTTGACAACACAATAGGAATTACCCAGAATTCATCAGTGACTATAAAAGAACTGGCTTGACGCCCATCACTCATTACGCAGCAAGAAATCGAAGAAATCGAAAGAAGAAATGTTTTGAGATAATGGAAGATATCAACCAGATGGAAGAGGTGTTGAGAGAAGTCGAGAGAAATGATCGTATGTCTTTGCGGCTGCTGTTGTTGTTTGGTCTGTTTGGATTTTTCCCAAGGGTAGTCGAGTTTTGTAATGGCGATATGTTTTTGCGTGAATCCAATGTTTGTTCTATTTAATCGAAGGTTTGAACGGGAGGAGACATGTCGTCGGGAGGGAAGAAGGTGAAATGTTTCTTCACTGAAATCTTTTCAAACTATGTTCGTAAAAATATTTTGTATGTGTGTGATAATGTATTTTATTTTATTGTCATGTTTTTGGTTCATTTGTACCGTCGAAATGTGTATTAGGATACAGCTAGCCGATGAACTTCAATTTGAACTCTTAGACAAATTAACACATATACTAGACATAGAAGCGTATCAGCTAAAAGATCGCTCACACCCTAGTTTTCGTGAATTGTCCATTGTAGATTTAGTTAGTTGTAGTGTAAAAACTTTTCAAATAGTAGACGAAATTTTACCGGATTGGGAAAGTTTGGGAGGGAGTGTAAAAGGGGTTTAGGGTTTCAATATAAGTGTCATGGGCTAAAATATTTAAATAGGAAACCAGTAGGGGAAGTAGTTGTATTTTATAATAAAAAAAAACTTATAGAGAGGATTTCGTTTTTATTTAATTGTTTTAATAGGGATAACAATAGGGATATAGTAGTTGGGTATAAGGGTAAGTCATTAGAATCGTATTTTGTAAATTAGTTAGACCTAGGGTAAGTTGTATAAATTTAGAACATTTGGGGGTGGGTAAATTTGAACAATTACTTTTATAGATTTAATAGTAAAAATTGTAGATATCATAGTAGGTTCGGTGTTCATTGTTCGTTGTACGAAGTAATTTTATTTGCAGCACATATATTTTTTAGCTAAAATAATTCTAGAGCAGAGCAACATATGCGTGATATCTATAAAACTATTTAAGTTTGTAAAAACATTTTTGATCATAGGTTGAGATCCAATTTATTTTTTGAAAGGAAAATATTGTATTATTTTCTTTACAGATTCATATAAAAGACAGTTAGCGTACAAGAGAGTACAAGCCAACCTTAAACTTTTATATTTTTATAATATCAAATACCTTCTTCTCGAATTGGAAAAAATAAATTCGTCACCACAGTACTTTCAAATGATGGCGAGGAATTATTTGATTATCCCCTAACAAAACACATTATTAATAGTGCTGATTCGCCAAAATACATTTAGTTTGTCTAACCATTGGAAGACACGAAAAAAAATTCATAGTATTGACATAAAGGTGGAGAATAATATTAATGAAAAATATCGAGATGCCTTCGGATGGACATTAGTTCAAGTTAAAAAAGATATGTTTCATACTAAAAGATCGTATGTGAATTGGGGGAATGGAAAATATATAACTGAGAATCAAATTATTGGTAACCATTCTGTTATCCTTGAACCTCAAAATTTCTTTAAAAATAATCTTAAAATTACAGATTTATCTTATAATTTACCCGCTGACGAAGATTTTGCGCTCATTCAAAATATTGAATTTATTGGACGAACTCATTTGATAGATCATGTGGGGGGGGGGGGGATGGGGAAGCTGATAAGTCTTATATTGAATATGATATTACTATTATATATTCTGATGGGTATTAGACACACACTATACATACACGTGTATATGAGTGTGTGTATGAGTCACGATGAGTGTCTTTATGACTCGAAAGAACAAGGAAGGATATCAAATTGATCACGAGATCACCCAATATAGTTATTTGGAATCCAGATATTTTTGGCAATTATTGTGAAGTCAAGAAATTATGAAAGATGAACAACAGCATATTTCCAAACTTATTCTACTACTCCAAGTCTCTGATTATGAAAGAAAGTTATGGTATAGATTTTCAATGATTTTATATCCGACAGAGAAAATTGGAAACACATGGCGGCCATGTTGTATTGATTTAGGTCCACCCGTAGAGATTGACGATCCCAATGAAGAAGTATTGGAGTTTCTTTACGAAATATGTTTCAACAGTTATGTACATGAAAAACAACAACAATTCCTTTAGAAAATAATCAACTTGCGTCTTATGTACAGACCATTGATAAGGATAGAAAACATTGTTATAACAATATTCATAACTAATTATGATTGTCTGAATGCTATTCTACTGTTATATTATGATTTTAATTATTTTAAACAAATCCGACCTTATAATCCGACCTTATAATGTGTTAAAATGTTTAGAAGTACCTTTGGCGTTTAATGAAATAAATATTTGACAAAAAATAAACGTATTGAGTTTTTATTTCATTTTTTTTATTTAATACATGCGAATACGTTCAAGATTGTTTTCCGATCCTCTGCATTGTACGAATCCTCCTTTTGGAATTTTTTTTTTAATCATGTTGGAAATTTGTTGTTTCGTTATTTTTTTGGCCATATGAATTATTTTGTAAAGTTCATTTAAAAATGGATTGGATAAATTTTTGCTTCCTCGTCTTTTGCCTTTAAAATTTCCACCACGTTCTCGTCGTTTTCCTTTAAAAACAACACCGGCACCGCCGCAATAATGCACCATGTTTTTTTTATTGTTTACGTTTCCAATAGGTTGAACCATAATCTGCGAAAATTTCTTCATTCGGTTTTATATGTTTGGAACTTTCTAAAAAATAGTTGTTTTTTTATCATATACAAAATAGGCATTATTTATATATATAGAATCTTTCTTTGCATTGTTGGCATATCGTGCTGCAGCGTAAGTAGTGAGGAAGGCATCATGACAATTGCTTGCATCATTGCAAAGGCTATAGGTTGCATTATTATTACGACCATATTTACGATCCAATTGAGATTGATTGGTTTTATGACCAGTATAGTCTACAATTTTATGGTTGGATTGAAAAGGAGATTTCCATGCAAATAATCCATCACCTGCATTAGGAATCCTTGATTTTTTATCCGTAAGTTATGTTCTTTGGCTAAATGAATCCAACATTTTTTTGTTTTGGCTGTACGTTTAGTACATCTTAATTTTTTTAGGGTTTTTCCTTTACATTGAACGACATCCCATATACTTTATGATTTTCGAGGTAATTTCTTTTTTATTGATCGAACCATTTTAAAAAAAATAGTTTCGATACCTAAATAGGATTTTTTTTTTCATGAGTTTCAATAAATTTCACCATACATTTTATTTTATATTGAATATCTTCTGGACATTGATATATTTCTTCGTTGAAATTTCTATTTCTTTTTTTTAAGCTGTAGTGATGTTATAGGAATTATTTTTCTTTCTCTTCAGTAAAATTGTATATACATTCCTTTAAAAGATACGGTGAAAATAAAATTGAAGGATCATTATCTTGAATTTCCTATGCGATATAAGGTAAATTCGTGGATACATTTTTTAAATAAATTTCAATATGAACCATATCTGACATGGTTTTATTTTTATTTTTGTTAGAAATGGGTGGTTTATTCTCAAAAAAAACTAATCCTAGCGTTTCGTTTACATGTATTAATATACGTGAATCAGCCAATGTGACTATAGATCGTATTGATGGAGAAGGTGGTGAAGACGAAACTGGCAAAAAATAAAACCATCGTGTTTCTTTTGTTGTAGAAAAAAAGAAAGACCGAAAATGAATGAAGATCAAAAAAAATTAAAGTATTCGCAAAAAGATTTAGCTCATCTAGTAAGTTTGTTAAATAAAAAAAACGAAAAGCGACAACATGAAACATTAGATGATTATTTTTCTGTTGAAAAAATTGGTGAGACTTCTAACGAAAAATTTAAAGTGACTGAACAAGAATTATTATTGAATTTTTCACGGGAAAAATCTGTGAAAATCTGCAGAAAAATCTGCCGTAAATTTCGTACTGGTGTTTTCTATATCCTGAGTGATCTATTATATCGGACAGTAAAAGATTGTTGTTTTGCTATAGCTCTTTTAGTCGGTCAATCGTTTTTAAGGCAAGATGATAAATCTGAAATCATGAAAAGAAATCCTAATAAAACCATTGATAAATTATTTACGGATGATGATATTCGACATGTATATCGGGAATGCGGGCTACCTGAAGGCATGGTGAATGCGCTTCAATTTACGACAGTGTATGAAAATGTTTTGAAACCCCAGGGTGTTGATTTGTTAGTGTATGCTGATACTCATAACGATCAGATTATTTTTGATTCACGCACAGATGATGAGGGTAGACTTTTTAAATTAACAAACGAAATTGTATGTTTATGGTTAAATAATAATAATTACGATGTAGTGTTAAGTACAAAATAATTTTCTAAACTTGCACCTAGTTCGTTTTGTACGACATGAATATATTGATAATCACATATGTAGAACTAACCTAACATGTTTACGATGCTTTATAAATCCTAAAAGTCCTTATCGAGAAAAAAATGATAAAATTCAATTTAGTATTTGTAAAATATTATTTTATGATCAAACTTGTTACTTAAATCATATGACTAATAAAAATTTTAAACCTTCTCAAAAAAATTATGGACGGTTAACACCGTGTCCAAAATATTTTTTTATCAGACCTGTAATAAAATTTGTCCTCGATTCATTTTCGTAATCCAAAAACCAGTTAAACATAATTGCACCAAACGATTTTGTTATCATTGTGATAAATATATGGCCAAATCTCATTATTGTTATATGAAACCCATTTCTGAAAAAAAACACTGAAAACGATCCTACAATATTTTTTTTGATTTTGAAACGAAAATAAATGAAACAAAATTACTTCTTCCATTCTACTGTATTGTCCAAAAAGTTTGTAAACAATGTCAACATATTGAATTAAAAAAAAATTGATTTTCGAACAAGATCGTGATTCTATTATAGATAGTAGTATTGAAGACGTAAATCGACAATTTATTTTTGATAGATGTGACTGAAACGCTATGCGAATTTATTCTTGAACAACATTCTGTGTGGATTGCACACAATTGGGGTCGATTTGATACGATTTTTATTTTAAAATATTTGTTAGAAACCAAAAATATAATCCCTGAAACTATAATGAATGGAACTAAAATCATGAGTTTAATCATTTGAGAACAAAATATTAGAATGTTGGATTGTTATTTATTTTTAAGTATGAAATTATCGGCTATTCCAAAAGCTATGGATCTTAAAGGAGAATGTAAAGGATTTATCATTGTTTCTATGATTTAACATATGAGGGTGAGATTGTCGATCCAAAATTGTTTGATACTGCTCATATGAGTCAAGAAACGCAGCAAGAATAATTTAATCAATGGTATTTGAAGAAAAAAGAAAAACCCTATATATTTCGAGATAAAATTTATTATTATTGTTGTAGTGATGTGGATATTTTAAGAAAAGGATGTGTGAAATTTTCTTCGATGTTAGAAAAAATAGGTCATATTGCTCCGTTCTATGATAAAAATTGTATTACCATTACTAGTTTAGCAATTAGGAATTATTTTAGGAATTATTCCTTCATTAGGGTATCGAGGAAGTGTAAAACGAAGTGTAATCGCTCTTGATTCGTCAGATGAAATTAATCGTAACCTTGGCGGAATATTAGAATACATGTGTTCACAAACCGGTGAAAACATTTCTTGGACGTTATGTAGACGGTTTTTCAAATAATATTGTTTATCAATTTCACGGTTGTTTTTATCATGGATGTCCAACATGTTTCGAACCCTATGCATTAAATCCTATTACTAATGAAAAATTTAGTACTTTATATTCGAGTACATGTCGTTTTTCATGGGAATTTAAAAATGCTGGCTACACGGTCATTAAAATGTGGGACGATCTGGAAAGAGTTCAAAAACGTGTTCTCTCAATTTTATCTCCAGGAGAGTCGTACCAGCAAAATCTGGAGAAATTCCAATTATCGACGTTATTAAATCGGAGGCATGACTTGTGTGACAAATTATTCAAAAATATCATACGTCAACAATCACACAAATTACACCAATTACTTCCGCAAAGACACCAACCAAAGTGCAATCTTAGGAAGAAGAAAACATTCAACATTCCTCGAATTAATACCAAGCGCTATCAGAAAACTTTTATTCCATCGATGTGTAGCCTTAACAATTATAAATTTTAGAGTTTTAATAATATATTGTTTTCTTTTGGTATATATTTTACATATACACATATTATTATGTACATAGTTTTCATGTATATAGTCTTATTCATACTCTGTTATATAAGTAAATTACGCAATTCAGCTCTAGGGCTGCGATGTAATTATTTTTAATAAACTATCTATCTATCTATCCGTACCTATTTACTTCAAAAAAATATACACAAAAACAATTATTGGAAAAGAAACGACAATTTTATCCGTATATTCCTTTAGTACCACGAGATGCATTATATGGAGGAAGAACTTCCCCTGTATGTTTATTTAAAAAAAAAACCAAATGAAAAAATTCATTACATAAGGGTAAAGAGAAGTGAAATCCACATACAAAAAGTATTCAATTTTCCTGTTGGACATCCTACGATTTATCTTGAAAAAGATTATGAAAAAATCGAGATAAAAAATGTGTTCGGTTTAATAAAATGTACTATTTTACCACCACAAAATTATTTTTTTCCTGTTTTACCTGTTAGAGTAGATGGGAAATTATTATGTCCTTTATGTTATCAATGTTGTATTGATAAATGTAGTATAAGTGTGCGTAGTGAAAACGAACGACAATTATAAGGGACTTGGAAAAGTATTGAAATCCATGTTGCACTTGATAAAGGCTATAGACTACTCACTGTTTATGAAATATATCATTTTCAACGACAAGAAAACATTTTTTCACAATACGTGAATGAGTTTTTAAAAATAAAACAAGAATCGTCAGGTGTACCAGTAGATTGTTTGAATGCGGATGGAAGTACGAATGAGGACAAACTTACACAATTTTGTACCGATTATTTCCAACATGAAAACGTTTTATTAAATAAAGAGAAAATCGTGAAAAATCCTGGATTAAGAACGTTATCTAAAACATTTTTAAATTCATTATGGGGAAAATTTGCTCAAAATGAAAATAATACGCAAGTATGTTTTTTAAATGATTACGAAGAAATATTAGATATTGCGAATGATAAAAGTAAACATTTAACATCAATGGATTTTATAAATGAAACGTTGTTACGATGTACGTATGAAAAAATCGAAGATGCTACTGCACCATTAAAAACAGGAAACGTTATTATTGCATGTTTTGTTACGGCGTATTCACGATTACAATTATATGATTTACTTGAAAAATGAAATGAACGAGTTTTATATTTTGATACGGATTCGGTCATTTATTTATCTGATGATTTCGCTGATATTCAAACAGGCAATTATTTAGGAGATTTAACAAACGAATTAAATGAAAATGAATGGATTACACAATTTTGTTCTACAGGTCCTAAATGTTATTCGTGTATCACAAATTTAAATCATGAATGTATCCATGTAAAAGGTTTTTCATTAAAAATGAAACGTTAAAAGAGAAATTAAATTTTTCATCATTAACACGGTGTGTTAAAAATCAAGATCAGGTTATAGAAATTAGATATCAGAATAAAATTTGTAAAGATAAACTTAGTCATATTTTTATTGAGGATGAAGGAAAAATATTTTCTTTTACATTTAATAAACGTTTTGTTAAAAATAATTTTAATACATTTCCCTATGGGTTTATAGATAACGGAAATGAATGATGTATCACTACCATTTCAACACCCGTTTATGTTAACATTATGTGGTCCTAGTCAAAGTGGAAAAACGTATTGGATCTTTAAATTATTGACCAGTATACACAAAATGATTACACCATCCATTGTTAAAATTGTTTACTTATATTCAATTTATCAACCCCTATATGCTGAGATGGATTGAGTTCTTACTGAACAAACAGATATTAGGGATATTGAATTCATTGATTGTCAAAAGCAGATTCCCTGCATTTCCGATATACAAACCAATACCAGTGTGAATACTTTAATAATATTAGATGATCTCATGTTAGTTGCAACATCGTCAAAAGAAAATCTTGACCGTATAGGTAATATTGCAATTCAAGATGTCCATCATCGTAATATTAGTGTAATTTTTACTTGTCTAAATTTAACTTATGGAAATGGTAAATTGCATAGTCAATATTATTATGTTACGTTTAAAAATTTAAGTGATTGTAAAAATATGTATACGATTTGTGATAATAAAAATAATAAATAGAACTAGATTTAATCAGGTATTAAGTGATATTAATAAACCTTATGGGTATTTGTTATTTGATAATTGTACAAAAGGTATGATAGTTGTAGAATAAGAACTCAAATATTTCCTGATGAAACAACTATGATCTATGATGTATAATAAGAAAGAAATATAATGTGTTTTTTTTAAAAAGACTGTGTGTTGTGTATGTGAATTTTTTTTTAAAGAATTATCTATAAAATTAATCTATAAAAAAATTACAAGCGGTTACAGAGTTCATTTTAGTTTTTAAAACAAAACATGGCACAAAGAAGAAGACAAAGAAGACGTAGGATAAAAAGAAAAAAGAGACCCCTGCTTTCGAATATAGTTCACTCAATACAAAATAGGAAGGGAATTAGAACAAGAAAACAAAAAGGGAGTGGGTGGTATGATTTTTTAAGCTAAGATTGGAAATAAAAAACCCGCTGGTTTTGTCTTTTGAAAAGGACGTGTGTGAATTGTGTGAAATGTTTTTGAAGAATTACCAATAAAATTAATTTATAAAAAAAGAGGTTTCCATTTTCTTTTAAAAAAACATGACACGAAGAAGACAACGAGTCGGTGGTCTTTTATCTGGTATTTTAGCCCAACTAGGTTTGGGTCGCAAAATAAAAAGGCGTAAGATAAAAAGAAAACCAAACAAAAACAGGGGAACTCTAGTTTCCTCACTACAAAATCAAAAGAGAATTAGGACAAGAAAACAAGGAGGGAGAGAATGGAGTCCATTAAGTCACCTCTTAGGATCTAATATCGTTTTTAAGTTTAAGACGATCATTGGTTAGCATTTTTTGTTTATTATTATTTTCGATTTCATTCCGACTTTTATTGTATAAAAATAATAAACTCCAATTTCCACATACTGCCGTAAATTTGGATTGTAAGACAATTTTTTGAACATAATGAAATTTTAATCCTAATTTTTCTACACAAAACTTATACCAACAATTGCGTTTATAAAAAGAAACGTGTTTTGCAAAACTATCAAAAAAATACATATTTTCTTTATCGATCCATATCACTACCCAATGTTGACCGTTTTCATGGGCTTCATCCGTATTCCAAATCCAACACGAAGGATAAAATATTTTTTTAGGAAAAACATTTGCTGGAAATGTTCCCAAATAATATTTGTTTAAAAATTGATTTTGTTTTGCAATTGTATTAATATCGTAAGTATATAAAAATTGAGTTAGAAAACAATGTAGATTCATTTGTCTTGCGGTGACATTTGTCGTCGCCATTTTCTTTTTAGGGAATAAGGTGTGTTGGGTGAATGGGGTATTTTCGTGGGTAGTAAATGACTAGTTTGTTCGCATTTAGGAAGTAATCTGCGTTTAGGAACTACTGGCGGTAAAAACGAGGACGACGGCCCTTCCTCGGCAGCAGAAGTCGAAGAAGAAGAAGAAATATTTTTTCCCAAATTGATATATCGTTGGCGTAATTTTAAATTTCCTATAAAATACGCAGGCATATGTAATTTTCTTAACGATCCTAAAACTTGGGTTTGTTTCGTCTGTGAAAGATTGAATATATGTTGTTTGCTAACGTTATGTGTTAAATCATATATTAAATCTTCATGATTTACTTTCACATCATATATTTTTATTACTTCCTTATCCTTCAGGTTAATTTTTTTCTTTTCAAGAAAATTAGTTATTTTTTTAGCACTTTCACTAGTAGGTGTTGGTTCATCATCATCATCAGGTTCACGTTCGTTATCTCCAGCATTTATATTTTCAGTTTGTTTCATTTTTTGTTGTTGTTTTAAAAAACTAACCATACTTTCAGTGGCACATTGACCATTATTTATTTTCTGCATTTCTTCTTTCATTTTATCTTTACTTTCATTCAGTTCAAATTCATTTTTATTTTTAATACCCTGCAATAATTTGGTGTTGGTATGATCAGTTTTGATTAAATCGAGAATTTCATTTAATTTACTAGGATTCACTAATTGCATTTTATTCACTTCTGTCATTTTTTGTTTGGAAATTAATTTGTAAGCTCGTTGGAAGACGTTGATTAATCGAAAATCTTCTGATAATAATATTTTCAGATCTTTTTCTTTCATTTTGTTCTTCACAAAATTTCGTAAAATATATTTATTATCCTCGCAAAGAAGTGACAATTTTATTGATAATATTTTTAGCAATGTATTGGAGTTTATTAATTAATGAAGGATTCAACAATTTATTTTTTTATCCATATCAGCTTTAAGATAATTTTTTATTGCAGGTAACAAATCTTTCTTTTTTTTCAGCATTCTTTTTCTTTAGTTTATTTAATTTAACTAATGTTTCTAAAAACATAACATCATCATCATCGCAACTTGATAAAGACGACGACGATGAAGATGAACTATCCATTCCATCATCTTCTTCTTCATCACCACATTCATCACCCACATCATTGCCATCACTTGAACCATCATCCTCCTCCTCTTCCTCTACATGTCGTTCAACTTTTTTATTTTCATCATCTTTGGGTCTTCAATATTTTTTATTTCATGAATTTTTTCTTCATTCATTTTTATGCATAAGGTGAAACGGGTGGATACAGAAGTATATGTTGACGGTTTAATGGTATTTGATCAATGATTTTTCTTTTTGACTGTTTTATTTTTCGTATTCTGTTTTTTATTTAACGTAATGTGTTTTGTTTTCTTCTTTTTTTAAACACTATTTTTCAAACAAATTGAAAAAAAAATTAAATGTCATGCAATAATCTCGCAGGAGTATTTATACCCACTCGAAGTTCATTTCGAAATTCTCCAATACAAATTAAAGCTCCTTGAACGGTATTTTGAGAAAAATGAAAATCAATATTAACATTCCCCAAGGGTCTTGTGGGTAATACTGTAAGATGAGAGTCTCTATTATCTGTTAAATCAAACGCAAGTAGACAATAACCTTCGACGAATTGTGAATAGGACATAGGCATTTCTTCATATTCACGATTTAATACTCTTCGTAAATTTGAGTACGCTTCGGCTTGATTTTCTATTTTACCAACCACCGCATTATTTACCGTCACTTTAACATTATCATAATTAAGCCAAGTAAAATTTAAAATATTATTATTATAAGCTCTATTCCAATTAGCTAAAGGTGAAAATAATACATAAACACGTGTAGGACACTTCCATTAAATACATCTATGACTTGATGGGATCGTCGTCCTGCCGCTACGGATTCAGTAATACTACGATATAATTTGTTTTATAAAAACTCGTTTCTTTAT
This sequence comes from Chrysogorgia sp. JL179-B06, assembly GCA_035772405.1. Lineage (NCBI taxonomy): Eukaryota > Metazoa > Cnidaria > Anthozoa > Scleralcyonacea > Chrysogorgiidae > Chrysogorgia > Chrysogorgia sp. JL179-B06. The sequence goes on from JAYKKM010000047.1 coordinate 4,117,800, forward strand.
TTTGTATTACCATTCCTTTATTAATGGCGGCTGCCAATTGATCTTTGGGTTTAAATATAGGAATTTTTATTTTAAAATCTTCTAAGGCAATGACGGCATCAGCAATATTCAAATTTGCATGAACCGCACCCATCATTACAATGGATTGTAAGGCCCGTGTTAAACGTAATTCCAATTTATAAATGGTAGGAATATATACTTCAGCTCCACCTTCACTAAACAATGAACAATCAATATCATCTATCAGAGTTCTTGTTCGATCTGCTAAAGCCGCTGCTCTTAGTCTTCCCCCTCTATTGATGACATTTTGATTATCAGTAAAACCCACGATACTGTCCATATGACCTGCTGTATAAAAATAAGCTAAATGAAGCTCTTTCGAATCTTTATATCCTGACGGTACTTCACGTGTTAAAAATTCTACATATGATAGTACATGTGCAAAATTATCGGATGGTGTCACTAAATTATTTTCATTGATTTTTAATTATCTTGTTTTCCACAATGTACGAAGGATCAGCGGTGCTACTGGAAATCCTGACGCCGCAGGGGCTAGAGCTCCAGCAGCATTTTTAATTGATATTGTAGCAAGAATTTTAGCATCACTTGTTTTCATTAGTCCAACAGCATTTCCATGTTTTGTAAATGTATATACCGATGAATTCACATCATTCGGGGTTGCAATAATTTCAGCTTCACGACATTCCGTAAACGTATCGTTATAGGGTGATGATGTAAAAATTCTAAATAAGACGTCATATATATCTATATATCTAATAAGACGTCATATATATATATTTTTTAAACATTAATTTTAAGAACTTTTGATATGGTACCCAATACTTGAGGAAGAAACATGCCCAATGCCATAGCCGCCCCAAATCCTCCTTTTTGTTGTTTTTTTCGACCACTCCTTCGTTTTAAATTTCTTTTTTTTAAATAAGAACGATGTGTTTTTCGACGTCTCATATTTTTTTAAGGAACTAACAAAGAAAACAAATAATACTATTTTGTGAGTTGTAAAAAAGGTTTTTATTTATCTTTTATAATACAGTTCATGTAATAAAAATAAAATACAAGAGAAAAAACGTTTTTATTTTTTTTGATATTATTTTTGTAAAAAACGTAATACAGTTGAATCGATTTTTCTTTTCTTTTTATTAGGTTAGAATAGTCTAAATTTAAATTTGGAGGTAATCCCACACCATTATTTAATAAAATTTCTTGTTTCGTTGGTTTTTCTTTATTTTTTCTTTTCACAATAAAATATGATGAAGAATAATTTTTTCCATGCTGTTCCCCATTTAACAAGGCTAGATAATCGTCAACAGTTAGTTCGTTTTTTTTAGACATGTTTTATTCGTCTTCAAATAAATTTAAATAGATTTCAATTGTTTCACCCTTTACAGGTACACCACTATCATAGGTCATAAAAAATGTCATAAATAGGAAATAGGGGAATTTTTTTGTTGTAATTGAAATGATTCCCTTCGTTTTGGTTTTGGAAATATTGAAATCAAATAAATCCATTACTGAAAAATCCATTTTTCTTCTATAACTTACACAAAATGAATGTTTTATATTTTTATATTTCACCGAATTTAAATTCCATAAAAAATTTCCCCACTATTTACTACAGTATAAAGAGAAAAGGGATAGGTAAAAGTATAACTTTCAATCTCCAGTATACCTTTTTTCGCTTTAAGTTTAATGATAAACATTTTTTAACAATGTATTAAACAATCCAAACTAAATGATCCCGAATCAAAAGGAACCAAATTTCCTTTAATATCTTTCACGTGAATATGAAGTTCTCTGATAATATCTTTTTAAAATTTTCGAAATACTTTTGGAGGACTCCATTGAATGGGTACTGTTGTTAACAGTTCTGCACTACTATCCCCAACTAATCCCAATTCGATTTCATCACAATATATAAACATTTTATTTAAACCATCGGTTATATCAGGCAAAAAGTCCATATATTTCGAAATAATAGTCTGAGGCATAGGTGTATTTTTTTTATTTCAAAAACGAGAGGTACCACATCAAGTTCAATTTTATTTTCTAAACCTAACATAAAAACTAATTTTATGAAATATATTTGAAACCTCATATCAAAATTATTCGTTGGAATATTATTGTCGAGCTTTTGACTTGAAGTAACTAATCGAAATTCATTTAAAGTTCCCTTATCTCTAGCTTGACCATCTTCCTTGATGTTTCCTGTATCATATACCCAATAGCTAAGTAGAATATTCACATTAATTTTCACTTTTCCATTAGGTTAAAGTTTAAAAAAATATCAAACCCATCTAAGATATTATTTAAAAATTTAAGTAACGAAAATAAATTATATATTCCTTCGGGAATAATAAACTTATTCGATGTAAACATGAGATTACTTAACTCATGAGCAGAATCTTCCATAAAATTTTTATAATCTAATGTAAATGAAAATAACAATCTTCTGCTACAATATTTTTTGTTGTTTGGGGATAACAGACTTGCAACACTTCTAAAAAACAATCCTTATTCAATGCATCTATAGGTTGTGCAATTTTCATTACAAATTTATTAATCTTATTCTTTTGAAAACCTTTTGATTTAATATTACTATTAATGTGTAAATTCATGGGTTTTTTTAACAAGTCGCAATTCAGCACGATAAAAAATTCCTTTAATTTCTTCACAGTGTTCGTATTCTATTTGATACGTTATAGGATCAGTGATAAATACTTTTTTAATTGAAAATATTTAATTTGTCCATCGTCTAAGACTGCTTTTTTCAAAAAAATATAATTTTTTGCTCTTACAATACGAATACGAGTTCCTTCTCGTATGAGATCTTTCGTTGGACTGGGAAAATTGAGATGATCACGTAATATTTTATAGTTCACTTTACGTATTTTGTTGTTTTTTTTCTTCACGATATATTTCAAACGGAGTTGCACCAGCTAAAGCTTTATGGGGTGAATTATTATAACGATTCACAATAAGAGGTAAATATTGTATATAATCAAATTCTCCAGTCATGGTTAAAACACGACGCACCATTATTTTTAACGTTCCAATAACCCGTTCTACATGTGATGCTTTTATTTCTCGAAATACTGAAAAATTATATATTTTACTTAATTTCGTACGTATATCTTGAAATTCTGTTCCTTCATCACTTTGAATTTTTAACGGTGCTGGTCCCTCTTCAAGAAGAATACTTTCTAATTTATTTTTAACATTATTCAACGATTTCTTTTTAATTAATTTCACCCAACAAAATCTTGAAAACACATCAATACATACCAACCAATAACGATATTGATTATTATATCGGGCTAAATCTTTATTTTCAGTTAAATCAATTTCCCATTGTTCATTAATTTTTTGAACAGAATAGTGTAAACGTTTATATTTTTTACTACTACTATGTAATCTATATTTAGATAAATCGCCATCGGGTAATGTCTCTCCTTTTAATAATCTTGAAGCTTTTTCAATAAAATCAGCAGAGAACTTAGATTTTTTTTTTTTTTTACACATTTCTAAAAATCAATGACAGAAAAAAATTCTCAAGGTCTTCAAGACACTGCTTATCACGAATACTCATTACATTCAACTCTTCTTTATTTATACAAAACAATTTTTCATTTATAATATTGCCATATAAACATAATGTATCTTTCACACTAGTAGTTCTTCCACACTTGTTATAAAAATAAAACAGTTCTGAAAGAGCTTCATTTGAAAAATGTTTTCCAGAATAATATTCTATTAAACCACATAACCAAAATAAAAATCCAATTTCTTCTTGATGAACTCGTTGAAAATAAGGGACAACTCTTAAAATTATTTCAATCATCCTAATAATTTACAACGACCAATTTTGGGGTTATATATATATAGTATTTTTATTGTTATTTTTTATTTTACAAAAAAACCTTAAAATGTTTTTATAAAAATCCATTCTTTTTAACATGAAAGACTACTCCATAATCAATCCAAGGGATCCATTCTGTATTGGGATATGAACTTGCTGTTGATGGAATATAGGTGGCATCTGGATGTTGATAACATATCTCCAATGTCGTCCACGTTTCTTCATCATCGTCTGGACTACGAACGACCAAACGACATGTTTCTTCCTTTCCATTTGTAAATCGAATAACTTCTGAATAATAGTAACCGGAATTTTTTTGAAAATCAATCTTGTTGAGCGTTTTAAATAAAGGAGTAATATGTTCAGCTTGTAGTAATGCTACTTTTACTGTTTGAGTTCCTTCCTCCATCTCTTTAACTTTCAAGTGTAATGCCTTTAGCAGTCGAGCTCATTCCATATTTTTATGTTACAAAGGGTTTCCAAAATTTCCCATCGATAGGATTCTCTTCTTATTTTATATATGATGTTTCTTGTAATTTTTTAGTTTCGGGATTAAAAAAACATCTTTTGTTTTTAAATGATAAACATTATCTAACACGAACGTACAAATTTCTCGACCCCATAATAAAGCATGTTCCGGTATATCGTCAATAATAACTACGAACGTAATTTCGTAATATATGGCTCGACGATAAAATTTTGCTTTATAATCCACCATACGCAATTTTAACTTTGAAAATTTTCCATCAAAAAATAAACTTGCTCCTATATAAATTTTTGAATCAAAATCGGGAAACACGGCATGTACTTGTTGAATGCATGATTTTTTTATCATGACATAATCACCACCTCCATCTATAATATCATTCATCTTAATAAAAATAAAAACCTTTCGTCGATTATGTTATCCCAAACACACACACAATTTCCTTTAAATTTTTTATTTTCAAAATTTGACGACATCTAAAAATTTATTACATAAATTCCAATTACAATCTATATACACAGGACGTTGCAACATATCTTTATCAAATAACTCTTTATGTACTAGCAGTGCAAAATATCCCTTTGACGTCCCGTAAATTACATTAAGTATTGAAAGTTTATTTTCATCTTTCATAAGAATTAAATATAAGAGTTGTCCATCGAAATTTTCTCGTAATTTATAATTCACTAATCTTAATGTAGATTCTTCACAAAAAGAATGAATGAAACGTTTTGAATATACTGGAGAATTTATTCCAAAACATTCCGAAAAAATAAGACAATTGTTTACAATTCTTAAAACAGCATGTCGTCGTTTCCCTATACCCTAGTTTCTCTGCTAGCTTATCGATATTATATAAATACCGTATATTCTGTTTAATCATTCCTGTCGGACAATCGCGATCGCAATAATAAATAAAGCAAGCACCCAGTTCATATATAATCATTTCAAATTTCTCTAAATTATGAGCATAATTAAGTGCTGCGAGAAAATAAAACGGAGCAATACTTATCAGATAGAGGGTTACGTATACAAATTCAATATCATATCGACCCTTAAGATTATGAATTTAATCTTGCGATATAACTCTTTGCAAGAGCACCGGATTTACATATTCCCTTCGTCAATCGCATTTCATTCATCGTAAGACACGTATATTGATATAAATCATCTCTTGGATGGTTATTATTTAGAATAGGAATAAACAAACTATCCGTATGATTACTATTTAAATGAAATATAGATGAAATATACCAATGTCTCTACACTCTTGTTCATATATCCACGAATAAAATACTTTCGTTGAGTATTACGAATAACAGGTATAATATAGCGTTCTGAATCCATTTCAATAATCCACTCATTACAACTCATCTCCTTCCTTCGATATTTCTTCTTCAATGTTTTTCTGAGAGTAATACAATTATTGACACACTTAGTAATAGATGCACGCGTGCCATAATCGTGGCGTACCACATCATTGGCTGCACGAACCACTTTCACACATTCGACATATCGGCCACCACAATAATCAGATAATCCACATATCGCATATAATAAACCCATATAGCGATTACGACAATGTTGAAAACAATATATTATCTTTCTTTAAATCACTTTATTAAACCATGTAAATGATAAAAATGGTAGGTACAACAGGTTACCCCAATTAGTGTATCTCCGACTAAAATTTATAAATGCTATATTACAGTATTAAAAGTTAAGAATATTAAAAATCTAAAACGATGGTGTCAATAACAACAATGCGGCTTTTCGTGCAACAAACGTGCGGATTTACATTTTATGCAGATTGACTTCCATGTTATTGCAGTCGTCAATGTCATAAACAGTTCTTAAAGCGTCTTTATAATAACTGTTCAGTTTGTTTTTAAAACCGAAGAATGTCTGATCTTCTAGTGTTAGATCACGTGGTAAAATGTTCCACAGTTTAGCTATTCTTACGAAATAACTGGTTTGATAAGTCGTAGTTCTGCATTTCCTCACGATTGACTGTCTCCCCCTACTTGTACTACTGCGTGTACATTTTTCTGCAACATAAAAAGCTGGACAGACTCCGGAAGGGAAGGACACCAAACCGTTGACGACTTTAAACAAGAAAAGCAGATCGTATAGTTCAAGCCAATAGGATACAGGTAAAATATCTAAAGACAATAGTGTTTCCTGTTGAGGTATCACTGAAAGGTAATTAAGGTCCAAGATGAATTTAGTTGCACGTCGTTGAATTTTCTCCATCTCTTGGATAAGGGTCAACTTTTTGCGGAGCCCACAATTGGCTTACGTAGGAGAAGTGGGATCTTACAAGTGTAAGGTAGAGGATGCGTCTTGTTTTAGGGCGTCGAAATGCTAGGGTACAGCGTCTGAGAAGTACCAGCATTTTATTCGCTTTTTGATGTTATATGCGTGGTCACTCCAATCCAATTTTGATGTCACATCTATTCCACGAATTTAATATTGTTGTAATATGGATCTTTGCTTCTTCATCGCTATCACCAACTTCCGGTTGATTACGTTTCACCCCCGACATGATCTCTCAACGACACACAGTGTAAGTCAACTCGTCATGTACATGTTATATATTTAGACGATAGCTTACCCCCATCAACAAAAAATCTTCTCTATTTTCTTAACACTAAAATTATTGAAATAAACTTACACTTCCGGTACATTGTTATTGACATAGCTGACCCCTACCTAAAACATGAATACTAATGCGCATTCATGTACAGAACTTGTCACACTACGCTCCACCCACACACCATAGTCGTTATTTTTTCGGACGAAATACAATCAAATTCGATTATTTTTTCACGTTTCTCACCCACACTGTGTCACTTAATCCTGTTTTATTTTTTGTGATGATTTCTTGCCGCTCAATTCTTGCAAATTTTAAAATCATCTCGATCCCGCCATTTCACTCATACTCACATGTAATATGATACGATTTTATTTTTTTTGAGACTTGTTCTCACGCATGCGCATCACATGATCCCATTCTCACATTATTTCAACCCCATATTATTGATTCGAGATTCATTCATGGCTAAGATGGTGGACGGGTAACATCTCCGTAACGCACTGTTTCTTCATTAATTCTATTTTATTTTTAAATCACTTTGTCTCTGCACATATTCTGGGTTTTTTATTTTACACTTTTTTCAATTATTTAATTTTCATGAAACGTGCATTACAGAGAAGAATTGTTGTACGATATGCCCACTACTGTTACCTATTCACCAATAATCTGTCGACATGATACTGAAGGATCTCTCAACCCATCATTGCTGACGTCATGGAATAAATTAACTATGGATCATGATGATGTCAGAGGAGAGACTCATTTATTCAACATGGCTGAACCTTGATGGATTCTCATACCAACTAACTTATTCACTCGATATCTCATCTCCTCTTCCTTGACGACAAGGAGAGGACTGGGACTATTAATAAGTTACTTGGCTTAATGAGGTTCATTAACGTACCACCATTTTGAATAAATTATTTCTTCTCGGCTTCTGATTGGTTCTTAGCTAATTTATTCATGAACGCTCGTCGCTGATTGGTTGAGAGGTCCTTCAGTATGAATAATAATAATAATAGATATATTACTACTCATGTCTCTCGTAAGCGTTTGTATAACTACATTCACTTGATGGTGAGGTTGTGTCTGCATACACCACAAATGTCACCTTAAGTTGTCTACTATAACTCCCATACTTCACTTTTGTTCCTTCGGGTGGCATTTTAATCGCTTGCTTCCATTAATTACCAAACAAACTTCAATGTGACGTTCAAGTACTTCCGTACGACTAAAACATTGTAAATAATACCTACAAAAGTGCTTTCTTCCCTCATACTTAGTTTGATGATACATAAATCTATTAAAGTCACGAATATACACATAATGTTGGTTGTTCTTACTCGTCAACAACAGCAAGTCCATATGGTCTTCATACGTTTCCTTTGAAACATACACAGGGAATGGCTGTTTATTTTCGCACCCAAAGACGTTAATGCTAATGTCATTGGCTTTCTCAATTTTATTGTACCCTTCAAGTCTGACACGTTTCAAAAGGTCACTAACTGCGACTCTACTTAGACCCAATTGGCTAATGTCGGTGTTGTTGACTACTTCCACTTCGTAAGACCTTGTGTACCCCTTCAACGCTCGGTCTAACAACCTGATCGACCACCCGTTGTCTGATTCGTCAACTGTGGTATCTACAGTCGTTCTTCTATTTCATGGGTTTCCTGACTACTAATCACACCACTTTTAACTAATCTATTATACACCCGCCCACCAATCTTGACTCGTCTTTTTGTCAGTGGATTTACAATGGTCGTGTTCATGGCTTCTACTCATACCACACATTTTTCTTTAGACCGTTTATCACGTTTCCACTCATGGTAATATCTGTCGTTATCGTCACACCATCCCAATTTTGGGTACACTACACCAAATAAGTTATGGTCAAACTTCTGCTTCATTTTACCTTATGCGTCGTCGATGGCATAACCTTATGATTTAGTATTCATATCTACCAATGTTTTTTCCACGCACTAACTTACACGACTCAAGGACATTAACCACTTTCATAAAGTCGGCGACTAGCAATTCAATGTGCACACACCCCACCACGTTCCGTAACTTCCAACCCATCCACCAAGACCGCTTGTGCGTACTCTTTGATCGCATCACTTTCGTGTCACTATAACTTTGAGTGTACCCCCATTCGATTTCACCACACTTTGGACACACATACCCACCACACATACTTTTCACTTTACTTCCCTTACAATCTCGACAATACCACACCCCAAAGGTACCACATTCAACTCGATCGTAATCACAATTCGCAATCTCATCAATCGTGTCCCCAAAAGTCATTGCTTTCATAATCGTGTCGTCAGAAGTCATATGACAAAGCTCACGTTCATTGCTTATACCAAAGTCACACAAAAAATTTACGAACCACGACTCCACCAAGGAGACCTAATGTACCAACAAACAACAATTGGTATTCCTTCATTTCCGCACTTTCGTGGTAGTAATCCGCAAGTTTTGGTTTCTGACTTATCGTTCTACCGTTGTGTTCCACTGTAAGTACGCTTCGTAGTTCGTCTAATGCGTGGTTTGTCTCTTTTATGTCTTATAACAACTTTTGTCTAAGTCGCTGTATTTTATCATGGTTCTTGCCCTCATTTTCGTACCACGCTTCCTTTGCTCGTGCTAATTTTTCTAAATCATGGTTGTGTCGCTTCATCTCTTCTTCATAACCTGATTTATTAAGCTTTGAAAACAGAAAATTGAAACCAGCACCTGCGAAAGCCACTGCGTTGAAAATTCCACCAACCACAAGACTCACCATTAATTTACGTTGATTTAAATGGGTCCGTCGGAATTATTTTCTGTGATTGTAAGTATTTAATTAACAACGTCCTTTCACCAACTGCCACAGCAAGTCGAACTGTACCTTTCACGGTTTTTGGTGTTCCCAACGGTTCTTTCAAAATCTTTCTACTCGCCATACTCACAGTGACAGCTCCAACCGTGACCAACAGCTAGGCAGGTACTTCATGTATGCCTAAAGCTGGTTACTTCATGTAAGCCTGTCCCCAACACAACTATAACCTAACCAAAATTTTATGTCGGGACACAAAAATCGGCATACATGAAGTAGTCCCCAACAGCTAGCATACATTTCATTCGTCGAAGTGTCTAATGTTTTTCCTGCGGCGTGTGGAATAACAACGTGTGATGCAAGGGAGCACGGCAGAATGCTATTTGTGGATTCCTACCAGTTGTTTTCTGTGTTTTTATCCTCTTTAAATAAAGTTTCCTGCTTATTGTCTGTAATATCCTTTAATTCGTCCATCTGTGAATGATTCGCTTCGGTAAACCGCCGCCATTATTTTGAAATTTTCGTTATCACGACTTCCCGCTGTGTCTGGATAAACGCGGGCGCATCTGTTAATCGTAACTTGCCGAGCGAATCCCGAATGAATCCAGGCGAGGGACGAGGCGCGTAAGTTTCGAAAAAGTAAGGGGGGAATGAAACAGTTGAAGTCCTATCGCATTATGCTCGTAACACGTTGCTAGGAACATGGTCGTTGCTAGGAACGTTGATATTTTTCCTGGTAAATTCGTAATGTAAACAATTAAAATACTGGTCAACGCAATTTTACGGATGGCTGAACAAGATTTCCATAATGAAGTGTAAATAAACTTTTAAAATTTCAATGGTCTCTTGATTTTTGAATATATTAAAAACAATATTTTATTGTTACTCGGCTAACAATGCTTTGTTAGTGGAAGAAGCGTATAATGCTTTCATTTCTGAATGCCAAAAGCATGGAAAACCTATCTTAAATCGTACAACGTTCGGAAAGAGAATTCTGAGTGCCTTTCCATCATGTATAAAGAAGAAAAAGAGGATGTCCTGTGGTACCGCAAACGACCAATATCAGTATCCCTTATGTAAAAACAACTTTATTAATTCGTATTTGTGAACCGTTATTAATATATTTCACTACAGTTTTTATTTATTTCATGTATACTGTACATGCAATATATCTGTACGAGTGCATGAACCCTTTCATTTCGAAAGACATACTTTGAACAGATCATAATAGGTCGATTATGACCGTTCAGACACAATTATAAAGCCAAAAGAGATCTGAGATCGATCTAAACGAGTGTGAACACTTTCTCAAAGTGAACCTGAATCGATCTAAGTGTTAATGCTCCCTTCGATTTTGTAAATAAAACAACAAGTACAAAGTTTATGTTTAAAAATTCTTTCAATATTATAATCCTTAACAGAGTCCATAAACACTTATCTTAACATTAATATAAACAATGTGGACCACAACAAATTAAAGAAAATGCATGCCCTTTCCTTCCTACACTTTACAAGATCTGCAAGATGATTTTGCCAATCATACAGCATTACATCACAGTTCTTCTGGTACATTTTGGAATGTGCAATTCACCTGTGACAAATACTTTGAAATTTCTAAGTATGACAAGAAGCTGTTTGATGGACGACAAGTATTTAGAACTGTTAAAGTTCTCTCTGAAATTGGAATTACTGTTAGCCAAGTGGAAGCTCCTTTTTAGGCTGCAAATTCCAGTGATCTTTTTGTCTTTTCAGATACTGCATTCTTCAAGATTTTAACTTTTTCATTTAAAGCATAGTTTTTCCCCTTTCTCGCTATTTTCTTCAATTCTTCTATGCGTGAGTCATCCGGAAATTCTTGTGTCTGTAATGTAATTCCTTCCACCAGAGGTGCTGTTATCTTTATCGATGCTGCGTACACTGTGGCTGCTTCTTCGCATGGATTTATGAGTCCTAGACCGCCCATTCGTACCGGTAATGCTACGACTTCACGGTCAAGCTCGGTGGTGTTGTGCTCTGTTATGGCTGGTATAAGAACCTTGACAAGTGCAGTCTCCAATGGCTCTAACAGATCTTAGATATCTGGCAAAGTACGGAGAAAGTACGTCCAACGATGTTTCAATAATAATAATAATAATAATAATAATATTTTTGACACCTCGTGTCATATCAGGAAAAATTACTGTCTCGGTTAGTGAGCCAACTCAGATACCAAGCCAGCTCGCCTCCATATAATCTGCAAGGATAAAAATCAGTTTGAAAGGTGTGTACAATGTATCTGGCTGTGCAGACCAACAAACAACAACAACAATTTGTGTGGGGTCAATGGAAAATACATGGCTGAACATACAAGTTGTCACTGGAAAACCAGCGAACAATAACAAACACTTCGTCGATTGGAGTTGATTTGGATTAGAGTTGGTCTGGGTGTCAGATTTAAGATGTTCATTTGTACTGTAAGCATTCACACACTCTTCTAACACACTCTTCTGAAAAACAAACTTTCCCATAGTGAGATGAACATGAGTGGGTTAATATTGCAGAAGACTCCGCGTTGTCAGCAGTGACTTTTACAGATAACTGAGGGGTTTTCGGATGAACAATCCAGGCGTAGATAAAACAAATTACAAATACTAAAGTTACCTCAATACATTCAAAGCTTTCCCATGTAGGCTGTAGCGTTTATTTCTTGGGTCTCTTCAGCATATTTACCTGTCCTTTGCAACTTGTCTTTTTCAAAGTTCTTTGTCTTTCTCTCAACAGTCTTCAGGTTTAGAAGTTTTGAATAGAATTTTGCGGCACAAATTAATGACATATTTAAGCAATATAATGCAGTTTTGTATAAGATTGTTTTGAATTTTGTATTGAATAGTTTGAGCTGCGATTTGAGATCGCGGACCAACCCGTTTGGAAATCGATCGTCATCTTTTAGTATAGGTCTACCGCGATCAGCGTGGCTAATTTGGAATCCGTAGACGGTCGGACCGGTAGCATCTTTTTATTATGTATATGGTTCACTCACAATGGGATTACATAAATATTGATTATCAACCGAATGTTTCAGGTCTGTGTCTAAGTGGTCTGTGTCACTTGTGAGGTCGGCCGGATTCGAGTGTTGAGTACGATTTTCCATTTTTTTAATTTTTACTTTACTTTTTTTCTTTTTAATAGGGTTAGAGTTAAGGTTAGGGTTAGTTTTAAGGTTTGGTTTAGAATATTATCCAAAAAATAGTCGCGCGTAAAAAAGTCCCAAGATGCTACCGACCGTCTACGGATTCCAAATGCGCATCAGCGTGTGCAGTTGTAAGCATAGTATAGGGTTAAGGTTAGGATTAGTTTTAGGGTTTGGTTTAGAATATTATCAAAAAAGTCGCGCGTAAAAAAGTCCCAAGATGCTACCGACTATCAAAGATGCTACCGACCGTCTACGGATTCCAAATGCGCATCAGCGTGTGCAGTTGTAAGCATAGTATAGGGTTAAGGTTAGGATTAGTTTTAGGGTTTGGTTTAGAATATTATCAAAAAAGTCGCGCGTAAAAAAGTCCCAAGATGCTATCGACTATCAAAGATGCTACCGACCGTCTACGGATTCCAAATGCGCATCAGCGTGTGTAGTTGTAAGCATAGTGAGCACATTCACGATCAATTCACGATTCAGTTACTTCAAAATCTACCAACAGAGTCAGAGATCAACTCGCCGGACTGAAAGCAAAGCTGTTGCAAAGAAAGAACTCGGCTATTGACCCGCAATATTCATGACGGGAAATATTATTGCGCAATTTTTCAAATTCGTGGAACCCCAAAAATAATAATAATACTAATGAAGCCGAAACTTAGACTCGCGCTATTACAGGTAGCCCGAGTAATCAAGTGTTATTTCGCGTATTTTATGCTTCTGTGCAGGACTACGACGTATTTGTTCCTGGAAACAGATTATTAAACAGATTATTTCGCTCGAGTTAATAATTCGACGCAGCCGTGAACATTAATCATGTCAATAAATTCTATGTGTTCATTTAATCCATTTTAAGAGCAGAACATATTTTCACAACTTAACGCTTACTTGTGAGGTTAATTATCATGAATTTCCTAAGTCAACTCAAGATGGATTGAATTTGCACCTTTGCACTGCTCTACCAGTTTCAAGTCAACAATTTCCATGATAAATTTTCATGTTACCCTGGGGATGATTTTAAAATAGAAGTGAAAACATTACCCGTATGGTTGTTCTGTGATTGATAACTTCATTCTTTGGCCATCTAGTAAGTTTTACAGATATATAAATTAATTCAAACAAAGCATACTACATTTAAATTTTAAGCTAACAGTCCCTAGTGTACATTTTAACAGTTCCTAATTTTAACAGTCTCTGCTGCCCATGTGCAACGTTCATGGCCAGAAATTCGCGACATTTGAGCTTGCACGTTTTGTCAGCGCATGATCAGTACTCAGGACATTTCGTGATATACGATCCGGCGGATTATGCCTAACCGAGAAGTTGCAAATTATGCCTAACCGAGAAGCTTTGTATTTTAAATAACAACAACAGATCAACATTACTCAACAAAAGATCGGAATTGATCGCCAAATGCTGCCACGAGAACAAATACTACGCAGTAATCACAAACAATATTTCTCAACGCGCCCTCCATATCTGATGATCGCTTAAGGCGTGAAACTGCAGTAATTTTAACCTTTTACTGTTTTTATCCATTTTACATAGTTTTATATATATATATATATATATATATATATATATATATATATATATATATATATTATATATATATATATATATATATATATATATATATATATATATATATATATATATCGTCTTACTCTGATGAAGGGCTCCGCTCGAAACGTCAGTATCTCGTCACTAAATTCTTGGCAGTTTACCACCTTTTCACTTTGCTATATATATATATATATATATATATATATATATATATATATATATATATATATATATATATATATATATATATATATATATATATATATATATATATATATATATATATATATAATAGGTAATATTTGGTCCCGGTTTGGTCTTAAAATGTATGTATTCCAACACTCGAAATTTTCCTTCACCATAAATCCTTTCTATATATATATATATATATATATATATATATATATATATATATATATATATATATATATATATATATATATATATATATATATATAGGTAATATTTGGCATTTCACTCGATCAAACTACATGTTGAAAGGATTTGTGGTGAAGGAAAATTTCGAGTGTTGGAATACATACATTTTAAGACCAAACCGGGACCAGTTGCGAAAAATGCAACTTAGCGGCCTTCCGGTAGGAATTGAACCCGCGACCCTGCGATTGCTAGTGCAGTGCTCTGACCACTGAGCTACGGAAGCCGTAGCCGTTATATATATATATATATATAGTGTGGGGTAAAAAAGTAGAGTGCTGCGTAGACAGTGTTTTGAATGTATAGCAAAGTGAAAAGGTGGTAAACTGCCAATAATTTAGTGACGAAATACTGACGTTTCGACCGGAGCCCTTCATCAGAGTAAGACGAGATGAAATAAAATAAATAGGGCTTATATATATGCCAAAAGGGTGTCACAAGTAGAAAGTAGCCAATCAAATACACGGGAGATAAACAAGCTAATAATTAATGAGATGCGAAAAGTTAAATCATTTGCTATTTTTAAAGTCGATCAGAGGGGGAGGGAGAAATGACAGGTCCAATATTAAGGGGATTAGGCGATAGTAAAGCAGTACTATAATATTATATATATATATATATATATATATATATATATATATATATATATATATATATATATATATATATATATATATATATATATATATATACATATATATATATATATATATAGCAAATGATTAAACTTTTCGCATATCATTAATTATTAGCTTGTTTATCTCCCGTGCATTTGATTGGCTACTTTCTACTTGTGACACCCTTTTGGCATATATACAAGCCCTATTTATTTTATTTCATCTCGTCTTACTCTGATGAAGGGCTCCGCTCGAAACGTCAGTATTTCGTCACTAAATTCTTGGCAGTTTATCACCTTTTCACTTTGCTATATATATATATATATTGAGTTTATACTGTCGGTAGAGTGCTCAATGCATTAATTTGCAGAGCGTAATAAATTGTAGATAAATTAAAGACAAGACATCACTTTGCTGTTACTCCGACTTTCACGCTTACGCGATCGTCAGACAGACTTTAATGAGGAATACACGTGCTCCAACCTATATATATATATATATATATATATATATATATATATATATATATATATATATATATATATATATATATATATATATATATATATATATATATATATATATATATATATATATATATATATATATATATATATATATATATATATATATATATACCTTACTCTAGTTTATTTACATGTGACGTTATTTGATTAATTATTCTGTGTCTATTATTACGCCGCCATCAACCGTAGAATATTAGATATCTCGTTTAACAAAGAAGCATTTGACAAAGCCAAGCCTCCCTACGTAAAAGCTCTAAAATCCAGCGGATTCACCGAAAATCTGATATACACCAGCCACAACACTTCTACACCCACAAAAAGAATAGAAGAAGAAACGTAACCTGATTCAACCCTCCTTACAGCAAAAACGTCCAAACCAACGTCGGCAAAGATTTCTTAAACCTTATCCAGAAGCGCTTCCCCCCAAACCACAAATTCCACTCCATATTCAACAAAAAGAACGTCAAAGTCAGTTACAGCTGCACGGAAAACATGGCATCCATAATCGACAAGCACAACAAAAAAATAACAAGCAACAATACTACAAGCCCACCTCAGAAAGAATGCAACTGAAGAAAGAAAGAAGAATGCCCACTTGACAACAACTGTCTTTCAACTAACATAATCTACAACGCGCGCGTAACAACAGATGAAGACACAACAGGAAAGAACTACATAGGATTAACAGAGGGTACATTCAAACAACGATACACACAACACAAACTATCGCTCCAAAACAGAAAATACGCCAACAGCACTGAACTCTCAAAACATATCTGGAAACTCAAAGACAACAGGAAAAACTATACAATCAACTGGTCAATCATCACCTCAGCAAGCCCATACAACAACAAATCCAAAAGATGCAACCTTTGTTTAGCTGAAAAACTTTACATCATTAAAGCCGATAAAGTCAACTTTCTCAACAAAAAATCAGAATTAATTTCAAAATGCCGTCACGAGAACAAGTTCTATCTAAAAAACTTTAATAACCGAATAACATGATATAACGTCATATCATAACATAATATATATATATATATATATATATATATATATATATATATATATATATATATATATATATATATATATATATATATATATATATATATATATATATATATATATATATATATATATATATATATATATATATATATATATATATATCAAACTACGTGTTGAAAGGATTTACGGTGAAGGAAAATTTCGAGTGTTGGAATATATATCCCCCGCCATCTGTACTCCGCGGAATACCAAAATCCATCAACCGACGTCTATCCAACATCTCATCCAACAAACAATCGTTTGACTCTACCACAGTACCAGGATACACTCATAAACAGTGGATACGACTGAAAACTTCATTTCGACCCACAGCCATGAGAAGCGTCCAAGAAGCAGAAATGTTATTTGGTTTAACCCGCCATACAGCGCCAACGTCGCCACCAACATCGGCCACAAATTTCTAAAAATAATCGACGAATGCTTCTCGAAAAACAATCCTTAATTTTAATAAAATATTCAACAGGAATACCATAAAGCTGAGCTACAGTTGTATGCCAAACATACAAAACAAGATATACAAAACAAATCAAGAAACATGCGTTGACCAATTTCTACAATTTACTCAACTCCATAGACCCACACATTAACTTCACCATAGAACAAGAACTTGACGGAAAACTTTCATTTTTAGATTCCTTAGTCACACGCAACAACGCGGAACTCTTTACATTAACGTTTACCGCAAACCTACACACACTGACAGATACTTAGACTATAACTCACACCACGACCAACAACACAAAATTAGCACTGCACGAACCATTTTACACAAAGCAGCTATATTGCCAAACACAAACGAAGGAAAACAACTAGAACGCAAATATATAACTAATGCCTTAATGTCAAATGGATATCCAAAGAAATTTCTGGAGGAAGTTGAACGCAAACGAAATATGTAACAAGATAAAATATACCATCGTCCGATATTTTGATAATGTGGAACCAAAGCCGAACAATGATTATGTCGTTCTTCCCTACATCAAAGGACTAACAGAACCATTAAAGCGACTCCTTAAGCCATACGACATCCAAGTAGTACAACAAAACCTCTCCGCACACTACTCACTAGAACAAATATTTCCACCAGTCAAAGACAGACCATCATCCCCTGGAGATCAAACCAACGTTGTTTATCAAATTACTTGCTCAGATTGCTCATGGAACTACATTGGTGAGACAGGAAGAACCTTCAACACCAGGAGAAAGGAACATAAAAGAAATGCGCAACAATATAAAAGTGGATCAAATATCGCAAAACATGCTTGGACAAACGATCACCGAAATGGAATAGACTTTGAAAACGGCAAGATTATTGACAAAGGCAACTTTCGTCACAGAGCAATTTTAGAATCCTGGCACACCGCAATCACGAAAAACTCAGACAACAACTCAAAGCATTTATCAGAACAATACCCAACTCAAAAATCAATGTAACTTAACAATCTATTCATAGGCATATCACTTCTATTGTCCTGCATGTACCTGTATGTAATTGTAAACCGTTGTTTATGTCACACTATTCAATATTCATTGTAATTCACCCGTCGAAGGCTGCAGACTGGCGTCGAAAGCTCGTAACTCGAATAAATATTACAAACCAGAGAACGTTGTCAACATTAATAATTTCATCGCACAACAAATTGACACTCAACATAGAAGCCCAACAACACACAACACCAGAAACCGAATGCAACTGCCGCCAGAAACACAACTGCCCACTCAAGGGGAAATGCCAAACAAAGGGGATAGTTTACCAAGCGACTGTAACGAATGAAGACAACACCGAGCAAGAAACCTACGTCGGTTTAACAGAGGGAACATTTAAAACAAGATATCTAAAACACACTAGCTCATTTCGAAACGAGAAACGGAAACACGCCACAGAGCTGAGTAAACACATTTGGTCTTTAAAAGAATCGAACACCCGACACTAAATAAGATGGAAAATCATTAAGAAATGCCAACCATACTCCAACAGGACTAAACGATGCAATCTTTGCCTTTACGAAAAATTCATTATTTTCCACCCCAAATTAAGCTCTCTCAACAAAAGGAACGAACTTATATCTACTTGTAGACATCGTAAGAAACATTTACTATTTAATAATAATTTTCCACACTTGTAACACGATCCATGCATGCACGACATTAACAACATGACGTTACATATATATCAACCAAACATCTCAAATATACTGAAATAACACCAGACGCAACATTCACCTGACGAGTGTGGCAAGCTTATATATATATATATATATATATATATATATATATATATATATATATATATATATATATATATATATATATATATATATATATATATATATATATATATATATATATATATATATATATATATATATATATATATATATGCCCAGCATTCGGTAATAATTGCGATGTCATGTTTATTGGTAGCAATTATCCCATGAATTTTCGTCAACGGTTTGTTGACTATTGACCGAGTATAGGAAAATTATGTTTAGTTACAAATTAGGTGGCAGGTTGAATATTTAACAAGTTACTTGAATTAATCGGCTTGGTCACAATTGAGCATCGAACAAGATCAACTCTTCGGGAAGAAAGTCAACAGGGATACGGTTTAGTTGTACTTGTCAGTCTTTAGTGTGAATTCCTCCACGATGTCCTCTGTACGATCGAAGCAATTCAAGATAATTTAAAATAATTCCAGGAAGTAGTTCGGTAAAGTTATTTGCGTTGAGAATTGAACATGATGCATGTATTTAGTTGGTCTTCTTGTTCAGCATAGAGTTGTGTAGTTGAAATAGTGAATTTCTTGAGTAATTAAGCATAGTTTTGATTCCATTAGCAATTACAAACGTAGTGATAGTTAATATAGACAAACTGTGTGAAACACAGATGATTCAAAAGCAGAACTAACAATATATTCACGGAGCTTACGAAAGAGTAGCCATCGACGTCCTGTTTTATTTCCCATTACGTTTCAATTCTCTGACAAAAGGCCTTTGCATCAAACATTGGATATCTTACACATTTCGGCACTACACCAACCTTTTACTTTTGAGTTTTCAATTTGTACTGCCTACAGAGAACACTAATTTTTTTATCAGTAATTGTCTGCAATCTTTCACTGTCTACTCAAGACACTCCAAGGCTCCACGACGTCCAAGCTGTCTACTCTAGCCTGTGTCACAGCCCCAACGAGTCGAGTTATAGCGCTGTGACACTGACACAGGTTAGTCTACTCCAGACACTTCAAGCTCTCAAATTCACTGCAGCTCTGTAAACCACTCACCTAATTCTAGTATTTTTGTGGTCTCGCAATATTTTCTAAAAGCTCCATACGGACATTCGTTCACGTTACCGGCTTCGTCATCAAATTTGTGTATAATAGAGGTCTTTCCAACACCAGAATCACCAAGCACGCAAACCTTACATTCATATTCGTATGCCAATTCCGCCATATTCCCTCAGACTCAATCACCGATTGAGCGGGGGTGTTACATATACGGGCATGTTACATATACGGGTTCGGCGCGCGAAACAGGGGTAACGTGAGGTTACATATACGGGCTCTTTACTTGAGTATATATATTATGTACCTGTATATGTAACACGCCCGCAAAACGTTGCAAATGAGCACGCCATTTATCCTTGGTCAGCGGCAAGCAATCGTCTTCTGGTTACCACTTCATGTTAGGATCACAAAATGGTTTTGGACAAAATTTTGGTTAGGATTATAGTTGTGTTGGGACCCACCCATTTACTGGCAGAAATGACAAAACATTATGGCAGTGTCTGGCTATCATGAGCAACTGTTTTACATTCTTGATGGTTTATGATTTATGCAGTGTGGTATATCCCACATCAAGTCTTTTGACTGTGATGATGTATATACCTTTTTGATGTGCTGGCTTATCATCAGCTACACTGTGCTGACGAGCTCCAAGAGAGCGAAACAGCTGTCCACAGTTGCTCATGATAGCCAGACACTGCAATTATGTTTTGTCATTTCAGCCAGTAAAAGTGCGCAATGCACACTGAGTTGTTATATACTTTTACATTCTTGATGGTTTATGATTTATGCAGTGTGGTATATCCCACATCAAGTCTTTTGACTGTGATGATGTATATACCTTTTTGATGTGCTGGCTTATCATCAGCTACACTGTGCTGACGAGCTCCAAGAGAGCGAAACAGCTGTCCACAGTTGCTCATGATAGCCAGACACTGCAATTATGTTTTGTCATTTCAGCCAGTAAAAGTGCGCAATGCACACTGAGTTGTTATAGACTTTTACATTCTTGATGGTTTATGATTTATGCAGTGTGGTATATCCCACATCAAGTCTTTTGACTGTATATATATATATATATATATATATATATATATATATATATATATATATATATATATATATATATATATATATATATATATATATATATATATATATATATATATATATATATATATATATATATATATATAGTGGGTCCCAAGTCCACAGTTGCCATGAAGCCATATGGTGATAGCCGGTAGGGCACATTTGTATACTTCCGTATATATATATTATATATATATATATATATATATATATATATATATATATATATTATATATATATATATATATATATATATATATATATATATATATATATATATATATATATATATTTATATATATATATATATATATATATATATATATATATATATATATATATATATATATATATATATATATATATATATATATTATATATATATATATATATATATATATATACATATATATATAGTAAAACAAAATAAAGTACAAACTCGAGTTACTTCATTAAAACTTTAATTCACTACAAATCTGTTTCGTATGGCAAGCAGAGCCTACCACACTCATCAGGTGAATATTGCAACTGATTTTAAATGCTTAGGAAATTTGAATTAGGATTAATCTATAAAACGGATGGCTCATATTACGATGTTATATACGATTCGGTATAGTATCTATTAGTTATTATTGGTTACTTAATAAATGTTTCTTTCTGTGCCTACAACTGCTTATAAGTTCATTTCTGCGATTAAGCGAGCTTAAATCCGGATAGCGAATAATGATGAATTTTTCATGCAAACACAGATTACATTTTTTGGTCACATTGGAGTAGGGTTTACATTGTTTTAATATTGTCCACTTGATGGTGTAGTGTACGTCTGCTTCTTTCAATGACCAGATATATTTACTCAGTTCGGTAAATTAATTTCAAAATGCCGTCACGAGAACAAGTTCTATCTAAAAATCTTTAATAACCGAATAATTGATATAACGTCATATCATAACATAATTTCGAGTGTTGGAATATATATCCACCCGCCATCTGTACTCCGCGGAATAGTACCAAAATCCATCAACCGACGTCTATCCAACATCTCATCCAACAAACAATCGTTTGACTCTACCACACAACCGTACCAGGATACACTCATAAACAGTGGATACGACTGCAAACTTCATTTCGACCCACAGCCATGAGAAGCGTCCACTAGAAGCAGAAATGTTATTTGGTTGAACCCTGCACCATACAGCGCCAACGTCGCCCCCAACATCGGCCACAAATTTCTAAAAATAATCGACGAATGCTTCTCGAAAAACAATCCTTAATTTTAATAAAATATTCAACAGGAATACCATAAAGCTGAGCTACAGTTGTATGCCAAACATACAAAACAAGATATACAAAACAAATCAAGAAACATGCGTTGACCAATTTCTACAATTTACTCAACTCCATAGACCCACACATTAACTTCACCATAGAACAAGAACTTGACGGAAAACTTTCATTTTTAGATTCCTTAGTCACACGCAACAACGCGGAACTCTTTACATTAACGTTTACCGCAAACCTACACACACTGACAGATACTTAGACTATAACTCACACCACGACCAACAACACAAAATTAGCACTGCACGAACCATTTTACACAAAGCAGCTATATTGCCAAACACAAACGAAGGAAAACAACTAGAACGCAAATATATAACTAATGCCTTAATGTCAAATGGATATCCAAAGAAATTTCTGGAGGAAGTTGAACGCAAACGAAATATGTAACAAGATAAAATATACCATCGTCCGATATTTTGATAATGTGGAACCAAAGCCGAACAATGATTATGTCGTTCTTCCCTACATCAAAGGACTAACAGAACCATTAAAGCGACTCCTTAAGCCATACGACATCCAAGTAGTACAACAAAACCTCTCCGCACACTACTCACTAGAACAAATATTTCCACCAGTCAAAGACAGACCATCATCCCCTGGAGATCAAACCAACGTTGTTTATCAAATTACTTGCTCAGATTGCTCATGGAACTACATTGGTGAGACAGGAAGAACCTTCAACACCAGGAGAAAGGAACATAAAAGAAATGCGCAACAATATAAAAGTGGATCAAATATCGCAAAACATGCTTGGACAAACGATCACCGAAATGGAATAGACTTTGAAAACGGCAAGATTATTGACAAAGGCAACTTTCGTCACAGAGCAATTTTAGAATCCTGGCACACCGCAATCACGAAAAACTCAGACAACAACTCAAAGCATTTATCAGAACAATACCGATTTTTAGTCAAGAAACTTTAAATAAATGAAGATGTAACTTAACAAGATATCTATTCATAGGCATATCACTTCTATTGTCCTGCATGTACCTGTATGTAATTGTAAACCGTTGTTTATGTCACACTATTCAATATTCATTGTAATTCACCCGTCGAAGGCTGCAGACTGGCAGTCGAAAGCTCGTAACTCGAATAAATATTACAAACCAGAGAACGTTGTCAACATTAATAATTTCATCGCACAACAAATTGACACTCAACATAGAAGCCCAACAACACACAACACCAGAAACCGAATGCAACTGCCGCCAGAAACACAACTGCCCACTCAAGGGGAAATGCCAAACAAAGGGGATAGTTTACCAAGCGACTGTAACGAATGAAGACAACACCGAGCAAGAAACCTACGTCGGTTTAACAGAGGGAACATTTAAAACAAGACGCCTGCTCAGGCGTTCACTTGGGCTACTGATTTGGGGGCAAGGCATGCAAGCGAATATGAAGCGAGTTCGGACTTTCGTTTTATTGCCAATGAATCACTGTTGGAAAAGTTTACTGAGACCTGTAAACCTGCAAACCATTGCAAAGATTCTCTCCAAGATGAGAGATCAATCATGAAGACGGAAAGAACAGCCAAGGACAAACATATTATTACTCGGGCCTCCCCCCCCTGGGGGGAGAGCACGAGTCTTAGAAAGGGCTCTGTTTATTATTTTTATTTTGGCAATGTCGCGAGTTGGCAATTATTGCATCTTGTTGACTAAATTAGTAGACTAGTGAGCGAGACTATGAATGTGGGATTACTACACATGCGCAGTGAAGTTATCCCCAAAACAATTTTGCCCCCCCCCCCGCAGTCGTTTTTAGGGAGGCTAATTATTGCATCATCCCGATCAACCTCTTACCCAGGCAGGCAGGCTTTCCACCTTTGCGAAACTGAAAACACTGCGTATATTTCTGATTTATTTACTCATCTGATCTGACACCTTTCTTCGAGTGCTCTTCACTGAAAATCTTTGATGTGGCTGGCAAGTATCTTGATCTTATATACGCTCACAATCCAGATCGCTTTTGAAACGGGTTGGTCTACGATTTCGAGAACCTGTACTCGATCAAATTATATGTTTCCATACGCTTTTTGTCTACTAAATGTTTAATAATTTAGTGAGACTCAACATATGAATGCTTGCATATGAATGCTGTATGGAAATATGTTAACTGTTCTGAGGTAACTGTAATATTTTTATAAGCTTTGTTGCCTGTATTGTTTATTGTTATGTAATTATACAAAATAAAGTCGATGCTACAGTTTATTGTTTCATATTATACCAAGTAGAAGTACTATTATTAAAGTATGCAATGTTGCTATATATCGAATTAATTACCCTGTTTCACTTACTTGTACCAGTAAGCTTAAATGGGGCTCCAAAATGTTCTGGGTTATCAGTAAGTTTGACAAATGAACGTACAGTATATAAATCTCTGACACTCATTGTTGCCATTGAGTAACCCTGTTTCACTCGATATTTTACCTGTAAGCTTAAATGTAGCCTGCGGAAGCAGCCGCCTATTTCCTTGCGGGTGTGTCAGCGGTGACGCGTGCAGGCGCAAGGTAATAGGCGGCTGCTTCCGCAGGCTAGCTTAAATGGGGCTCCAAAATGTTCTGGGTTATCAGTAAGTTTGTATCGATTGTTCATACATGTATTATTATACACAAATGCTTACAAATGAACACACAGTATATAAATCTCTGACACCCATACCAACTATCAAGATCAAGGAGTAAAGAGTTTGTTGTTGTTTGACCTTGCTACTGCCAGCTAAATGCATGGTTTGATTTACTGCCATGCCTTATACACTGAGAAAAAGATTAACTGATTTAATGCTTGCTCAAACTGAACCTGTTTGCCGGACTGACCATATGAATTCTTATTACATGAGCACAGGCCGGCTTGCTTGCCAGGCTGACCCTGTTGACTAGAACTGGATTAGGTCAGCAAACAGGGGGGCAGACTTCTCAGTAAGCCAGCTTGGATACTGAGCCAACTCACCTTCATATAATCAAAGCCATTGGGACCGATGTAATTTCGTAACAGATATGTTTCGTATACCTTGCCGTTGTTTTTTATATAAATTTTGACACACGAAGACCTTCAATCGAACAGATATTAGAAAAAATAACATTGCCACGTCGGGTATTATATCACAACAGCATCAGCATGTTTTATAGTGCCTGTCACTTCATTTATCACTTCATCAATGTTCTTCATTCTTCCATTTACAGCAATTGAGCAACATATTTCAGTACAATTTAGTAGCACATTTAAACAGTTTGATCGATTCAATAAAACATGTAAACATAGATTTGATCGAACGATAATATTAAATGGAGACCGCGGAACAACCTGTTTCGAAATCGCTCATCTTTTACTTTTAGTGTAGGTCTACCGCTATCGGTGTCTGCGATTGTAAGTAGTGTGAGCATGTTTATTATTAATATACTTGCCAGCCACATTCCTTATCAATCTTATCACAAATTTGCTAGAGTCTTGAAGTTGATCAATGGCAATGGCGACCAAAGAAGCGTGGATGAATATAAGGTCAGCGCTCGTTTTCATCACTGAAACAGTCATGACGTCATGAGAATAAACACTGAAACGGTCATGACGTCTGAGAATAAAGAACAACGAAATAAGATCACGTCAGTTTGATAGATGGGAATTAGTTGCATTTTGTTGACCAGAAAAATAAAAATAATAAAAATAAAAATAATACAGAAGTGCAGCCCATTCTAAGACTTGGTGCTACCCCACAGGGGGTAGCCCAAGTAACAAGATATCTAAAACACACTAGCTCATTTCGAAACGAGAAACGGAAACACGCCACAGAGCTGAGTAAACACATTTGGTCTTTAAAAGAATCGAACACCCGACACTAAATAAGATGGAAAATCATTAAGAAATGCCAACCATACTCCAACAGGACTAAACGATGCAATCTTTGCCTTTACGAAAAATTCATTATTTTCCACCCCAAATTAAGCTCTCTTAACAAAAGGAACGAACTTATATCTACTTGTAGACATCGTAAGAAACATTTACTATTTAATAATAATTTTCCACACTTGTAACACGATCCATGCATGCACGACATTAACAACATGACGTTACATATATATCAACCAAACATCTCAAATATACTGAAATAACACCAGACGCAACATTCACCTGACGAGTGTGGCAAGCTTATATATATATATATATATATATATATATATATATATATATATATATATATATATATATATATATATATATATATATATATATATATATATCAAATAGAGAGCTTGTGTTTGTGTTTCGAGAGTGCTCGATACCATCGGTAGAGCAAATATATAGAATAACTGGACACGGTTACACTTTCGACATTAGTTTATTGCATACAGTTCTGTTTCGTACAGGCGAACCTGCACTCATCAGTGCTAGACTAAATGTGACTTATAAAAACACCTACAGCACCACAAGCATCATATTACATCTTCCGTTACTGGCCTATCTTATAACATTATGAGATCACGCCTGTAATTAGAGACTTTGCGTGTTTAACTCGTGAAGACGTTCCTTAACAGAAATTTCGCTTTATGTCTACACTAAAGCGAAATTACTACTTCTTTGTCTACACTTTTATGTCTACACTAAAGCGAAATTTCTACTTCTTTGTCTACATAAAGCGAAATTTCTGTTAAGGAACGTCTTCACGAGTTAAACACGCAAAGTCTCTAATTACAGGCGTGATCTCATAATGTTATAAGATAGGCCAGTAACGGAAGATGTAATATGATGCTTGTGGTGCTGTAGGTGTTTTTATAAGTCACATTTAGTCTAGCACTGATGAGTGCAGGTTCGCCTGTACGAAACAGAACTGTATGCAATAAACTAATGTCGAAAGTGTAACCGTGTCCAGTTATTCTATATATATATATATATATATATATATATATATATATATATATATATATATATATATATATATATATATATATATATATATATATATATATATATATATATATATATATATATATATATATATATATATATATATATATGCCCAGCATTCGGTAATAATTGCGATGTCATGTTTATTGGTAGCAATTATCCCATGAATTTTCGTCAACGGTTTGTTGACTATTGACCGAGTATAGGAAAATTATGTTTAGTTACAAATTAGGTGGCAGGTTGAATATTTAACAAGTTACTTGAATTAATCGGCTTGGTCACAATTGAGCATCGAACAAGATCAACTCTTCGGGAAGAAAGTCAACAGGGATACGGTTTAGTTGTACTTGTCAGTCTTTTGTGAATTCCTCCACGATGTCCTCTGTACGATCGAAGCAATTCAAGATAATTTAAGATAATTCCAGGAAGTAGTTCGGTAAAGTTATTTGCGTTGAGAATTGAACTTGATGCATGTATTTAGTTGGTCTTCTTGTTCAGCATAGAGTTTTGTAGTTGAAATAGTGAATTTCTTGAGTAATTAAGCATAGTTTTGATTCCATTAGCAATTACAAACGTAGTGATAGTTAATATAGACAAACTGTGTGAAACACAGATGATTCAAAAGCAGAACTAACAATATATTCACGGAGCTTACGAAAGAGTAGCCATCGACGTCCTGTTTTATTTCCCATTACGTTTCAATTCTCTGACAAAAGGCCTTTGCATCAAACATTGGATATCTTACACATTTCGGCACTACACCAACCTTTTACTTTTGAGTTTTCAATTTGTACTGCCTACAGAGAACACTAACTTTTATATCAGTAATTGTCTGCAATCTTTCACTGTCTACTCAAGACACTCCAATTAGGCTCCACGACGTCCAAGCTGTCTACTCTAGCCTGTGTCACAGCCCCAACGAGTCGAGTTATAGCGCTGTGACACTGACACAGGTTAGTCTACTCTAGACACTTCAAACTCTCAAATTCACTGCAGCTCTGTAAACCACTCACCTAATTCTAGTATTTTTGTGGTCTCGCAATATTTTCTAAAAGCTCCATACGGACATTCGTTCACGTTACCGGCTTCGTCATCAAATTTGTGTATAATAGAGGTCTTTCCAACACCAGAATCACCAAGCACGCAAACCTTACATTCATATTCGTATGCCAATTCCGCCATATTCCCTCAGGGTGTTACATATACGGGCATGTTACATATACGGGTTCGGCGCGCGAAACAGGGGTAACGTGAGGTTACATATACGGGCTCTTTACTTGAGTATATATATTATGTACCTGTATATGTAACATGCAAATGAGCCACCCGTCTTCTGGACGATCTTTTATAGTATCCGCGAAAGATGCCTATATTATGATATATAGTTTTTTGCGAACTTTCTAATGATAACATCATGGAACTGCATGCTATAACCCCAAATGTGTCATGATTATTAGATTATAATCTGGCACGTGCGGACTATATTTTAACGCATATACCGTGCACTCGAACAGAGAACTTATGTGTCCGTGATAGCAGACACACAGATCTGTAGTGTAGCTTTATAACTAGAAATACGTGTACGCAACAACCCCTCGCCCGCCGTAAAAGCGTAGTCCTTAGTTATTTTACTTAAAAATAGATAACCCATTGATTTGCCAATCGAATGGACTTATAATATACACTACATGTATCTCTGAGAGCCTTTAAACTGTCAAGCTTGTGTTGTTCTGAATTTCATTGTTTCATAATTAGACATCAAACTATAAATAACTCAAAGTGTTTATCAACCTGCATGCACTGAATAAGATTTGTTTGATATGTAAAGGCCGGATCCTCACTGTGATGTCACACTGTATAATAACTTACTGAAAAGCATATATCTTTGGGATTATTAAATCAAAGCTCTAAAAACGTAAGTAACTTCGTATGTTTAGTATCATGGGATTACACACTTTCATAATTTTGTTACATAATGGCCCAAAACTGTATAAATACAGGCTTCTTCAATAAGTCACTATGCAGCGTAATGTCAAAGTGAGGACATTCACATATCAAACAAATCTTAATATCTATAGAGCCAAGTGAGATTATGGAAGTAAATGCCAATCTTTATAATTAATTATAGTTCTTTCATGTAAGAGAATTTATTTCAAACTGAATTTTTCACTCTATATAATATAAACACTTTAAGTCTTCTGGTATTAATACTACCATCGGTCCTATCACTAGGAAATATATATAGCTGCGTAAGACACCAATATATAGCAATATAAAGATTATTGATAAATATTTTACTCCACTGGAAGACAGCTCTAAATTGCTATCATAATTAACAAATAACAAAGTTATGGCAGCATTCTGTGTCTCACTACTGACTATTAATCATTTTGAGGATCTACATAACGTGTGTAGCAGGTTTTGCTATATATAATACAGGGCATCATTTTTCACATTATTATAAATTCTAGTTAATATTTGTTACTGTTCTTACATTTTTCTTAATTGTCTATTAAGCAAAAACTTGAGTAAAAAAGTGCCAACAGTTTGCCTGTTATGCATTTTGAAACATTTTTCTATACCATTTATAATCTCTCCCACTCAAAACCCCTTTGGAAGTAAGTTGTATAATCCCAGGGCATATAAACAGATTCTACGGCATATATATCTTCTTCTGTTCAGGTTTATAAACATTATATACCGCACCTTCAAAACATATTTGCTTATAGTTTTTAATGTATGGGGACCCTGCTCCTTTATCAAAATGACACATTAGTTACAAAAGTGAAGCCCTATTTATAACAGATTACAAGATAATGATATTTAAAAAGTCTCTCAGGTTCAGTTCCATGGGAATAAAGCTGTTTTAAATTAATTTATATGTCCAGATGATCATATTTTATTGTCCCACATATAAATGCTCTCCTGGTGCATGCCCAATTAGTGTGTTGCCAGATTTGTTGATGAAGGTAATACTTTTAGTTCGAGTGATCGCACATATTATATTTAATAAAATCTATGTTGGTTGTGCTATAATATGTCCTTCAGAAAGCACTTCAACAAGAGTAGCTTAAATATATATGAGACCGGCATTGCTCCAAGGACAAAAGTGTTTCCCCAGAAACACTAAGTGGAGGCCAGGCCAGGCATAACATGTGTAGGTCTACAAACCTGTACAATGTATGTTTACACTATGTACAAATGCCTTTATGCCCATACACATTGATCAAGGGTGCACTTGCTTGTTGGTTAATAAGCTGATACATCCATGCAATTATATCTGGTATTATAAAATAATCGGAAGTAAATGAGCGATAACACGCTGTCTGATTGCGGCTCAAAAACGGTGTCATTTTGCTGAAAGTCATGGACATTGGTTAAACCAAATGAATGTAATAGGAAGACATCTTGCCGACCTGGGACCTCGTTCTGTTTCTGTTTGTGGAACTGGAAGACCAAAGTTCATCATTGCAAAAGAACTGCTGGAAAATTTGAGAAATATGGGTTGTTGCAATCTGAGTCCAAGAACAACCCATATTTTTCAAATTTTCCAGCAGTTCTTTTGCAATCATGAACTTTGGTCTTCCAGTTCCACAAACAGAAACAGAACGAGGTCCCAGGTCGGCAATATATACCGTCAGACTCCTTCTTCCTATTACATTCATTTGGTTTAACCAATGTCTATGAATTTCAGCAAAACAGGAACAAAGTTCAGTCAGTCTTTGTTTACAAGTAATGTCAACACAGAGATCGATAGCATTTCAGAGAACTGATAGTGTTACGTCAAGCTGGTTGAAAAGAAGTGCTGCTGAGTGAAAATCTAAACTCCTGTCAGCATTGCTTTCTTCGCAAAAAGCGAGACTATTGTCCACATATAAGAAAAACTGATCCCATGATGGTCTTGGTTTTCAGTGCTTTCTACATTCGTTCT
This sequence comes from Chrysogorgia sp. JL179-B06, assembly GCA_035772405.1. NCBI lineage: Eukaryota > Metazoa > Cnidaria > Anthozoa > Scleralcyonacea > Chrysogorgiidae > Chrysogorgia > Chrysogorgia sp. JL179-B06. The sequence goes on from JAYKKM010000047.1 coordinate 4,149,523, forward strand.
CCACTCATCCGACATTTTGGTCTGACTCTGAGTCTAGGGTCCAGGCCTCCCTCAATCAAGTGACCACGTGACATTATCGAATGAATATATATTTTTTATCGAATGAATATATATTTTATCGAATGAATATATATTTTATCGAATGAATATATATTTTTATCGAATGAATATATATTTTATCGAATGAATATATATTTTATCGAATGAATATATATTTTTATCGAATGAATATATATATTTTATCGAATGAATATATATTTTATCGAATGAATATATATTTTATCAAATGAATATATATTTTTATCGAATATTGCAACAAATCGGCAACCATAGAAATCAGCTGATAAAATTTGATGCTTTAGTCCGCCGCCCGCCCCGAAAACCGAAAGCCGCCCCCCCCCCCTAAAAAAAAACGGTTTTCGGTGGGGCGGCGGGCGGTGGCGTAGAACCTCTGGGACCGGAAAGGCGGTTTGTCGCGCTGGCGTCAATTTAAATTTAAACGCCAAATGTAACCACCAAAAAGCCGTTTATAGTACGTACGTCCCAATCACAATTCCTAACCCTAATAATCCTAACTTAACCCCTTCGACTGCCAAATTATCCCTCTCTAACCCCAATTTTCCTTTGTTACCACGGCAACAATAAAGGATCGTTTACCATATATATATTCCGACAAAAGGTTACTTTCATTTCCCCTTGCATAAAAATGCGCGTGAAAAAATTCCACTCGAGATTAGCACCCTCGCCCCAGGGCCTTCGGCCCTGATTCATAAAACATAACATGGTTTCAGAAGTGTAGCTAAGATGGCTACACCTTACTAACTTCCGCCGCCTAGACCATATTGTCGTTTGAGAGAAATCTATCCGAAAATTGGCGCTGGTGGGTACAGCAATTCAGACTATATCTCAGTGCAACAAGAAGCGACGAGAAAGATGAAAAAATGCAGTGTTCAATTCTCCTATTCCGTTGTTGGGGAAGACGCTGTCGAGGTATTTAACACATTTACCTTTACTGAGACTGAAACGGACAAAATCGACCCGCTTATTGCAAAATTTCAGAGCTACCAACTAACTTTTGAGAGACACGTATTCAACACTCGTTGTCAACGGTCTGATCAATCTGTCGAATCATACGCTACCGCATTGAAAAAGCTTGCAAAATCGTGCGAATTTTGCGATTTACAGAATTTCCTCGTCAGAGACAGGATCGTGTATGGATTCAAAGTGCCGAACCGGAAGTAAAGAAGACTGTTGCGAGACCCCGAGCTATCAACATCTGCCGTACGTCTGAAATTAGAAAAACACAATTGCGCAATTTGGACAACGTAGAAGAATCGATATAATCCATGCGACTAAACCAGCCCAGCAACACTCAGCTGCAAGAAATCCGAAAAAAGGAGGACAACGCGACCATGAGCGCAAAGAAAAAACACAGAGGAAATGTTCTTGCCCCGGGCCCCCAACTCAAGAGGGGCCCCCGTTTACTTTGTAGAGAATCGGTAGACGGTAGCCAAGAGGCTGTAGTTAGAGACTGCACGCAGGCTAATTATACAGTTGATAAACTGAATTAGTGTTCAATATGAACACAATAGCAGTTGATAAACTAAGTAAATCAGAATTTGTTTCTCATATGGACACCAGTGACACGGACTGTGCATTCTTCTGCATCCTCAATATCTGTTATCTTGTTATCTACATTTTCTACATTTGCCATATTCAAGAATAAAGACGACTATGTATTCTTCTGATGTCGACGCCGAGAAAATATTCTACGGAATACCCGTCAACTTTTGCAACCGCATTCGAGGCAGAAATAGAAACCAGGTTGCTCTAAAATCTCTTTAAATATAATCTCGAAGGTTTATATTGTGTGTACTTGTTAATAGTTATCAAATTAAATGGGGTTTTAAAATAGAACGAAGCAATTGTATATGATGAACTTTCCGTAATTTGACCCTTTTACTAACTGTCAACAGATGCAAATAGCGAAAGCTAGTGGACGGGTATTCTAGAGTTTAGCGGTCGACGCTTCGTTTGTATTGTTTTTAGCGAGCACAATGACTTCGCATGGTTTGGTTTTAACGAGCACAATTGCTCGTTTCGTTTTTGACAAGCACAATGGCTCGTTTCGTTTTTGACAAGCACAATGGGTTGATTTGATTTAATATACGTGATAGGCACACGTAGATATAAACGTCTGATCAGAATGCTGATCAGCGCGAACACAATGGCTCCTGTGAGAATGGACAAACTCACACCAGTATGCACCTAAAAATGTGCCAATTTTGTTTAAACGATTCTCTACCCTTTCAGTCACTTGATGATCTTGACTATCAATTAAATATCATAAAAAACGAAAAATTAACTAAAAAAGATATGGATAGACTAAACCAATTAAAATATAATCCATTTGAAAGAAGTAACAATACCACATTATTTGATAACTGTGAAAATTTAGATAATTCACTTAACATGAAATAAATTAATTGCAATTATTACCTACCAAATGAATTCAATGAACAATTACTACGAAACTCACCAAAACCAATCAATGTTCATGGTCAATACTGCATTTAAATATCAGAAGTATTAAAAATAAATTTGACTCATTTAAACACTTACTAAATTCTCTCAACAAGCACTTTGAAATCATTGGTTTAACAGAAACATGGTTAAATGATACCAACAATGAAAACTTTGAACTTGATGAATATGATTATGTAAGTTCAAACAGATCAAACAAAAAAGGTGGGGGAGTAGGTATATATGTCACAAAACAATCAGTTTATAAATCTCGCGATGATTTAAATTATAATATAGAAAATGAAATTGAAACTATTTTTATTGAAATAGAAACACCTTTTGGTAAGAATAAAATCAAAAATTGAAATATTTGAAAACGTAATGAATAAAATACTTGAAAAAATTACAAAAGAAAATAAAATTTGCTATCTTATGGGAGATTTTAATATCGACCTACTTAAATCAGAATCTTGTGATTATGCAAATAGATTTTCTGAACAGCTCTTAGCTTTATATCATCATTTATTCCATTAATAACAAAACCTACACGAATTACTAGCCATACTGCTACATTAATTGACAATATCTTTACAAATGACATTGAAAATTCTATGTCTAGTACTTATAATGGACTTATTTTCAATGATATGTCTGATCACCTACCAATTGTACATATGTCAGGTTCAAACAATCACACTAATAACATTAAAGAAACAAACCTCAAATATAAAAGACTTATTAATAATGAGACTAGCAATTTATTTCTCAACTCTATTAAAAACACCTCATGGAGTGATGTTCTTACTAAGGAAAATCCGACAGAGGCCTTTAATGAATTTTCAAAAATTTACACAACAGCTTACGAAACTAACTTCCCATTAAAACATATGACAAGGAAAAATGTTAACAAAATTAAAAGTCCCTGGATGACAAATTGTATTGTTAGATCAGTAAATAAGAAAAACAAACTTTATAAAACTTACTTAACCAAACCAATTGAAAGGAATAATATTGTATACTAAAAATATAAAAACAAACTAAACCATATTATAAAATCTGCCAAGAAATTATATTATGAAGAACAACTAATAAAATACAAACTCAACACAAAGATGACATGGCATACAATAAATGAAATCCTTAATAGAAAAAAAAAATTAAAGAACTACCGAAAGAATTTAGTGTTGGAAATTCTACAATAAAAAATCCTATTAAAATAGCTGATGAATTCAATAAATACTTTGTAAATATTGGCCCTGAACTAGCAAAAAAAATTCCGGAGAACCCACAGAAGTCATTTAATCAATATCTTATTAACAATTATTACAGAGATAGTATGTTCCTCGATCCCATAACTGAAAATGAAATTGAAATAGAGATAAATAATATTAAAAAAAATAAGAGCCCTGGGTATGATGAAATTATTGGCAAAGTTATAAAACTAACTGGAAAGGAAATTTCAAAACCACTGGCACATATATTTAATTTGACATTCTTACATGGAAATATTCCAGATAATCTAAAAATAGCCTTAGTAACACCAATTTTCAAAGCAAATGAAAAAAATAAATTTGAAAATTATAGACCAATATCGGTTCTTTCTTGTTTCTCTAAAATACTAGAAAAACTTATGTACAAAAGGCTGATTAAATATATTGAAAAACATAAAATTTTATCTAAACATCAGTATGGCTTTAGACAAAATAGATCGACTGAACTCGCAATTATTGAACTGGTAGACAAAGTATCAAAAGCAATAGATAAAGGTGAATACACAATTGGTATATTTCTAGATTTGTCAAAAGCGTTTGACACCATTAATCACAAGATTCTGATTAAAAAATTAGATTACTATGGTATAAGGGGAATACCTCAAAAATGGTTTGAAAATTATCTAGAAAATAGAAAACAAATTGTAAAATACAACCAAGTAAAGTCAAAACCAATGACAATTACAAGTGGTGTTCCCCAAGGGTCAATATTAGGACCACTCCTATTTCTTCTATACATAAACGATATTCAAAACTGCAGCCAGATAATTTCAATGATATTATTCGCAGATGACACAAATATATTTTACAGTAATTCTTGCCTTAAAAAGCTTAACGAAATTATTCAACTTGAAATTGATAAAATAGCTGAATGGTTAATTATTAACAAATTATCAATCAATACTTCAAAAACAAAATTTATTTTATTTAGAACACAAAACAAAAAGCAAAATCACAATACAACAATTATAATTAACCGTCAAAACATCAAACAAGTAATGAACACAGCATTTCTGGGTATCATTATCGACGAGTGTATGGTGTCAAAAAAAATTATTAAATCCACTGGTCTGATATATAGCGAGAATACGGCATTTTACTAATTTGAATACTCTAACATTAATTTATTATGCGTTAGTCTATCCATATCTTATCTATGGTAACCTAATATGGGGTAATACATACAACAAACGAATCCAAATATTAATGAACATTCAAAAAAAAATTGTACGTTTAATGACTTTCAACTCTTATATGGAACACACTAAACCAATTTTTGAAAATCTGAAAATATTAAATATCTTTAAAATCAATGATCATTTGATTAGCTTGTTCATGTTTCGTTATCACTACACCAAAAATTTACCGGAAGTTTTTACAAATTATTTTGTATCAAACGATCAAATCCATCAGCATAACACAAGAAATGCTTCAAAACTTCACAAATCATACAAAAGAACAAATTATGTAAAGCACACTCTTTCCAACAAAGGTATTGATATTTGGAATGGTTTGGAAACTAAATTAATAAATATTAAATCCTTTAATAGCTTTAAAAGGGAAACTAAGAATTTCTATTTGAATAATTAAATCATTCAACATTTTACTACTTATTAAAATATAGATACTTTCTCTGTAAATATATTATGTTATATTACTGTATCACTTTCACTGAATTTCACTGGGTTGCACTTAATAATTTTCTATGTCGTAAATTTATCAATTTTCTGCTTTATCTTTTCTTCTTTATCTTTTCTTCTTTATCTTATTCTTACTTTGCAAATATAAATAATTATCTTTATCCTTTAAACTATACACATTTTATCGAACTGACTATGTAATAATTAAAATATATAACTTACACTAGGGGTCTTATTTAAAAAGCCTTATAGGTTTCTAGTTGGCCCCTAGCCCAATCAATTTCATAATCAATGTAATAATTTTTCTATTGTAATACTTCAATATGGGCAAAAAATTAAATAATAATAATAATAAAATAAAAGATAATAGCCATGAATTCTCCGGAGAAATATTCTGATAAACCTCGACCAAAACACAATGAAAATTGAAGTTCGCACTACTATCTTACCTTGACAAGAGAATCTTCCCTCGTTGAAACTGAGGTAGCAGCGTAGGCAAAACAACATTCAATGGAATGCCATGGCCGTTGTGACGTTCGCAAGTTCATTCGGATGATTCGGATTGCTTCAGTAAACCCTCTGGAGTATGTCATTTTGTTGGATGATTCCTACGTCATAAAACGTCATAAAACTCGACAAACAGACATCCAAATTTGTTCACAAATCGAGATTCAGGTCGACTATACATAGCTCGACCAAAGGGACTGGCACGAATTGCATAAGAACCCAAGCAAGCGTCAAGAATAGTGTGCTGCCTCCCTACGGTCGGCAGCAACTATATATTTATTCATACTCGCAATGCGTGTCTACCAGCTATGGACAGAGTGTTTATTCCAATAACTTTGATGTTGTGTCCCAAGTAGGAGACAAGTTTGGTTTTTGATTTGCAAAGTTTCTCTTTCGTCAATCGTTGATATGGTTCGAGGGGCATAACATTGCATTGAGCTCCAGAGTCAAGTTTCAACGCAAGATCTCTTTTACCGACTTTTACCACGACATTCCATTCAGGTTACTTTTACATGTGAAATGACAACGCAAATTTTCGTAAGGTGAAATTATGAAATTATCATATAGTATTTTCTGCTTCTCTGCGTTAGTGATTATTTATTTTGTCCTTATTTTGTACATCTTTTACGTCCTTACGAAAATTTGCGTTGTCATTTCACATGTAAAACTGAAACATTTTCACTTGAAATATCCTTACATCCGTAAAATGTATGCGAAATTTTTGCAAGGGATGCCCCCAATTATATATTTAGTCTCTGTACGGGCCTGAATGGAATGTCGTGGTAAAAGTCGGTAAAAGAGATCTTGCGTTGAAACTTGACTCTGGAGCTCAATGCAATGTTACGCCCCTCGAACCCAAATCAAAAACCAAACTTGTCTCCTACTTGGGACACAACATCAAAGTTATTGGAATAAACACTCTGTCCATTGCGAGTATGAATAAATATATAGTTGCTGCCGACCGTAGGGAGGCAGTACACTATTCTTGACGCTTCCTTGGGAACATTCTCTAATATCTTGTGTTGTGATATTCCGGAACAGGCTAATTAGTTTCGTAGATCCCTCTGTTGCTAGAACCATCCTGCACTTTGGTCGAGCTATGTATAGTCGACCTGAATCTCGATTTGTGAAAAAATTTGGATGTCTGTTTGTCGAGTTTTATGACGTTTTAAGACGTAGGAATCATCCAACAAAATGACATACTCCAGAGGGTTTACTGAAGCAATCCGAATCATCCGAATGAACTTGCGAACGTCACAACGGCCATGGCATTCCATTGAATGTTGTTTTGCCTACGCTGCTACCTCAGTTTCAACGAGGGAAGATTGAAGATTCTCTTGTCAAGGTAAGAAAGTAGTGCGAACTTCAATTTTCATTGTGTTTTGGTCGAGGTTTATCAGAATATTTCTCCGGAGAATTCATGGCTGTTATCTTTTATTTTTAGGTGCATACTGGTGTGAGTTTGTCCATTCGTGTTCGCGCTGATCAGCATTCTGATCAGACGTTTATATCTACGTGTGCCTATCACGTATATTAAATCAAATCAACCCATTGTGCTTGTCAAAAACGAAACGAGCAATTGTGCTCGTTAAAACCAAACCATGCGAAGTCATTGTGCTCGCTAAAAACAATACAAACGAAGCGTCGACCGCTAAATTCTAGAATACCCGTCCACTAGCTTTCGCTATTTGCATCTGTTGACAGTTAGTAAAAGGGTCAAATTACGGAAAGTTCATCATATACAATTGCTTCGTTCTATTTTAAAACCCCATTTAATTTGATAACTATTAACAAGTACACACAATATAAACCTTCGAGATTATATTTAAAGAGATTTTAGAGCAACCTGGTTTCTATTTCTGCCTCGAATGCGGTTTCAAAAGTTGACGGGTATTCCGTAGAATATTTACTCGGCGTCGACACTCGACATCAGAAGAATACATAGTCGTCTTTATTCTTGAATAATGTAGAAAATGTAGATAACAAGATAACAGATATTGAGCATACAGAAGAATGCACAGTCCGTGTCACTGGTGTCCATATGAGAAACAAATTCTGATTTACTTAGTTTATCAACTTACTGCTATTGTGTTCATATTGAACACTAATTCAGTTTATCAACTGTATAATTAGCCTGCGTGCAGTCTCTACATCGGAAACGATGACGAAACATTCATCGGAAACGAAACACGCTACTGTATAATGTCAACAGTCAACTGTTTTGTTATACAACTGTTTTAGCTTTATGTTCAATTGCATTTTTATTGAACTGTTCAAGTTATACATCTGTTTAATAGTATACATGTTCATGAACTACCATATTGCGATTGAATAGATGTTGTATAACTGTTCAAGTTTAATATACATCTGTTTAATATTATACATGTTAATGAACTACTATATTGCGATTGAATAGATGTTGAGAACGGTTAACAAGGGGGTCAGACAACAACAGGGAGGGGGCATCCACAAATGTGCCAGGGGCCCCTGCACATGCTTCATCCGCCCATGGATGTGCGTAATGAATAGCTTACCCCAGATAGATGTCTAACCCCAGCTAAGGGTAAGCAGAATTTTTCAAACGGGGATCGTTTTACCTCTCATGAAATTATTTTGGGGTGGGGGAGGGGAGCAACAGCCAAAGGATTTCTTCCCGGCATGTTGAAAGTCTGAAAACGCTTTTAACTTGAATTAATTTAATTTGAATTAATTTAATTTTACAAAAACCCAAGGTTTTTACAGGAATGTAAAAATTCCCTTCCATGCACCTCAGAGTACCGTTGGTCCAGCAAGCTCTGTGTGAGCTTCATATATATGTAGAGCTCACTATCTCCGCTGCAACTTTGACTTTAATAAGCCAACCACTTATTTTTGCAATTTTGCACAATATCATGACTGACTTGGATTTCAAGGCAGTACTTCCCTTGCGATAGTAACTTCTAGTTTTATTACTATTTTTTATAAGAATTCATTTATTTACCGCGCGTCCGAGGGCTTTATATAGCATAAAGCCCGACAATTGGAGGGATCTATCTGATTTAGTTCATGATTGAGGAGGTTTTCCAACAACGTTTTGTCCATTTTATCCACCTTGGACAAAGATTTCCCAAGTTTTTTCCTTCATTTCTTAGTATTCATGGTCTTAATGCTAGATAAAGCCCGCGGTACATCAACGAAAACCGACTGAATCATGAACTAATTGTTCATATCTTCTTTCATAACATCTATATATTCTATATGACTTGTTTTGTAAATCATAAAGCTTAGCAGTGTTTCAAAATATTCATCAAATACATTGCTACTCTATATATTACCCCCTGCGGTGTACATCTCGCTAACCGTCACTGCCTCCTCCGCAGGCTCTTAATCGGGAGTGGGCCAGCAATGGTTGATGGGAAGGTGATGGGCTCTCGTAATTTGTACGCGAGCGACTGGGGACGAGGCAGTAACAGTAAATTTGATTTTCCTGTATATTTTACGGAAAAAATAGTAATATAACAATGTTTATCTGACGGTTAAAAGCGAGATGAACACCGCAGGGGGTAATATATAGAGTAGCAAGTGTATTTGATGAATATTTTGAAACACTGCTAAGCTTTATGATCTACAAAACAAGTCATATAGAATATATTGATGTTATGAAAGAAGATATGAACAATTACAGGCTAACATTATGCATTTTTATGCTGTAAATAAATGAATTATTATAAAAAAAAATACTAATATAACTATATATTTATTCATACTCGCAATGCGTGTCTACTTGACCGAAGAGAGAAACTTGGGGTAATCGAGAATGTCACTGAACCGACAGAATGGGTCAATTCATTGGTCGTTGTGGAGAAATGCAATGGCAAAGCAATTTTGAGAGAGCACTACCCCATGAAGACCATCGAGTAGGTCGCTGCCAAGTTAAGTGGAGCGAAAGTGTTTAATAATGATGTAAATGGCTACTCCGAGTGACGAACCATACCGGACAAGTAGAGAAAACTCTACCTGACCCGGCTGCGATTCGAACCCGCGACCTTCGGTTTGCTAGTCCGACGCTCTACCGACTGAGCTACAGGTCAAGTTGGGAGCAGGTGGTCGAATGATGGTACTTGGGCTATTTGATATTTCGAAACAGATTAGCAAACCGAACTAGCAAACCGAAGGTCGCGTGTTCGAATCCCAGCCGGGTCAAGTAGAGTTTTCTCTACTTGTCCGGTATGGTTCGTCACTCGGAGTAGCCATTTACATCATTATTATTCACAACCCGAGTTCATAATCCTCATAACATTGAAAGTGTTTAGCACAATTGACGCATCGTCAGGATTGTAGCAGATCAAAGTAGATTCAGAAAGTTCCAAATTTGTAACTTTCAACTCGCCATTCGGAAGATATAAATTTTTGAGACTTCCGTTTGGAATCAATTCTGCGCCAGAGATCTTTCAAAGGCGAATGACACAGGCGTTAGAACTTAGACGACATCGAAGGAAGCTGTTATTGTCGATGACATCTTGGTATGGGGTAACACCAATGAAAAACATAACACAAGATTACGAAAAGCACTTCTAAGAGCACGCGAATTAAGCCTCAAGCTCAACAAAGAGAAATCAGAGATCGAAACGAATGAACTACCGTATATTGTCAGTCTCCTAACAAGTGATGGAGTGAAACCAGAAACACAGAAAGTTGACGCGATTAAACAAGAAAGAACTCCAGAGGTTAATTTATAGGAATGGTGAATTATCTCGCAAAGTTCATCCCAAACCTTTCAAATGTCACTATTCCACTAACAGAATTGTTGAAGAAAGACATAGCTTGCCACTGGGAAGAAATACACAGTGAAGCGTTTGAAGAAATCAAGCGAAGAGCAGGCCCGTAGCGAGCTGTTAAGGACAGGGGTGCCGAGTGACGTAACCGCGATAACCCGCTAGGGGGTCGGGGCATGCCCCCCGCGGGGGAATTTTGAAATACAGAGTCTCTGGAATGCTATTTCCTGCGTTTTGAGACGACTATATTAAAGAATTCTGAAGGTTATGAAACGTCATTTTAAACAGTCAAAAGACAACAATTATTAACAAAAGCAAATCTTATTCTACCTTTCGAAAACAACGGTAAGTAGCGAAATATATCAGCGTTTTCCGAAAACGAAAGCCTACATGAGCCTGATTTTATTACAGCTAGCGGTTCACACTCTGTTCTAAGTGGTTACTTCATGTTAGGTGCACACAGCAGTTTTAGTTAGGTTCAGGCATTTCAAGATTGTTATGACGCAAAAAATGTTTATTTAAATTATTTTAATGTTATTTTTCGAATATCGGTTGAAATTTTTTCTGTCCTTATCATACTATTTCTGAGCAAATTTCGGGGGGTAGCCTGGAAGAGTCACTGAAGAGAAAGGACTGCAGTACTACGATGTTTCAAAACCAGTAGTGCTATCCGTAGACTCCTCACGTCTTATGGGCTAGGAGCGTGTCTCCTTCAAGAAGAACGGTCGGTAACTTATGCGTCACGATCCTTAAACAGCGGCGAAAAGAACTACGCCCAGATCGAGAAGGAACTTTTGGCAATACTTTTCGGATGCACAAAATACCACCAATATATATATATATATATATATATATACTCGAAGCCTGTTACCGTGGAAACAGACCACAACCCCTAGAATACTTATTCAGAAAGCCACTAACCGCTGCACCGCCGAGACTACAACGAATGATGCTGAGCTTACAGAAGTACGACCTCTCCGTTCAATACAAACCCGGAAAAAGTTTGTACATCGCTGATACACTCAGTCGAGCACCATCGCCAGCACTAGGTGAAACCAAAGACCAGTATGTGGTGCATACGATAGAATATCGTCCAATAAGCAATGAGAAGTTACAACAATTTCAACGAGAAACCAACAACGACCCAACGTTAATAACGCTGCACCACACCATACAGGAGGGATGCCCTGATCACAAAACAAGTGTTGACCCAACCATCAGAGAGTACGTACTGGTCAATTCGTGACGAAATTAGCTCCCAAGATGGTCTACTGCTTCGTGAAAAAAGGCTCGTCGTACCATCGTCTAATTAATGTAGGATTAGCTGTGATGTGCTGTCATGCACACCGTACTGTAAAGTAGTAAACGACTTTGTAATTAAATGCATAAATTACAATTGTTGTTAAACTATATTTTTTGGTAATTTTGGACTTATCGTCGGGCAAAAGTCTTGTTCGTTAACCGATTAAATTTGTGGAGTTAAATTTGTTGTATAAAACGAACTTACATTAACGTTGACTAATCGACGAATTTAACCAAATTAAATTCATCTGAATTAAATACGACGTATGAAACTGGCCTGACTAAGATTTGACCAGTACATGAATTTCACCTACAACTGTCTATTGCTATGCAAGTAATAATTCATCCTGATTGGCCCGTCTTGAATTTACAGCCAGTCAGAATGCAAAATATCATGCCGTGCACTGTTGTTGTCGATATCGGATTATTATTAACAATAATCGATTGTCGAAACAAATGAAGAAAAAATCGATTAATTGGGAGCAGCTCTAACCATAATGGCTTTGTATATAATTTACACAAAAAATGTAAATTATATTACACAAGCCATTACGGCCCCCCAACCCGCGGAGAGCCGACTCGCAGGCAGGTGCATACTCGAGACTCGAGTATTGGGGAATTCATGGGTTAAAGTTTTGTTGTTATGTTTTCTGGGCTGCCTATGGCCTTTACATTTTGTAAGTACAATTTTATTTGAAAATATAATTGGCATATAAAGTACACAAAAGTGGATATATAGCTAGATTCCAGTATAATTATTAAATATGCTTACTTTTCTCAGGCTTGCAGGCTTGTAAATGCTTTAATTATCCATGCTTTCCTTTGCAGGGATGTTGTTCAGAAAATGTAGCGCTGAAACTTTGAGTCTGTTGCCAGATGAATAAGGTTTGCTGATGCCTTTAAGCTATTACAATAAGAAAATCCTGTATGTATTACTTTGAAATTATATTTATTTAAATTTCACATAATAATTATATTAAATGTGCGGTGAACACACAATATTATAAGAGAAGTACATAAAGTACCAGTGTGCTACCTATACCGGCACTATACCTGTCGTTCTCTCCCCATGTTCTCTCCTCATTATAAATGTAGGTTTTTCTATTTTTGCACTGAGATTGATCGAGGACGTCTAAAGCGAGCTCGCCGTCCACCACAGACGTTTCAGTATACAGCACTTGGTGGAAACCCTTGCTACATGTCCAACGTACAAGCCACTCCAGTTGCTGTATATCCAGGATTGAGACTTTGGCCACTGCACCCCCTCAACTATCACCTATACCAGTTCCACCAACTATTCCAGTTCCACCACCTATACCAATTCCACCACCTATACCAGTTCCACCACCTCAGCTACAATCAACTCCATTACTATGTTGTTATTGTGGGCAGGTCGTCCTTCAGCCATACTGTAACCAGTTATTACCAGTACATATGGCCAATCAGTATTACTTGAATGGACTAAACAGATTGGGCATACCACAATGGCCAATCTTTTGTTATTAATAAACATTGTTTGTTGTTTTTTTTGTTTGCTAACTTGGCTACATGATGTATAGTATAAGTTACTGTAAATGGAGTTGAACACTCGATATTGATGCCTAGTTAGACATTTGTGGAATGGAACAGACATCTTGATCATTATTTGTTACTGTCGTGGAAGACTTCTCCATTTATGGGGAGTGTGTCAGCAATGCATTACGCGCTGCTTCTCCCCCCTGTAAGATGACGTGAGAGACATGTAAAAAGGTAGTACAAAATGGAGACAGGTTAAATTATATTTTATTATACGAGTCTTTAAATCTGTTTGGGGTGTAACATATGCTGTATAATAAATACTGCTGTATTGTACACTATACACTTTCAATCACACAGGACCATGCAGTCAATTTTCAAAAACCTCACGTGCATCTCTCTATTTCTTGTATTTTCATTTGAACATATGCACCTGTACTGGGAACTTGATTTGCTGTTCCTATGTGAGATGTCGCCTGAATAATACGATAAAATAGTAAAAATACTGAATTAATTTTCTTAGTGAGTTTATAATAATTTGGGTCTCTAAAATAGCATTTCCTGAATTTTTGGGCGCTTTTTCGATATATGAACAAACCGAAATTCAAATAATCGCTAACCCTAATCCTAACCCTAATTCTAACCCAAATCCTAACCCTAAAACTGACTTGGGTTGATGTTATAATAATTTTACATTTCGGTTGCTCATATATCGAGATTGAGCAAAATATAAATCAAGTGTATATAAATCAAAATATATATCAAGTGTATCTCATCATTTTAAATTCATATTTTGGTCCAAATTATATGATTATATTATCTCATATATAATGAAGCAGTAAAAGGAGTTATATTTCCATAAGATGCAGTGTAGATTGTATTTATATATTTTCTCCTTACAAATTTGTAATTCAACAGTTCAACAGCTAGAACTTACATCTTCAAGAGCTGTGCAGTGAATTATTAATTAGAAGTGTACTTCATGTCAGTATCTGTGTAGTGTACTAAAGATCGTCTAACCCATTCAAGATTTTTCGTACATCCCTAGCTTTGCAAGTTTGTGCCGGTGATGCTGCCAATGCTTCTTCATTCAACTAGGACATTTTCACTCAACTATATCAAATTGGTCAAAATGTCACATGTATGATAATATGGAAAATTAAAGCTATTTCTTTTCAAATATATTTATATATTTTAGGCAAATCATTGAGAATAATTTCTTTCTACCCCCAAATTTCGGTTTGTTCATATATCGAGAAAGCGCCCAATTGTGGGCGACCACTTTTCATTGTAGGGCGTCCAAGGACACCCCTTGACGCCCTACTGGCTTAAAGCCTGCCCTTACCAGCGCCCCTAACAGGAGCATTAGTACAACTCCACTTTGGCGTTTGTTTGAAGACACCAAGAAATCCCAAAGACAATTCGCACAAAATGGTTTGGCATCACCTTCAAAACTAAACAATATATGTACATTATTAATATTATACCCTCACATATAATCGTCCAATCAATTGTCGCTATGAAATTCCAATATTTTACAACGTAGGTCAGCAACATACGTGCGAAGAAACATCTTTGTGTTAAGATATTATTTGTTTGATATAATAAAACACTTATTCGATTCATCTTCGCCCAATATTACAAAATATTTGTCTCGATTTGCAATATTAGGCTTGACCTTCGGTCTTTTGCCCAATATTAAATTCTCAACTTAAATATTTTGTAATATTGGGCTCAGAGGAATACAATATATATAAGTAATAATGTAGATCATCAGATGCAGTTGTTAAAGGAACACAAGGATTGACTTGTTGATTAACGACGTTCTCCACAGTCAGCATAGAACAAAGTAATATTTCTATTTGTGACAGAAGAGAGACGGAGAATACAAAGAAAGCCAGCTTATTTTTTATCCTCAGAGTTGGAAATGGGTTCCACTTTAACTAATTCCTCAACAGATGTACCAGAGTCCAAACTTTCGATTGAAACAGACATATTGTGCTTTGCATAGATGGAATGAAATGACAGATGATTATAATAAAAATTGGAATTTAAAAAAGCTCAATGGACACCATAATCCCCAGACATTCAACAAGAGAATTATATCCTACAATTGCTAAAGACACAAAGCTATATATATAAACAATTTCCAGATGCGTCAGATCTAAAATATTAAGTTAATTTATTTATGGTCTATTTAATTAATATATACATGGTCTATTTAATTTATATACATGGTCTATTTAATTGATACATGGTCTATTTAGTTTTTATATATGGTCTATTTAGTTTTTATATGGTCTATTTAATTTGTATTTGGTCTATTTAATTTTTATATTATCTATTTAATTTATATTTGGTCTATTTAGTTTTTATATTATCTATTTAGTTTTTATATGGTCTATTTAGTTTTTATATGGTCTAAATAGTTTTTATATGGTCTATTAATTTTATGGGGGCCTGGCACGGGTTTTCCATATGCAACATGGCTGTTTGGATACAAATTTAGTTTACTATTAATTAGTGTTTACCGATTCTACAACGCTCGTGTGTATGCACAGGAAATGCCTCTTTATCGAAGACAGAACCAACGACTTGTAGATGTTGAATGGACATCTTTTCTCCAAGCAGTTCGTTCTGTCCTGGCAGAAGTTGCCTGTTGCAATGAAATTAACGTTGACCGTACTGGATCATCTAGAGAGTTTATTACAACGAATGGAAGAGATATATGTACTTCATTTACACTTATGGTTAACAATAGCGAAAGCACCAACGAAGGCTGGAATAAACTCAGTAATTTTGTAGCCGATACATCACACATGTAAAACTTCTGTTGTTGCATGGGTGAAGTTGAACGTTTGCAACAAAGTCAGGGTGAAATTGTTTATAGATGTCCAGTTCAATCAAGTAGGTCGGTAGGTAGACCACGATTTGACACTTAGAAGAGCCAGTTGGAGTTTCTACGCAGTAAGCACTTTACATGGGAAAGTATTGCAAAACTGCTTCACATTTCAACATGCACGTACCTTGAGGAGACGTAAAAGTGAACTTGGTGTAGAAGACGAAGAGTTTACTCACATCCCTGATCAGATGACCAACTCTGTGAAGTGATGAAAGAAGTAAAGAGAAGTACGCCAAACATTGGCCAGAGCAGAATGATGGGGGCACCAAGAAGCAGAGGTTATACGTGTACATAGATGGAGGGTATACCGAACATGTTGCGGAAGATTGACCCAGTAGGCACAGCTCTACGATGGAACCTAACCATATACAGAAGGAAGTACTATATGCCACACCCCAATGCACTGTGGCACATAGATGGTAACCATAAACTAATACGTTGGAGATTAGTAATCCATGCATGCATCGATGCATGGATACAGCAGATTAGCTGTTTATCTTGGCTGTGCCAATAACAACCAAGCATTCACTGTTCTGTCTCTTTTCCAGCACGGATAATGGCCTTCCCTCAAGGGTTAGGTATATCAATAGGGAAGTACAATGATCACCAAAGACAGATAAAACAGCATGAAGATCCTAACCCTAACTCCCCGCCGAATGGGTTTTCTAACCCTAACCCCCGGCCGGCAAAATTTTCCCCATCCCTAGCCAGCCATCGACTCCCCTACTTGGGTTGCTATGCTTAGTATCTCTCACTAGTTTATAAGTTTGTGGGATAGTATTTGACTAATATACGCATGCGCGACTCTCACGATCGCCCACTAAATTAACCATTATCGTGTTGAATCGGAAAAGTGCATGTTTATTAATCGTAGATTTTGAACGTTATCTCGGCCAATATTTAACCGATTTCAATTCTGAAAACAGATTTGGAATTACCGAGTCCAAATACATAATATACGTGTCTATTATTTTACGCGAACGTGAATACCCTTCGTAAAAACCTGTTTATGTACTTAGAAATTAGCAATACGCGCGAAGGCCGCTTCGTGGTAGAATTCTGAACGTTTATATCTCGCGGTCAATATTTACTCGATTTCAATTCTGAAATCAGATTTGGAATTACCCACTCCAAGTATGTATACTTTTGGCATTCATAATTAACTTAGCATTCATTATAGTCTCATTGAGATCGCAGACCAACTCGTTTCGAAATCGCTCGTCGTCTACTGTGATCAGCGTGTGCAGTTGTAAGCATAGTGAGCGTAACCACGATCAACACAGTTGTCAGCCGGCCACATTGCTGATTAAGTCAGTTACTTTCATAATCTACCAACAGAGTCAGAGAACAAATCGACCAAAAGCAAAGCTGTCGAAAAGAAAGAACTCGGTTATTGACCCGCAACATGCCTCACGGTTCGCAAAAGCCTGACAGGAAATATTATTGCGCAATTTTGCAGATTTGTGGAACCCCAAAAATAATACTAATGAAGCCGAATTTAAGACTCGTGCTACCACAGGTAGCCTAAGTAATAGAAATATGTAAATATAAAAATATGTAAATATAAGCTTACCTTAGCTTAGAGCGATAAATGGCTTGTTTCTTTGCTCTTCCTTCGTGTTGAGGTAACAATGTCTTTCCAATCTTCGGAAAATGTTCTCCCGCAGTCAGCACTCGAACAGTACCGATTTTGGCAGACACATCGCGTTGTAAATTTTCCGCTATAGAACTTTCAGTTGTTAGCGAAGCCAGAAGTGCCTGATACAGGATTAGCCGAATTGCGGTTAGGCACACATTCGGCAAAACCACCATTTGGAGCAATCAGCGTAGCTATATCGCCATAAATCCTGCAAAAATTTAAACCAATCAGGGCTCGCCATTTGCCTTGTTTTGACCAGTCAGAATGGCTGAATCGCCGTAAATCCTGCAAAATTTTGAATGAATCGCGGCAAACCCATCCAGCCTGCATCACCAGGTGCTCGCGGGTTGGATTCCAGGCGGGGAAGACAGAACAAGCTTGACCCCCTGATTATCGTGTTCAAAACAAAGCAAGTGAGCCAGCTTGTGATCAAAATTATAGTATTAATGCGTCAAATAAATGTGTAACAGATAAACTTTAATAAAAATAAACTTACAAGTTCCGATTATACTCGTCACTTTGAAAGCTGATTTGTTTTAAACTCCTCACCACTGGCTTATCATTAATAAAAATTACCTTCGATATGATATCATCGGCTTTTGTGAGTCTCCACTTTGTGTTGCAGTGTTTTGTACTTTTGTTTAGACTGCCGGTGGTTCAATATGATCACATGAAGGATATGATCTGCCGACACCAAATTGGTGTTCATCATGCGTACGTCATCACAATGGATATGCCTCAACTTGAGGCCAAAATGAGCTAACAGAGGACAAAACCTTAAACGTGAAGCGTCCATGTCATAATTCAAGTCTAATTGGAGTGCAAAATGTAAACATTAATATTGGCGGACATCACCCTGAGGCCGCCCTGACATCCATGCATAGATGGCATCTACTACTTTTCACTTCATCCGGAATCGTACCACACATTCATTTTAGCCGTCATCTTTAAAGGGGCTATGTCACGATCTGCCTGGTTACTCAGCTAAACGTACTTTTTTATTTTTGATTCGGAATCCAAAATCAAAGCGAAGCGAAAGCTAAACGATTTATTCGATTAGTATCTGTTATTTTCATCTTGGTAGGTTATTTTTGGACGTTATATACTAGTGCTGGTTGAGTAACCAGGCAAATAGCCGCAAGCCAAAAATACCGACAACAAACAGCCGGGATATTTCTAATATTTCTTTGATTTTTCCTTGGCATTCGTGGCTATAGTTTTGGACTGGATCGGTAATCCAACGTTGGACCATGCACAGATTAACCAAGGGTCTCGGAAATCTACGCTTTTTATATATTCTTGGCCGACAAACTCTAATACCAAGCAGACTTTTGTCTTCCGACAATCTTGCCAGGGAGTCAATATTTACTGATGAGCACGTCGAGCTTCGTCGCTCTCTCAGCAAAATAATCGAGAAGGATATCAACCCTTACGTCGATGAGTGGGAAGCTGCTTATCGTTTCCCTGCACACGATGTGTTCAAGAAGCTTGGAAATGCTGGCTTTCTTGGAGTGACGAAACCTGTCGAATACGGTGGAATGGGACTGGACTTCACGTTTAGTGTCGCGGTGGCGGAAGAACTAGGTATTGTTATGCTAATTGCTTTATTGGCTTTGCGAGTATATGCTAAAACCAAGTAGTTTAAACCGCCTTTATGAATTACATCTACGTACTGATTGGGGCAAATACCCCAATCCATATTTTGATACTGTATGTGCATAAATACACCCCCTATTTGGCTATATTGAGGGGTTGATTCTTATCTATGACAGTACTTGGATAGATTTATGCTGTTTTTTAGCTCCCTTGCTGGGCCATTATTGCTGAGGAGTGGACTCGGCCGTGACAGCGAAAAGGATATATCAATTTCTCACCTTCAGTATGGCCTTCAGTATGGCCTTCAGTATGGCCTTCAGTATGGCCTTCAGTATGGCCTTCAGTATGGCCTTCAGTATGGCCTTCAGTATGGCCTTCAGTATGGCCTTCAGTATGGCCTTCAGTATGGCCTTCAGTATGGCCTTCAGTATGGCCTCCGGAAGGCCTTGAAGTTGCATTTTTCGCAACTGGTCCCGGTTTGGTCTTAAAATGTATGTATTCCAACACTCGAAATTTTCCTTCACCATAAATCCTTTCAACATGTAGTTTGATCGAGTGAAATGCCAAATATTACCTATAATATACCCAGAATCTTATCCCGGCATTACCACCACCATATATACAGAACTCGTGACTAGGCTCTCGGCAACGGCTTCCGTTGCTCAGTGGTCAGAGCACTGCACTAGCATCGCAGGGTCGCGGGTTCAATTCCCAGCCGGAAGGCCTTAAAGTTGCATTTTTCGCAACTGGTCCCGGTTTGGTCTTAAAATGTATATATTCCAACACTCGAAATTTTCCTTCACCATAAATCCTTTCAACATGTAGTTTGATCGAGTGAAATGCCAAATATTACCTATAATATACCCAGAATCTTATCCCGGCATTACCACCACCATATATACAGAACTCGTGACTAGGCTCTCGGCAACGGCTTCCGTTGCTCAGTGGTCAGAGCACTGCACTAGCATCGCAGGGTCGCGGGTTCAATTCCCAGCTGGAAGGCCTTAAAGTTGCATTTTTCGCAACTGGTCCCGGTTTGGTCTTAAAATGTATATATTCCAACACTCGAAATTTTCCTTCACCATAAATCCTTTCAACATGTAGTTTGATCGAGTGAAATGCCAAATATTACCTACAGTATAATATACCCAGAATCTTATCCCGGCATTACCACCACCATATATACAGAACTTGTGACTAGGCTCTCGGCAACGGCTTCTGTAGCTCAGTGGTCAGAGCACTGCACTAGCATCGCAGGGTTGCGGGTTCAATTCCCAGCCGGAAGGCCTTAAAGTTGCATTTTTCGCAACTGGTCCCGGTTTGGTCTTAAAATGTATATATTCCAACACTCAAAATTTTCCTTCACCATAAATCCTTTCAACATGTAGTTTGATCGAGTGAAATGCCAAATATTACCTATAATATACCCAGAATCTTATCCCGGCATTACCACCACCATATATACAGAACTCGTGACTAGGCTCTCGGCAACGGCTTCCGTAGCTCAGTGGTCAGAGCACTGCACTAGCACTGCAGGGTCGCGAGTTCAATTCCCATCCGGAAGGCCTTAAAGTTGCATTTTTCGCAACTGGTCCCGATTTGGTCTTAAAATGTATATATTCCAACACTCGAAATTTTCCTTCACCATAAATCCTTTCAACATGTCGTTTGATCGAGTGAAATGCCCAATATTACCTATAATATACCCAGAATCTTATCCCGGCATTACCACCACCATATATACAGAACTCGTGACTAGGCTCTCGGCAACGGCTTCCGTAGCTCAGTGGTCAGAGCACTGCACTAGCATCGCAGGGTCGCGGGTTCTATTCCCAGCCGGAAGGCCTTGAAGTTGCATTTTTCACAACTGGTCCCGGTTTGGTCTTAAAATGTATGTATTCCAACACTCGAAATTTCCTTCACCATAAATCCTTTCTATATATATATATATATATATATATATATATATATATTCTTAACGATACGATCTCATCTCGTAATGACGGATTATAGCAACCGAGCGATTTCCGACACGTTTTTGTTATGCGCAAAGAAGATGCGCACAAGGCAGACTTCGACCTTTGCCCTATGGTCATTTGGTCAATGAAAATCATGCGCGTTTTAAGTAACCCTCGACGTAACCCATGGTTTAAGCCGTTTAACACATGTAAAATTTATGAATTTCAATTGCCAATAGATATTTTCGATTTTTCGCAGCCTCATGAAATTTCTCCTCTGAATAGAGATTTTTACTAGCTTTTTATGCGGGATCGAATGATGTTGTACTCGCCTCACAATATAGCTGATAACCAAGAGACGCTTTGAGAATTGAGACTGCATTTAAGATAAAGTAAAAAATGGACGAAAACTTGATTATTGATCTTAGAAACCTTTTGAAGGTCTTTAGAATTAGTATTCAAGTAGCGCGCCATAAATTGTACTCGGATTCAAACAACAGTACAACACAATGATTTTATAAAAGTAAACCACTAAACCCGTATTTTGTGTTGGGTTTACACTTTACACTTTACAGGTTCATTTAATTTTAACTCTCAACAGAAATGCCAAATTCATTTATTTGACAACTTCAAAAAAACTTAGTTTTTTGCGAGGCTAGAAATTTTGATTTTTTCAAATTTTTTCTGGGGTACTTTGTTTTCTACTCTCTAGCCTCCTCGCGGCTCTACCCCTAGAGTCTAACTGTCTTAGACCTCACCTTGGTTTGGTGACGCTTTGTGTTACCTCACCTGCTCACCCCCCTAAAATTTATGGCACCACCCCAGTAAAAAATATGAAAATCCGTCTATGCCTGTACCTATCATGTGTTTCATTAAATATGCGTTAACGAACTTAACGCGCGCGGGGAGTGTATCGTTTGCGGTTATCGTTACCACCTGAGATGGGAAGGATGGCACAGACTTTCATGTCTGAAACCAAATGGTTGGAGCTGTTGAAATGGCGGGCTACAGGTTTGTCAACATTATTCCTCACGGAACGAAGATGTTCAGCAAACCTGTCTGAAAGGCGTCGCCCAGTTTCACCGATGTAGATTTTAGGGCATTTATCGCAAGAAATGCAATAAATGATGTTGGTGGACGTGCATGAAAAAATATGACGGATTGTGTGGTCGAATTTGGGGGCAGTAATATAACTGTAGTGGCATTGAGAAAAGGGCATGTGTTGCAGCGGGAACGGCCGCAAGAAAATGTTCCCGCTGGTGCCGAGGTATTTTGTTTAAGGGCACTATGTACTAAGGAGTCACAAATGTTTTTATTACGGCGAAAAGATACCAAAGGGTTATCGGTGAAAATTGCTGACGTCTCAGGATCATTTTGTAAAATGTGAAAATTCTGATTGATAATATTTTTAACTTTAAAATTGAAAGGATGAAATGTTAGAACTAAAGGAATTTTATTGTTTGAAACTTGTTCCAAAGGTGGTTCAAGGGTGTCTAAACGGGGGACGAGAAAAGCTTTCTGAACGGCGAGGTCTAGAAGGTTGGTAGGGTAACTTTGAACAAAAAAAGATCTCATTTCCATTGATTTGGCTTGAAAATCTTGGTCGTCGCTACATAAGCGGCGAAGACGCAAGAATTGAAAGTAAGCTTAGTGTGGTTGGAAAATAAAATAATAAAATAAATTTATTATTATAACACGACGCTGTTCCTAAACAGTCATCGATAAATCTGCCGAAGAAATCAGGCAAGGGACCCGTGTATTGTTCAAAGATTTGTTTTTCAACATAACCATCAAATAAGTTAGCATAGCTTGGACCCATTTTGGTGGCCATCACAACACCACTTATTTGTTGATAATGTTCACCATCAAACGAAAAATTGTAAGGTAAGCACTAGTTCTGCTAAACGAAGTAACGTGGATGTGGAGGGTTCTAACTGAGTGCGCTGATCAAAGAAAAACTTCAGAGCTTCAAGGCCATCCCAATGGGGAATGACGGTGTATAAGGACTTGACGTCCATGGTGAAAATAAATTTATCGGAACTACTGAAACGTAACTGGTCGAAAATTTGCAAGGCATGTTTAGTATCTTTGATATAAGAAGGCAACTTCTTAACCAAGGGATACATGCATAACGTTGTCTAGAAAACTGGAAATGAGCTCGGTGGGGCAACTACAAGCGGAAACAATCGGCCTGCCAGGATTGTTAGGTTTATGAATTTTAGGTAGGAAATATATGTCAGGCGTTCTGAGGGTTGTTAATATAAGGTTAGACGCAGAGGCAGGCAATTCGCTGGCTTGGATGAAATTCTTGATGGTAGTTTTGACGGATTTTTGGTGAGATTGAGTGGGATCGGAATTCAACTTAGTATAAAAGATGGTGTCACTGAGTTGGCGAAGAGTCTCTTGTCGATACAAGTCCGCTCTCCAGACAACAACAGCGCCACCTTTGTCCGCAGGTTTTATGACAATTCGTCATCTCGACATCGCAATGACTTTAAAGCTAGAAACTCTTCTTTGTTAAGGTTATGAACTTGTTTTCTGCGCGGAGGGTGCAATTTATCAATGTCATGGCGGCATTGTCTTACGAAAAGATCAAGGGAGGAAAAATCGCCTTCGGGTGGAGACCAAGACGATTTCTATGGGTTGAGTTCTTCAAAAATATCCTTATTGTTATTAAAAGTGGGCTTATCATGAACAAAGCTTTGAGGCGCATGCGGCGGAAGAAAGATTCGATATCTATCTATCTATATCTTGTGCAACCAAGCGTGAAGAAATGCTTGACATGCAAGATATCCTCGACGTGGAACACAGCGCCATATTATTTACTCACGATGATGAAGATCTGTATATAATTCTCCTTAGTGGTAATCTTCTGTGCCTTAAAGAACATGACAATTTATACTTTGACCAATTTCTTATTACCACTAGTACAGTATAGGGATACTTAAGCTTATCCAAGCTGCTGCAGTACTAAGGTTACAAGAGACTGTTAGTTTCTAACCCTTCTTTTTATGTTTATATTTTATGATTGATTTAATTTATCAAAAATTGTATACATGTATTAATTTAAGCTATAGTAATTTAAATTTTTAACGTTCTTAATTTTTTTTTAACTTTTAATTGTTTAATCCTTTTTCTAGTTTTTAATTGATGGTTTGATAATTTAGCATAGTAAATTATTAGTAGTTCATATTTTTATTCCTGACCCGAGGATAATACGGGAATCTTCAGTATTGGAGGAATTAAAGCTATTCTATCGGGATAATACGGGAATCTTCAGTATTGGAGGAATTAAAGCTATTCTATCTATCTATCTATCTATCTATCTATCTATCTATCTATCTATCTATCTATATATCTATCTATCTTTATCTATCTATCTATATCTTTATCTATCTATCTATCTATATCTATCTACACTGTATATATATCTACTATCTATATCTATCTATATCTATCTATATCTATCTATATCTATCTATATCTCTACATCTCTATATCTCTACATCTCTCTCTCTCTCCCTCCCTCCCTCCCTCCCTCCCTCCCTCCCTCCCTCTCTCTCTCTCTCTCTCTCTCTCTCTCTCTCATATGAAGTATAAGTGTGCCAAGTTCGAGATAGTTTACTCTAACCATTCTGAAGTAGTTTTTGTGTCACACTTGTTACGTCATACAGTAGTTCAAATTACATAAAGCGTTATAACTCAAGAACGCAATAAGATATAAAAGGCATATAAACGCTATTTTTCATTAATTTTAGCATTCTCTCAAAAACAATCACAAAATTCATTTCATATACACTTTAACGATCTATGCTCATTCCCACCATGCACAGAAAAAAATTTGCCAATCAAGAATTATACCAAATAATGTGTTTAGCTGTTTTAGATTATGATCTCCCAATAAAGGCTTCTCTGCTAAAGGCTTCCACTTGTTTCTTTACCACACCAAGATCTGTCAATGTTAGATATTTTATATCTCCCAATAAAGGCTTCTCGGCTAAAGGCTTCCACTTGTTTCTTTACTACACCAAGATCTGTCAATGTTAGATATTTTATATCTCCCAATAAAGGCTTCTCGGCTAAAGGCTTCCACTTGTTTCTTTACCACACCAAGATCTGTCAATGTTAGATATTTTATATCTCCCAATAAAGGCTTCTCGGCTAAAGGCTTTCACTTGTTTCTTTACTACACCAAGATCTGTCAATGTTAGATATTTTATATCTCCCAATAAAGGCTTCTCGGCTAAAGGCTTCCACTTGTTTCTTTACCACACTAAGATCTGTCAATGTTAGATATTTTATATCTCCCAATAAAGGCTTCTCGGCTAAAGGCTTCCACTTGTTTCTTTACCACACCAAGATCTGTCAATGTTAGATATTTTATATCTCCCAATAAAGGCTTCTCGGCTAAAGGCTTCCACTTGTTTCTTTACCACACCAAGATCTGTCAATGTTAGATATTTTATATCTCCCAATAAAGGCTTCTCGGCTAAAGGCTTCCACTTGTTTCTTTACTACACCAAGATCTGTCAATGTTAGATATTTTATATCTCCCAATAAAGGCTTCTCGGCTAAAGGCTTCCACTTGTTTCTTTACTACACCAAGATCTGTCAATGTTAGATATTTTATATCTCCCAATAAAGGCTTCTCGGCTAAAGGCTTCCACTTGTTTCTTTACCACACCAAGATCTGTCAATGTTAGATATTTTATATCTCCCAATAAAGGCTTCTCGGCTAAAGGCTTCCACTTGTTTCTTTACTACACCAAGATCTGTCAATGTTAGATATTTTATATCTCCCAATAAAGGCTTCTCGGCTAAAGGCTTCCACTTGTTTCTTTACTACACCAAGATCTGTCAATGTTAGATATTTTATATCTCCCAATAAAGGCTTCTCGGCTAAAGGCTTCCACTTGTTTCTTTACCACACCAAGATCTGTCAATGTTAGATATTTTATATCTCCCAATAAAGGCTTCTCGGCTAAAGGCTTCCACTTGTTTCTTTACCACACCAAGATCTGTCAATGTTAGATATTTTATATCTCCCAATAAAGGCTTCTCGGCTAAAGGCTTCCACTTGTTTCTTTACCACACCAAGATCTGTCAATGTTAGATATTTTATATCTCCCAATAAAGGCTTCTCGGCTAAAGGCTTCCACTTGTTTCTTTACTACACCAAGATCTGTCAATGTTAGATATTTTATATCTCCCAATAAAGGCTTCTCGGCTAAAGGCTTCCACTTGTTTCTTTACCACACCAAGATCTGTCAATGTTAGAGATTTTATATCACCCAATAAAGGCTTCTCGGCTAAAGGCTTCCACTTCTTTCTTTACTACACCAAGATCTGTCAATGTTAGATATTTTATATCTCCCAATAAAGGCTTCTTGGCTAAAGGCTTCCACTTGTTTCTTTACTACACCAAGATCTGTCAATGTTAGATATTTTATATCTCCGAATAAAGGCTTCTCGACTAAAGGCTTCCACTTGTTTCTTTACTACACCAAGATCTGTCAATGTTAGATATTTTATCTCCCCATCCAAAGTACCTGTATCACGGAACGTTTTAAATAAATCATCTGCCCATAGGGACAAGGTGCACCAGGGGCGTAGGAAGCAGGGGGCCGCGGCCCCCCCAATATTATAAAAGGGGGGGCCGGAATAGCTTTCGGCCCCCCCAATAATAATTGAATTTGAAAGAAAAATTGCAGCAAAAAATTGAATTCGAAAGTAGAAGTTCGAAAACAACATCTTCCTATGTCATAGAAGTAATTAAAAATAATAATCACAATATCTTTGCATATTAACCCGAGTGTTTTACTAAACTAAAGTACTAATATTTCTCTAGTTTACGCAGCCCTACTCTAGTAGGCTTTCAGTCTTTTTTAACTAAGCGGAAGGGCAGAAATCGCGGAATGATTGAGGCTAAAAGGTAGCCGCGGTTGAAAAAAACCGTCCTGAATGTCCATGTCGGACTCACTGATCATTGCATTAATATATGTTGTCAGTGGTTCCCAGGGGCGGCGTGATTGGGGCCACTGCTCACAGCGGGAGAGCAGGGTGTGTCATTGTTTGGGGCCTACTTGGGGCCACCACAGTCCAAAATATGAAATTTTATAAACTTCTGAGCTGAAAAATCACTGCTCAGAATGCAGGAAATGCCATTTGCGGGAATCTAGATATCAAAATTGTTCGGGGGCTCCTCCTAGAAAGCCTCACGCCTACGGTGGTCGGATTAATAGTTATCATGACCACCCATTTGGGACTAGCTTCGCCACTGACAGGTACAACGAAAATTTTGCTTTGATTGGGCCCCCCCAACTTTAGAAAGCTTCCTACGCCCCTGAGGTGCACATATTAAATGTAAATTCCCCATTCCACATACTGTAATTTGACTAATCTACTCCCATGCAATCATGAATCATGGTTAGTTACGCAAACATGCTCTGACAAAGGAGAATTTTTCTTTCTTGAAAAGAAAACAGCCTTTTGGTGTTCCTTTAAACGCATATAAAACTGACGTTTAGTCTTACCATTGTACAGTACTCCTGATCACAGTCATTGCACGGAATGGAGTAAATAGCGTCTTTTCTCTGTTTATTTACAATATGATCGTTAGGTTTTGCAAAAAATATAACAACGTGTCAAGAAAGGTTTTTAAGTTGAAACTGCAGTACCTAAGATTATTTTAATTGGTCCTGTAATCCCTTGAATATATGGAATAACTACAAAACCCAACCTCGACGTCGAATCCTGCGCCCTCAAATTAGAGGAAATACACTTTCAAAGAATCGAAATTCAAAAGTTTTCACGGGGAGCATACCCCAGATCCCCCTAATGTACATGTTTATGTTTTAACGAAAAACGTGCGTGTATAATAATGCTTAGACATAACGATGTTCTTCAGGGTTTATGCATTAAATAGATTAATAATGACTTCATCATCTATTCGGGCAAGTTATGCTCAGCCTCCCCCCCCCCCCCCCCCCTAAACATTTTTACCCGTACGCCTGTGCAAATAGAAAATGATATATAAAATGGTAATAGATTGATATATTAGTCGAATAAATATAATTACATCGATTGGAATATAAGATAGTGAAATACTAGAATGGGCAACAAATAATTTCTCAACGCAGCCAGGTGAGAAATCAGAATATTTTGACGCTACTCTGGCTTAAACGTTTCATGACCCAACCTTTTTACTCTCCAATCTAGTGACTTCGTCACGGGTGATTGTTGTAAGGTTAGGATCCCTATTTGTATCCTCATAAAGCATATGATGGTAGTAGACCACCGTCATCGCGATTCAATGGGGCGTGAGCGCAATTAATATGCCAAGCCTCCAGACAACGTCTCTGACGGCATAGCTTCTTGTAATAGTATTATTGTTGGGCTTCACGATAACGAAATTACTAAACTGCAGCGCATCGAAAATGCGGAATTGGTAACAGGCGCGAAGAAGTATGATTGTATCACTCCTGTGCTGCAGCGCCTTCATTGGCTACCTGTTAGAGCCAGGATAGATTTTAAGATTCTACTAGCGTACAAAGCTCTTCATAATCAGGCTCCAGAATCATTACAGAACTTCTAACGCTATTTAATCCTTTACGTCTATTAACTCTTTCCTGACCGGCACAGTCAAAATGGGTCGTAGAAGACCCGCAAAGTCGTCAATCGAAAAACACGGCACACGGTAACGCAAGATTAAAAATTGAAATTCGACAAGCGCCAGGCACATGATATCCACTCACACGCCAAGTTTGATTTTAGTTCATAAACAACTCTGCGATTGGTGGCATTTTGAGTTTTCAAAATGCTACGCGGGCGTGCAAGATGGCCTTTTCTAGAAAAATGTAAAATTTTCAACCTGATTTATGAAAATTAATGCTAATTTATATTAACATAATGTGTTTTTGTTTAGGAAATTTAAAAGCACAAGTAATAGCCGATGTTTTGGGCTTTCAGAAAATGTATAGCTTTCGCAACAGTTATGGTTATTTCAAGAGATATCAATAGAACAAAGGGGTGGTTCAATTTTGGAAGTTTTTCAGCCTGTCAGGAAAGAGTTAAGGCCTACAAACCAATATTTATTATTGATTCCTAAATCGAAAACAAAGAATTACGTGGACAGATCATTTACAGTTTCTTCTGCTAAACTTTGGAATTCTTTACCGCTAACTAGGAAGTTAGATTCAGTTGCTATAGACATATCTTTTTGAGAAACATTTTTATTAACGAAAAACCTTTCTAAAGATAATTTTAGTTTATATTCACTTAATCTAGAATTCTCTTTACTATGTAAAGCATTGAGACTTGCATTGAGATATTTAATGGTAATTAACACAAAAGCCATACGCAACAGAAACAGAGCTCAACATTTTGTCACTTAGCATCGTTTCAACCTCCTTATATATCAAAGTCCATAAAACGTCCTTATACTGTTGCTTGGGTTACTGTTCGACCACGTTGTTACTGTTCCAATTTGTGTTGGCAGGAAGTGGCCCGGTACCAAAATATCAAAAGTATAAAGAAGTGCAACAACTAATGCATGACTGGTTCCGAGGGAAACATGATATTTAATTTCCGAGGATCTCGATGTTTCCCGAAGCAAACATCGAGATTCGAGGGAATTAAATATCACTGCTTTCCCGAGGGACCAGTCATTAAGTGATCTGTTATATAGCAAAAATATTCAAAGCACAACAGAAAAAATATACATTTTTCAACGCAGGAAATTGGGAAGCAAAAGATGATAAGATGACAAGATAAAAATACTTTTTTGCGATGCTAGTTTATCCAGCAAAATAACGAAAAACATCCCAAAATATTAACAACATTTACGTCGAATACTTAGTCGTGGTTTAGACAGGTTTGTTGGGTGATAAAATATTTTCAAATGTCTGAACAGTTGTCTTAACATCTTTAAATCATCAATGGTCAAACGAGATTGGAAATTTTACAGTAATTTTCCTGTCACGCGATCATGCATCACTTGCGCACGAGGGGACATTGCACTATACCCTCTTCGTGACTTTGCCTGAGTTGTTACCCGCTCGTCGACCTTAGTGGGTAACAAATCAAATATCTAAAACGGTTGGTGTACTGCCGAAATAGTATGTAAGTAGTCTAAAGTTTCGGGCGAAGGCCCTTCGTCAGAGAGTGAAAGAAAAGAGTTCGGATCGTTCATTTAAAAAGTGTTTCTTCTTTGCTTTCATTAATAGCAGTTTTTCTTCTAGGCACAAATTGTATCGTTTTGATTGTGCTTTATATTGTTAAAGTCTCTGTTTTCCGTCTTAATTTCCAAATGTGTTTTGATAGTTCGGTGTCGTTTGAATATCTCGCGTTTCGGAAAGACTTCGAAGTGCCGACATATAACGAAACACCAACTCAATTAGCTAGTGACATTAACTACACCAATGTAATATACCTTAGGAATAGTGGAACCTAATCTGTCAGTTGCCTGAAGATCGCATATAGCGTGAAACTCAGAGTAGCAACAGCATTCGACCTCAATATATATATATATATATATATTAGTCAAAATTAACTAACAGTGACATTGTTTTTAACCCATTCTTTACTTTAGGAAGTATTAATTGTGGTGGTATCCCCATGGCAATTGGTGTACAGATGGACATGTGCACTCCTGCACTGACACGATTTGGCAGTGACGAGTTAAAACGACAGTTCCTGGCTCCTTCTATAGCGGGAGATTTCGTTGGTTGCCTTGGAGTTAGCGAGGTGGGATCTGGCTCAGATGTTGCCAGCATTAAGACAACTGCCATCAAAAAAGGAGGTAGAGTAGAGTTGAGTGTTTATAAATAGTTTATAAAAAATGTACTTTTGGTTAACAGATTATTTTTCCTTGAAGGTTTTTATATCGTTAATAAAACATTTTAATCAGTATTACAAATGAATTTACCGAATATTGACCTCATGTTTTCTCTATGTGTTGATTCGTGCGAGAAGCAAGTTCTCACACTTGAACGACACGTTACGGACCGCTCACGAAAATAGTCATAATAAACTCTCTTATTATATACCGAGTGTCAAAGTTCCCTTTTTCTAGTATGTAATTGGTCTAGAGTTTATCACGTGAAAGTGACGAAATTTAGCTGTTTCCCCCGCGACAGCTCATGTTGTCGACCGTCAATTATGAAAAAATCACGTGAAATACCACGTGAAAATGCGACCTTTGGGAATGAACTCTCCTTTTTGCATCTTAGAATGTTTGTAGCTTCATTTCTCATGAGTTGCCAGCCCGGTGTCTCTAAGTTGTCTGGAGTTTTGCCTTGAACTCTTCTGACCCAGTAATCGGTTGCTGTTTCTATTTCCTCCGTGGGGATTGGGCCTCTCTTCTTTTTCAGCTTCCGCTTCATTGCCAGGCTGTTATTTTTGAATCTCAAAACCCAAGCTGTTACTCGAAGGATTTTCCAGTGTGAATTTCTTTGTAACAGTGAATCCCACTCGTTTGGTTCATCCTCTTTGACATAAAGGATGGTTTCTTTCAAGGGGTTCCTTTCCTGATAGGCATCTTTAGTGCACACTTGACGTTTGGTTGTTCTGGCCATTTTACTTTGTTTAATAACCAATCAGAATCTGTGAACCATTCTCCGCTTTCCATTCGATCTATGCTTGCGCCTCTATTTCTCAGATCTGCTATGATTCCACTCGATTCCGACCTCGCTGGTGACGAATGCCATTTTCCTGACTCTATTCGCCACAAATACTTTCCATGATTTGCCAGGGTTTGACATGTGGTTAACGGAAGCGATGGGCCATCTCTTCAACGTCGAACATAGATTTTTCGCCATATTAGCCGCCATTTGGCCGCTGACCAACTGTAATCTTGGCATTGAGGTATTCCTCTTTGAGATTCTAGCTTTTGAAGCAAACCTTTCACCGTCCCAGTGGCGTGTTCGATTACCGCAATTGTTACGGTAGCGCAAGCAAGGTTACTGGCATCCGCAAAGATGTGAAGATGAACAGCCTTGATCTTCTGTAGGTTACTCGCAACACTTCTGGGTAGTCTCACGTTCCTTAATTGTCTTGTCCATCTGACCCAATCCCTTTCCAGAGGCTTTGATACTTCGATGTTCCAACCTTCTCATCACAGACTTCTCTAAAGATCCTCTTCCCTTCAGCCATAGTCGGTGAGGCTATTCCAAGTGGATCGTAGATCTTTCCTAAATGACTCATGATGGATCTCTTTGTGACTGGCATTTCTTCATTAAAGGCTGGTACTTCGATCAACAGCTTGTCTTCCCTTTTGTCCCACTTTAATCGTACGATCTTTGATGGGTTTGGCATTCCTTCACTCTCTAAGGCTTCTACATTCGATTCCCACTTGTGTAATGGAAGTTTTGCACTGTAAAGGAGGAACACCTACGATTCACTAGAGTCCCATTTGGAGCAGAAGCGAGTCCATTCATGTTAGGAGCGACAATACAGCATCACCTTGACCTACAACCAGTGGAATTGGAAAACACCGTCCAAGCTTTGAAAGACAAAACATATTTGGAAGTGACCTTTTGGATCGATTTAGAGAAGTTCAAGCGCGAAGCCACAGAAATCCTAGAGATGTTGAACAAGAATCGAAAGGCGTCACGGTTTTCTTCTTTGATTCCAATTTGTAGGAACGCCTTTTGAACATCAGCTAAAACCAGACGGGGAGACATTCTTGCTCTGACCATGATGTCCCGTAGGAGTGGCTGAAGTGATGGACCGGTATGCATGCATTCGTTGACACGTTTTGCAAGCATATGTGGCTTGGCACTGGCGTGAAAGACTATCCTTACTTTGTGGTTGTGGCTTGTTTCACAACTGGTTTATGTGGCATGTAGAATAACCGTTCCCTCTGGTGCTTTCTCTATGATCCCTTTTAGCTGATTTTCGATTATTTCTTCATATTCCTTTTTCAAATCTTCATCTCGATTGATGCTTGGTTCCAGGTTATTGTTTGACAGTGTGCTTCCAGGGATCCATGGGACATTGACTTCATAGCGCCCATCATCAGTCTTTGTTATGTTCTCTTGAAAATCACGGTATACATCCATCTTCAACTCCCAGTACGTCCAAACTGTATAATCTGCATAATCTGATAATCTCTCGTAGTCAGTTGGTTCCTTTGCAAACATACACTGGTCACTTGGGTAGTCGCCACCATGAATTATCCAGCCAAATGTTGTTCCCTCTACGATGGGGTCTTCTGGGTTGCCCTTGTAAATCTCCTCTGTCTTGATCTTGCAGTATGTTTTGTCTCCAAGGATCATATGTATTTGGTACTTGCCTTCTGTTGTCATATAGAACCTCTTGTCTTTGGTATATTCATACTTAGCTTCACTTGATTCATGTCTGGTCTTCTTACCGTGGTGAAGTCTGTCAGCTTTGATCCAGCAAATTCAATCTCTTCATGGGCCTTCCCATCTAAAGATTCGATGGTGACTTCGAATATTGGCATAGACTGTTTTCTTGTTCCATTGACTGTTATAATTTCTCTTGATTCATGTCTGACAGGGGATCTTGAGTTTCTCGGCTGCTTCTCTTGAAATGAAATTTCTTCCTGATCCAGTATCCAGGCATGACCAGAATACCTCCCCCTTTACCTTGACTGGTATTATAGCTGGTAGTGGCTTTTCCTCAGTTGCTGTTGTGTACCCAGTTAGAATCATGAAAAACTTGTCATCTTCAAAATTTACCCGTGTAAACGGCGTGTAAAGAAAAATGTTTTGCTAAACAAACTATCATGGCGGGCGTTCATTGGACAGACCAAGCAACTTCTTTTGCCTTTTGGAATCGCTTCAAAACCGAGAAAAGCTTATGTGAACATCAAAATAAAGACAAGATATGATTGCTTTATGATAGGAAAAGATATACAGTAGTGTACAATTATGTAGTACTACCGAAAACAATTTTCCAAAACTTCAACGGTCGGTATCACGTAGTTCTCGCACAAGATTTCTCGCAAATCCTTGTGAATGTCTGCGGTTCTCAGTGGACCAGGGGCGAACCATCCACGTTG
This sequence comes from Chrysogorgia sp. JL179-B06, assembly GCA_035772405.1. Classification (NCBI taxonomy): domain Eukaryota; kingdom Metazoa; phylum Cnidaria; class Anthozoa; order Scleralcyonacea; family Chrysogorgiidae; genus Chrysogorgia; species Chrysogorgia sp. JL179-B06. The sequence goes on from JAYKKM010000047.1 coordinate 4,184,154, forward strand.
TTTGCGCCTATAGTTGTTTCTTCATGGTGCATTAATAAAATGGCACCTAGGCCACATGCTAAAAGCCGTTTTTTTCCTCGACATTGCCGCCATTTATAGAACTCGTTCTTCTGTTGAGCCGCGAAGAAACTTGTCAAGGGAAATAACCTGACCAAAATTCATTGTTGAATTGTTCACACGAGCAAATAAAACTTGTCAAGGAAGATTTGTCAAGAAGAAATTGTTGACCATATACACGAGCAAGTTTAATTGGCAAGAAATTTGTCAAAGAAAACTTGCTAGTGTAAACTAGGCTCAAAATCCGGATTTAGATGAATAAATTATACTCTAGCTGAATTAATCGAATTTTAAAACGGGCCAATAAGATTATAGAATCAAACAGCTGATCCCAGGGCCATTTTCTCCGACCTTCCACCGTGGAGGCAAAATGCCCTGGGTATGAGGTTGGGAGTGAAACATGTAATATTATATGTAATATTGTAATGGTGAAATCTGTTGGAGTGTAAGTAGGTAATTTTTCTATGTTTGTCAATTTCAGGCGATTATGTTATCAATGGGGGAAAGATGTGGACAACGAATGGTCTACAGGCAGACTGGATGTGTCTCTTGGCGAACACGAGTGAAGGTGGCGTACATGAAAACAAGAGCCTGATTTGTTTACCCTTGGACACGCAAGGGGTGGCTGTTGCCAAAGATATTAGGAAACTGGGTATGCATAGCTCCGACACTGCTCAGTTTTATTTTGATGATGTTCGAGTGCCCCAAAAATATCTGATTGGTGAGGAGAACATGGGATTTACCTATCAGATGTTGCAGTTTGTTAATGAGAGAGTGTTTGGCGCTGCAACAGGTGAGTACAGGTGTATATTTTCTGATGGTAGAGATTGTATATACATTATACAAGTGTTATTTCTTTTTATTTTATTTTACATTTATTTTGTCTGCATTAAAAGCCTCTGCATAAAAAAGCTTCTTTTTAGTGGCGTCTTTATATGCATACTTTACTTTATGCAAAAGGTTTTTTATGCATACTTTTTAAGCCAAATCTTCTTTTTATGCAAAAGCTTCTTTTTATGCAAAATCTTCTTTTTGTGCAAAAGCTTATTTTCATACAAAATCTCCTTTTCATACAAAATCTCCTTTTTATGCAAAATATCTTCTTTTTATGCAAAATCTTCTTTTTATGCAAAATCTTCTTTTTATGCAAAATCTTCTTTTTATGCAAAATCTTCTTTTTATGCAAAATCTTCTTTTTATGCAAAAGCTTATTTTTATGCAAAATCTTCTTTTTATACAAAAGCTTCTTTTCATGCAAAATCTCCTTTTTATGCAAAATCTTCTTTTATGCAAAATCTTCTTTTTATGCAAAAGCTTCTTTTTATGCAAAATATTTTTATGCAAAAGCTTCCTTTTATGCAAAGGCATCTTTTTATGCAAAAATCAATGGTATATTCACTGGGGCCAAATTAAGGGCTGATTACATGAGACCAATACAAACACAGATCGGTACGAGTTCATACCAGAACAAATTTCCATGGCTGGAAGATTTTCCGCCAAGACGGTATCCTTTTTTGAAAGTTAGTTTATGTCTCATAACTAATAATAATAGTGGCTTTATTTAAAGTGCATATGCAACGAAATTTTCAAGTTGGAGAAAATGGCATTAAAGTAAAGTTTGAGATTACTGTTTTCGATTGTGAAAGTTTCAGGGCGAATAATTAAGGAAAGGGTGTTTGTTTAGCGTTTAAAAATCTGGCTTTTGGCTCAAAAAGTCGAGACATATTTTATTCCACAACTTATGACATCACTAGGATCTACATGAATTCCTTTAGAAAACTAAACTCTCGTGGGATCGTGTGCACAGGGGTGTGTAAAATGTATTCATAACGAGTTATTTGTTTTAAAATATACATGGTCGAAGTCGTATCCAACTTAGTGGTCTTATGAGTAATTAAGAATGTACTGTCGATTTTCGACAACTAAAACATGTTCATGAATAGTTCATTTATGAACTTCGATGTTTCTAACCACAAAATGAACGACAAAATCCCTTTATTTTCTCTTTATATATAGTATATACGCCATTGCGGTAAGAGTTTAGAAAGCAATCAAAATTTGGGGTCTGGGTCGAGTGATGTCATTAGTTGAGCAAGTATGCCAACTATTTTAATGATGTCTCAATTTTTAGGGGAAAAGCACAGTCTTCAAACGCTAAATAAACATACTTCCATTTAATTGTTCGTACTAAACCTTTCACAGTCGAAAGAAGCGATACCAAATATTACTTCAATGTTATTATTTCCAATTTGGAAATTTCGTTGCATAGGCACTTTAAAGAGAGTAGAACATTATAGTGATTACACTAATAAACGTGTTGCCCTCAGTACTTATATAATAAACAATATATGAACTCGTGAATAAATATCGCGCATTTACCATGAAGTAGTCTATCAAATTAAGCTTTATCAGTGATTCATTGCTTTCCAGTGCTATTGACAATGGACAAGGCAATTCAGGACACGGCTGAGTATTGTCGGCAACGCCAGGCATTTGGGAAATCCATTCTTGATAACCAATATGTCCAGTATCGCCTTGCAGAACTGGCAACGGAAGTGGAGCTTCTGAGGTCTCTAACTTACAGAGTTGGTGGTAGGTATAAATAGTAATTATACACGTAGCTTTTTCGTACAACTTGCGACGCAAAACAAACAAACTTCAAGTTGCACACGACCATAATACTCTTCACACGAAAAATGTCGCGCGTTGTAGAAGAGGGAAGATAATTAGATAAATGGCTATCGCCTCGAGCATCTCGAACGCTTTCTTCTTGCTCTCCCAACAACCGGTGTGCAACCATATGTTCTAAGGATTTATGCATGGTGAAGGAAAATTTCGAGTGTTGGAATATATACATTTTAAGACCAAACCGGGACCAGTTGCGAAAAATGCAACTTCACGGCCTTCAGGCTGGAATTGAACCCGCGACCTTGCGATGCTAGTGCAGTACTCTGACCACTGAGCTAGAAGCCGTTGCCGAGAGCCTAGTCACGAGTTCTGTATAGTGGTGGTAATGCCGGGATAATATTCTGGGTATATTACAAGTAATATTTGGCATTTCACTCGATTAAACTACATGTTCTAAGGATTTATGAACACGCCAAACCATGAATAGGTGATATGATTCCTGTAATATGGTTTTTATATAGAAAACTCAATAAACAACGTTGTCTGTTGTTTTAGGTCTCTACGCAAAAGGCGAAGAAGTGAATTTGCTTGCAAGCATGGCGAAGTTGAAGGCTGGGCGCTTGGTGAGAGAAGTGTCTGACACGTGCCTACAATTTTGGGGTGGAATGGGATACAGTACAGAGACTCTGATCAGTAGACTATATCGCGATTTACGGCTTCTATCGATTGGTGGAGGAGCTGATGAAGTTATGCTCTCTGTAATTTGCAAACTCGCCGGCTTGCTTCCTTCTAAGAAGAAACGTTGACAATCCCTGTCTTTTACTAATTTACGGATATATTGCAGAATATAAAGATAATTAATATAAAATCGGCCAAATTCTCAAAAGAACTGGATATAATATGAAAAGGAGAAATAAGAGAACTTCATGTGTCCTCCTTCCAGTCAGACCTGAAGAACGACATATCGTCCGAAACGTCGCCATGAATATACATAAGTATTCTTACTTAAGTATTTTTCGACACATTGAAGTTCTCTTATTTCTCCTTTGCAGAATATAAAACCATCCTTCAAGTGTTGAACAGGATTTCTCAAGAGTGAAATACCCTGTTCAGCACGAGCAATATATTTCATATTCCCAATAAATCATGTCTAGACAGAATAGGCTAACTCAATTCAGATCATGTGATGTCAAACAGACACTATACCCTGGAGAATTGTTTCTTTCAAATTTAATGTAATTACTCCAGAGTAACATCTGTTTACGTCACAAGTTCTGAATTGGGTGTTATGTTCTGTTTATTATATAAAAATACTCTTATCCACTCGCCAAGGCGTTGCATACAGATTGCTGATTGGTTGAATCATAATTGGGCACATGTGAGATTATCATAATAATATCACGATCATCTCGGAATAATTTGTGTCAAGGGGGACGTTTAACCTATACATATCCCACCTGAATAATAGTTGAACCAAGTCGAACTAATCGTCCTTATACAGTGTTAACATATTTGTAATGTATGGATTCTCCTGAGATAAATTGTAATATATCTTGTCAGCTGAAAATTTCATCTTCATCGACTTTTTTGCTGTTAAAGTTGACGGAAATGACGTCAAATCAGGAATCTGTCTATATGAAAACCTCTTTACAGATGCCCGATTTGACGTCATTTCCGTCAACTTTAACAGCCAAAAAGTCTATGAAGATGAAGTTTTCAGCTGACAAGATATATTACAATTTATCTCAGGAGAATCCATAGATTACAAATATGTTAAATCCCCACAGACGTTATAGGCACTTTAACGAGGGACGATTAGTTTTAATTATTCCAAACTGTCACAAACCCTAAGCTACTCGACGTTTGTGGACATATAATCACTAATATTCCTCATACCGTGCTATTACTTAATAATTTACATATGTGAATTTTGATTATGAATGAATGAATGACACATTTATTTACTGAGGGTAGTCCAAGATATTGTAACGTATAATGTAAGGTTGCAGGGCTCCAGTTGATAGCAGTAGCTGTCACTACTGATAATAAAACAATGTTTAATAAAATAATGTTTACTTTAAAATAATGCAACCATTGTAATAAAAATACTTCTTTGCTTGTTCAGTTCTTACCCGAGGTAAATGTAACATGTTGCTTTGTCTAGTTGAATAACTACTATGGTACAGAGCTATTAAAAGTAAAATACTTTTTAAAAAATTGTGGAAATGCTCCTGTATACATTTTTAACTAGTTTAAAAACATGCATATCTCGCCTACTTTGTAGAGAGAGGTCAATTTTATTCTATAGCTCTATCACTCTCAGCTATTCTATAGTTACAATCCTTGCAGCACGCCGATGGAGTTTCTCTAAACTTGTAGCGTTGCCTACTCCACAGCAATCCCATACTGTGTCACAATATTCAACAATAAGGGAGAATGAAAGACACATAAATAATATTTCCACAGTGAGATGTTATATCTCTAATACGCCTTAACATCCCTAGCCTCCTGCCCTAGATTGTTGGGGGCTTCGGTGGTCTAGTGGTCCCACCTCTAAGGTCAAGGTTCGGACATTTGATTGCACGTGGAAAGAGTTGGTCAACACTCTGCCGAAAGTCGTGGGTTTTCTCCGGTTTCCTCCCACAGGGAAGTTGACAGGGCGGGTTAGGATAAATAGTTAGGAAAACTAATGATAAAAACTGTAAAAATAAATAGCTAAGGTTAATTGATTGGGGTACTGGGTACTAGGTACTGAATATAATAGAATACATTGTCGATGTTGTAAAGCGCATTTGATCATATACACATGCTAATTTGCGCTATATAAATAGTAAACATTATTATTATTATTATTATAAAATATATTGAACATGGGATTTCCATGTAATACATTCATCAAATAAGACTCCAAGGTATTTAAATTCGAATACACGCTTAATAGGACGGCCTTAAATCATAATAGTACTGGAATCAGTAACGTGCCGAGAGAGCTTAGCATGTGTTCCGAATAACATTGATTGAGATCATTAACGTCAAAACAAACAACAGGTGATCGAGTATTGGTCCCTGTGGAACACCTGCAATAAGAGATTTAGGGTCCGAGAACACGCCTTCAAATCCAACGACCTGGGTTCTACCGTGAATGTAATCCCCAAACCATACATGCTCTTGATCCACGATTACCAAGGCACACAGCTTGTGTAACAACACAAAGTGGTCAATAGCTATATCAGAAGCCTTCCGGAAATCAATAAATACGGCCCCCGTTATTTGACCTTGTTCGATGTGCGCTGAGTGGGAAACAGTGAATTCCACATGTGTCGAAGCCAATAAATCATTTCCTCGTCACATCAGGCGTTTTCTTGAAATTTAACAACGAAACGATTGTCATACTGACTGGTTTCTTTGGCAGATATGCGTTTCCAATTCCCCGTCCCTTTAAATATTATGAAAGGTTTGATACGCAGCTGTCCGTCTCAAAAAATGGTTAGTTGTATCGACACCATACAGTCTTTGCTCCCGTGTGGAACTATAGGTTCTTCGTTTTGTGTTGAGAAAAATTCAAGTGGAGTTTGATCCATGTTGGCGATATCTTTTTGCTCGCACAACCCGACCAACCCGGTTTGATTTGGGAACAACACCCGAGTATTCCCTGCTGATCTTCTGACAAAGCCGTGGAATTGTTGGGATAGACTATACGTAGAGATTATGGCGGCTTTTGAGATGTGTTAGTTGGTCTTCGCAGTAAAATACGGAAACGAGATTTCAGATTTTGAAACCAGGAATCAGACATCCTGCACTCAGCTTTTGGGAACATGTCTTCCATGAGTTTCTTTGCACATGCAGAAACCACCAATCCCCACCATTCTTTATCTTTTATTCCCTTATTCGGCATATAACCTTTCAGGATAGTTTCCTCCATATCAGGATAAAATGCTTTCTTGCCACATCCTGTCTTTTTCGATTCATGGGTGGCCGAACGAATCTTGCTCTCATTCGTGATCCAGTTGTGTGTTCTAAAATTAATCTTATGCTTATGTATTTTATTCTAGTTCTCTTGCCGCTCTAGATTTGTTGTCGTACTTCTTGTATAAAGCGATGAACAGCTTTTGTTCGCGGGTCCATTGCTTTCTTTTTTCAGCGATCGGATTTTCTTTACCGTCCAAAGCTTGTGGCATGCATGATGGACTGACCGGATTCGTTTCTGTTTGACACTTTCTGCAAATTCCGACTTTGTGCTGCGGTTTGTAGTGACTAATATTTTTCTGTTTCTATATACAGGCGTTTCTGGAGCGCATATTGCACAAGCAGTCTTAAAAATTGAGGAAATGTAAGACATTTAAAAGAGCCATATAATATATATATAACCTCGTTTGGTCGATCTTTACAGCAAAATTATCCTGCCCTTGGTCTCTTCGCACAGACCTCGCTCATTCACAACCTCGTTCCCAGGGCCTTATCTCCGCTCGCCGCCCGCCCCCAATGTTCTATCTCGGCGATCGCAGCGATTATATGGAAACACTGGTTCAGCGATCCTGGCGATCTCAGCGATCGGTATGTACTCCAGCGACATTCGGCTATATATCTATAAAACACATTACTGTGGTAAGATTAAACGGTTCCTTCATTGTATACATCACGCATATTTAGATGAATCAGTGAAACTAAAGCATTTTATGTAAATATTTTATGTAAATAGCTGTAAAATAATTTTATCTGTCTTGAAGACGTAGCTGTGCGCAAGCTCTTCTCTCATTCGAAAAGCTGCAAGCTCTTCTCTCATTCGAAATAACTCAAAAACGACGTTTCCTTATCAGTAAGGCCTATTTCAAACGTCGAATTTATCATGTGTCGAATCTAATACACAGTTAGGTTCGACAAAATTCGACGTCGGTTTCAAACATGATCGAATTTATCATGTGTCGAACGTATAATCGAACATATAATCCCGTAAAAAGAACTCGTTCGGATTGCATTTTAAAAGTACTGCCATTCTCGTCCCAGTTTGTTTGGACGAACTTGCGCCAAGAGCAACTAGAATAAAAAGCTGTGCTTGCGATAGTAAAAGAAAGTTGTCTTTGTTTACTTCGTGCATGACGATCGCCACGATCGCTACGAAATTGAGCGATCGCAGCGATCGTAGCGATTATATGGAAACATGGCGATCGCTACGATCGCCGGTTTTAAAATTGAGCGATCGTAGCGACTAGCGATCATATGGAAACCAGGCTCGAAAACTTTAAAAGGATGGTGTACTGTACTGATGTGGGATGTCTAATGTTTGGTGAAGGCCTTTTGTCAGATCAGAGTGAAAATATTGAGATTCGTGATCCGGGTATTAAGAAAAGCCAATGCAACACAAAAATAATAACTTCAGAGGGATTACATAAAGGAAACTTTCGTTGAGTGGGTTACGGCTTTTATTAACAGCGGGAATATGTGAGATTACACAAACGTTCATGTCCGACGTAATAGGGGACGTAATAGGGGTTGGGGTCCTGGAGTTTGGACCACTGATCTCTAAATAAAGACTGGATCGAGCAACCATGCATTGTTCAGAAAATGAAGCCGGAAGTTCGCCATTATTAAAGAGTGAGTGTCAGGGTAGTGCTTTGCGCGCTTGTTTTCTTCTTGGCGGCCATTTTATGGGACGCCTATTTCAGTTTACAAACGAATCCGTCGATATTTGATCAATCCTTCTTATAAATTATCCATTTTCAAGTTTTCTCGGAAGTAAATATACCTGAGTGATCAATTATTGTGATATTTTTCGTAAAATTTATCATTTACTATAGTAATCTTTTCGGAAGTAAATATACCTGAGTGATCAATTATTGTGATATTTTTCGTAAAATTTATCATTTACTATAGTAATCTTTTCGATACATAGAAGCTGCTACGAGCGCTTCGCCTCCGAAGCGTGGAAGGCCGGGTTATGCTGCTGAAACAGCGCGAATAAGTTTGCGAATGGAAGTGTTTGATGAGTGACTAGTAAAGAAATATATTTTGTTTCTTCTGATGTTTTGTTCATTTGAATTTGCAAAGATTCAGGAACTAAAGCCATCCGGGCCAGCTTGTTCGTCAGAAACGGCGTTGCGTGCGGCCCGCAGTGGTTCACAAACAAGCGAACCGCAACTGTTCAAATCGTCTTGAACATTAACTTCATAACGCCCCGAAGTCAGGATCGGACTCCAATTTCAACATTTCCAAATAAATCTAGAGTTCACATGCAAATTATAGTTCTAACGATGCGATGCACTGCAATCAATTGGTATGAAAACAAAAACACAAGCGCGCAAAGCACTACCCTGACACTCACTCTTTAAGGGACCAACTGAGGTTCCTATGAGGTTTTTTGTTGGATTATTGGACGAGCGTCACATGCAGTTTGATTTGCTTGCAAACTCGGAGCTTCTAAATCTCTCGTCAATTTACATTATGCAAATATGCAAGCTTCAAAATCAGCTCATCAGATACAATAGAAACCTCAATACGGTCCTATTTTTGAGATGCAGGGACAAATCCCACCATATTAAATGCACTCGGGTCGCTACAAAGCCATTTAGCTAGTTTGTGTAACTATATTGCTTTTCTCTATTCAATCGGATGTCACTATTTTCCTAATTGGAATTAAATTAAAAAATTAACTGTTCGAAATAGTCAATGCAGAGGTTAATGAAAAATTAATGTAACAGCTGCAGGTCTTGTGTAGCTGGTCTTGTGTTTTAATATTTACATAAAAACATATTAAGTTATAATAACTTCCTCGTCGGTGAATTTAATGCTTATTTATAGAATACCAATAATATTTTGATATTTCAACTCGGCCATCAAGAGATGGACCAAATTATTTATTTTGTTTTTACATATAATTATATATTGTGTGCTGTATTTTAATTATTCATTCTGAGTTTTCAAAAACCTCTGGTACTTTGTTAACCTTCTTCTCTCCAGCGTTCTTACTATACTTTGTAAGTCGCTTTGAAAAACTCCCACGTCTTAAACGATCTCGTACCGGTCTTGTCGAACATTTCAACACTGGAGTCCTCAAGGTTGGTTGGCAAGAGATACGGCGGGTAATAGACCGTCAATGTTTTATCCGGCCGGAGTTTCAGCCCCAGAACGTCAGCCCAAATGAACGAGTTGAGACTCACGATAACCAGTTCAAGACTCATGCCCTTCGCCATGATGAAATTTACCAAGCCACGAACTGACAAGTCCCGTCCTGTTTCAAAGATCAGCCGATTGTCATCGTTCCCGAGGCTGTTCACCTTGCCGCTGTAGACTATTCGGACCCCCGAGTATCCGATTTTGACGAACTTGTCGACGAATTTGGCAATCGCTCCTATACCGTCGTCGCTCTGGTTGAAACTGCCATGATAAAACTTTCGCGACTGTCTGTAGTAGGTCCTCACGCTGTCCCGGTCTTTCTTCCATACATTTCTTGTATACCGTCCCGACATTGAGCCGACGAAAATCGTCGGCAAACGGGTCTTGTCTGGAAAAACTGGACCCTCTTCTTCGGGAAGAATATCCCGTCGGCTACGAGTCGCGGGCAAGCTGCTGCTTCGCACATCACTTGAAGATGGACGACTACTACTCGAAGGACGATCCATATTTCTCCGCAGAACTTTGTATTTTGCTTTGCGTAATGAAAATTCTAACTCGCCGCGGTTATGTATCCAAGAGACGCTCGTGCACCTGTCAAATGACGTCACATTTGTTTGCACTCAAATAATGTATTATACAATATCACAATACCCCTACAATCTCGATTGTGATTGGCTAAAAATCTCTGTCAATGTTATCCTCAAATCCTCTGTCAATGTTATCCACGCCTTCTGCTTTGGCAAATATAACATTGACCTTGGTCTAGATATATTGATATCATGCTCATCCTCATCCAATAATTGTTTGTTTGCATGATTGAAACCCATGTGACGTAATCAAAACACAAGAGAAGTGGGAGAAGCACGCTGAGATCTTGCTAATAGGTAGGTAATAATGATCGCCGAGGCGAGTTATTCCCCAACTTCTAGAGCGTTATATGGAGACCCGTACAAACGTATTATATTATTTATAAAATAATTCAGAAACAATTTCTCATAATTACGATAGGAATTTTACCAAAAAAATCTACTCAATTTTGGAACAAAATTTGGCCATCAGAAAAATCCAATTTTTTTCGACCTACTTAAATGAACTTATTCCATATTTAAAAGGCGTATGAAAGCCTGTTAAAATACAAATTGAACCGAGGAAGAATTGCGACAATACCGGTAGAATATTTTGGTTTTAGTAATGAATGAATATTTCTCAAAAAATCGAATCAATTTTGGAACTAAATTTGGCAATCAGAAATGAACTTAAAACCCAGCTGTGTTGTGAACCTATTGTTGTAAGTGTCCATTATTTTTCATAATGGACTAGAAGCTATCCATTATTTTGCACAACCGTCCATTATTTTTCCAATAATGGACGCTATCCATTATTTTTCAATATAACGCAATGTATATTTAATTTATGCATCATCCATAACATTAACACATAAAAATCCTTTTTAATTCAATTCCAATGTATATATTTTACTTACAATCCACTCAAAATAACATCAGTATCACTTCCCACATCTCTACTACTAAACATCTCGACTGAGTTATAAATAATACTTCATCGCCTTCACTGGACTCCGCCATTTGTTTACAAACTTGCACTCAACAACTTCACATGAATACTTCTACTCAGTCAATGTCCATTATTTGTTACGCATTGCTAAGCACTAGATGTGCAAACGCATCAATTCATTTCAAAACTAATTTATGGAAGCTGGGTTTTAAGCAGTGTAAAAGCCTCAACCGAACCATTATTTGAGAGAATGGACTGCACCGAGCCCGCACCATTCTCTCAAATAATGGATTGGGTTTCGGCTTTTATCCTTTACTTATACCATATTTAAAGGCATCTGGGAGCCAGTTCAAAGATGAATTGAACACGAGAGCAAGAATTGCGACAATATCGTTAAAGCCGAAGGAGAAATGTGGGTTTTAGTTATGGAGGAATTTTCCAAAATAAAATTGACTCAATTTTGGAACTAAATTTGGCAATTAGAAAAATCCAATTTCTTTCGACCTTTCTAAAAAACGTTAAACCTGATTGTAAAGGCATCTGAAAGTCTGTGAAAAGACAAATTGAACTGTGAAAGAATTGCGAAAATACCATGAAAATAGGAGGAGAAATTTTGGTTTTAGTAATGAAGGAATATTTCTCAAAAAAATCGACTAAATTTTGGAAATAAATTTGATTCATCAGAAAAATCCAATTTCTTTCGGCCTTCCGAAATGAATTTCAACCTGATTTAAATTAAAGGCATCGGAAAGCCCATTATGGGCCGAATTGAAAAGAGAACAAATTGCGACAATACCGTTAAAGTAGAGAGAGAAATGTCGGTTTAAGTAATGGAGGAATTTTACCAGAAAAAATTGACTCCATTTTGGAACTAAATTTGGCCATCAGAAAAATCCAATTTCTTTCGACTTTATACCCGATTTAAAAGGCATCTGAATTTCTGTGAAAACACGAATTGAACTGTGAAATAATTGGTTCAATACCTCTAAAATCGAAAGAGAAATTTTAGTTTTAGTAATGGAGGAATAATTCCCAAACAATCGACTCACTTTTGGAGCTAAATTTGGCAATCAGGAAAATCTAATTTCTTTCGACCTTCCAAAATGAATTTCAACCTGATTTAAAAGGTATCTGAAAGCCGGTTTTTAAGAAATTTGGGGAAAAAGCGACTGAATTTTGGAACTAAATTTGATCCATAAAAAAATGCAATTTCTTTTCACCTTCCTAAATGAATTTAAACCAGCTTTAAAAAGCATGATGTGCAAGCCAGTTAGAAGACGAATTGAAGCGAGAAAGAATTGCGACAATATCGTTATAGCGGAAGGAGAAATTTGGGATTAAGTAATGGTGAAATTTTTACGGAAAAAATCGACTCAATTTTGGAACTAAAGTTGGCCTTCAGAAAAATCCAATTTGTTTCGACCTTCCTAAATTAATTTATACCATATTTAAAAAGAATCTGAAAGCCAGTTAAAAGGTGAATTGAATATCAAATTTTAAGTTTATTTTCCTAAACTTTTCCGCCATTGCTCAAGGTAAGTCATTAATATATACCCTATAGGTGCAGATGCACCGAAACGGTTTCGGTCGACGATGTGTCGTTCTTCACCGAAACGTCGTCCATGAAGATACGTAAGTACTCTTACTTAAACATTTTTCGACACATTGAAGTTCCGATCTTATTTCTCTTTTTCATAGAAAAGGATCAGAGAAACAACAATTACTAGAAATACGAATCCGCAATAATCCCCTCGCTCGCCTTTTGTACCACTACCCCCATGGTCGCCAGTGCCCAGACCGCTTATTTGTATTCAGTGGCGTAACGCAACCTCTGGAGGCCCCCCGTCAATCGGCCACTCCGGCCTGGGCCCCCTCCTCCCTGGGCCACTAAAGAATAGGCTATATGTTGATTTCGGTATAAGCTACATTACATTACCATACCCGTTCTACATACCATTCGCATAAAGTACAAGTGTACAACTGTATGCTTAACTTTAATAATAACCACATGAATAACTAACTAGAGCCATTAAATAGCTGCTTTTCTGTTTTTCGTTATTCCATTCCCTGGAAATGTACGATCAAATTTTTATGGTCATTTTGCCGGGGGGCCCCCCATCACTTGACACCCGGACACCCGCCCGTTACGCCACTGTTTGTATTTGTAGTCTCTATCGACTAAAACTGGTGTAATAAACAGTACTAATAGTGATCATTTTACCATTTTTGCTGTCCTTAATCTTAAAGTACCCAAGTTAGACCAGTTAAGTTCGTGACCAGAGGTTACAAGAGCTTTGACTCGTTTACCTTTTCTAATGATATGTCAAAGATTCCCTGGCAAGACCTTCAAAGCATTTCTTATATTAATGACAAAGTGGATATCTTTACATCTCATTTCATCCAAGTTTTGGATAAACATGCAATTTAATAATTAATTTTAAAACAAATGCAATTTAAACATAAAACAAACCCATTTCTAACTCAACTGAGATCAAGAACGAAATGACAGTATCAGAGATTCACTGTTAAAGTTGGCACGTCGATCTCGTTCTCAGTACGATTGGCATAAATTTCGAGAGAAAAATAGGGAAATAAAGGCGATGATTAAACTTTTTTCGTTAATAACGAAATAATTAGGAATAACGGAAACTGCAGTCGTGCGATCAGGGATGATGGAAGCACGAGTGCAGCGGGTGCAAGTGCACCCCTTGCCTTTTGTATCACAACTTTCTCTGGGTGCATGCGGGTGCATAAATGCCCTTTTCATGTCATGATGTTATAAATCTTACAATTAAAAACGGAATAAAAACTTTACTCTCTCATTCATGGATGTGTTCGGTAGCTTTTGAGTGCTGACATAATTTAATTCCTGCTCATTAACACTAAACGAAATCCAATCAGATATGCTCTGTTTATTATTCGTACATTATTTCCTTAACTCATATGTTTTCGCACAATTTTTCATGGTGTTTAATAATGTTAATAATGTTGAAAACAATGAAAGATTTAGTTTCATGGTATGTTAAAACAATATATAGTTGTAATTGTAGGCTACTTGTTTGCATCCTTAGTTTGGCTACTTTTACTGTATTTCGTAGATTTTTGCCACACTAAACTTTCTTCAGTACTATAGGAGAGAAGACGGAACACTTTCTGTGTGTCTTTTTTCATTTTTGAAATCAATAAAAGGTTAATTCATTTGAAATAACTGTGTCTGCAACTCTGTATTGATTGGTTTGTGTTTGATTGTTATTATGTTATAAACATATATGCCCTTTGATTTTTTGTTTGTGCCCTTTTGTTAAAAAATACCCTTTTGATAACAAATTGCTCCCTTTGCCTCCAGCAACTTCCGGCATCCCTGCGTGCGATGTGGAAAACAAAACGTGGTTGTATTCCAAATAATTCAAAACAGATCCAGCAATGTAAATGAAAATTTCTCAACAGTTTGTGCGAAGACCTTGGATGCGATTAGCACTAAAGCTAATGAATTGAATGTTCCCATTATTACCTCCTTTGTTGTTTAGCTTGTTTATAAACGATCTACCTACTATCCCATTGTGTAGTAATTTGGAATGTTATGTTGACGATTCACTAAAACTTTACATTTCATTTCAACTTGAGGAGATAAATCGTGCAGTCGAAGTGATCAACGAAGACCTAGTTACAATTATTACAAAATATCTGTGCAACAATAATTTACTTCCAGACAAGACTAAAATCTCCACAGTTTTTATACAAGATTCCGAGTACCATTCATTTCGAATTGATGGGTAAAGAATTATAGCCTTCAGAAACTGTAGGTGAACACGTGACACAATTGGAGCTGGTACCCAGGGATTTCTCGGTATAGAAGATGGCGGCAAAAATATTTCAGTTTGTTTTAGTTCAAGAGACCAGTTTAATGACCTGAGCGCTCCACTACAGCATGCCAATTGGTCGTATTGTCTGGCCTCTTAGAGCGAGAAGGCTTCCTGCAGCTGCTGGTCTTCTTGCTGCCTTTGGAACGATATGGATTGGTTGCAAAGATCAGTTTTACTTTAGCAGCTCGTACGGGGGTTTTGTTTGGCAGTACCTTGTACCTGGTTTTCTTAAAGGCGACGTTAATTCCAGTGTACCAGGAAGGTATCCTGATAGCCCCCAGTCACCGAGGAAATTGCCCAATATTGAAATCCGTAAAGGAGAGAAAGTGGTGTCGGTAGACATGGGTGTCATTTCACATTATGAGACTAATAGTTTAGCATCAAACGAGCCCGTAGAAGACAGAAATTCGGAGCACATGCTTTCAAACGGTGTCCTATTCGGGGTTTTTGATGGCCACAGTGGATGGCAGTGCGCTGAAGACGTTATGAAGCGGTTGCCATACTACGTGGCACTCTCGATGACTTGTGGTAAAGAGATGGATGTTAATCCTGACCGGGTGTATGGTAAGTTGCTTGGTGAAGTGAAGAGCTTTCAACAGAGCCTTGGTCGTGATATTGATAATGCCGCAAAAGATCGATTTGGCAAGAAGGCCAAGAAGCTTTGTGAATCTGCCTTGATGACTTCTCAAGTGAACGACATTAATCAGCAACTAAAGAATGCGTTTAAGTTACTTGATGATGATATTGTCCATGAAGCAATGCCAAATGTGAATGGTCATGTGCCTGAGGAAATGCTGAAGGGATTATCTGGTGCATGTGCCATAACTGCTTATGTCCAGGAGAGTGAGTTGTATATTGCCAGTTCAGGTTAGTGTTTTCACATTTTACCACATGGAGTGATTCAGAGAATTATCTAAATATCATAAACAAGTTTGCTAAGTAACTGTAGTGACTTAATAGTCTTCCATTATCTCGATCAATTCCAAGCGTGACCATCCCCCCCCCCCGGGCGTTTGACGGGCATTTGACATTTATGCATTAGAGCATTGCAAATGCCCCACCGTTGGGTCAACATAATCATGCAAAATCCCCACAGAGGAGTCGTAAAATTGATGCAAATGCCCCACCCATGGGATTATAATAAACGTTTTTTTATAATAAAAGTATTAAGCATTGAGCCAGGAAGCCACAAACGGCGCACCTTTCCCCTCAAAATCTTCCAAAGCAATGTTTATGCAAACAATCGTCAACCCTCCCCAGGGCCTTCGCGCGGTGCGATGTGGCTCGTACCGCGAAGGCCCTGGGGAAAAAAGGTTGACGATCGCAATCATTATTAAAAACAAGCGACTTTTTTGGCGCTTGTTTACGTTTTATATTATATCATTTGAATGTGGAAATATATTTTAAGATATTATTATTAAAAAGTCGACGAGTAAAGCTAAATTAAAGAGCAAAGGACTATATGAAATGTGCGGTGTTCGAAATTCAGTATAGATTTACGGGATACGCATCTGCTTTCTTTGAACAGGGCTACTTTTCAAGAAAATAACAGCCAAGCATCTACTATTAACTATTTAGATACGTTGACAAATTCCCCACCCCGGGGACGACGTGTAGAGGCAAATGCCCGACCCTGGGAACAGGTGAGTCGTCGAATGCCCGTCAAATGCCCGGGGGGGGGGATGGTCACGCTTGGAATTGATCGAGACATTAGTTACTCTTCCATTTCCTCTTAAACTTGTTTAAAATGTTTTTAAATTCTTAAAGTGCCTATGAAACGAAAATTAAGTTTGCTTTATTTGAAAGAACTTTTAAAATAAGGAAGAATATTAATTTACAGATCTCTCATATTTCACTTGGTTCTTGAGATATTTAGACTTATGTGATATTCAAATGAGATAACCTATGACGTCAAAGGGTTTGCAATACATTTTAACATGTTGGAAAATCGTGTATATCTTTAAGATTATTAAACGAAATCACTTGAAACTTTGCATGTGGATACAGACAGCTAAACTGGAGAACATCATTCTAGTTTTATGATCGCCATGGTAACAAATTAGTTTTCAGACATCTTGATTTCTAAAATAAAATTATTTGTTTTCTCTTCCATCCCAAACATTTGCGGGTTGGTACTGGTTTAGCAGATTTTTACGGACTTAGCCAATTCTAAACTGAAGTTTAAATTTGGTGCAACACATAGCTATGTCAGAAAACAAAGATTTTTGACAAAGAGACTTAGAGGTCTGGGAACTATATTATTTCTATTATTACATTGAAACTTGGACGATGTTGTTCAGTTTAGTGGTTTGTATCCACATGCAAAGTTTCAAGTGATTTCGTTTAATAATCTTAAAGATATACACGATTTTCCAATATGTTAAAATGTATTGCAAACCCCTTGACGTCATAGGTTATCTCATTTGAATATTACATAAGTCTAAATATCTTGAGAACCAAGTGAAATATGAGAGAGCTGTAAATTAATATTCTTCATTATTTTAAAAGTTCTTTCAAATAAAACAAATTTAATTTTCGTTTCATAGGCACTTTAAAGGCCTAATGCATGGTTCAATTCTTGCTGTTACCATCCCCCCCCCCCCCCCCCGGGCACAGCCATGGGGATTTGCAAATTTTCTATTACTGTACTTAACTGCACTTTCCCCACCCCGGGGACAAAATTGACAAGGTTTTTATATACATGTACATTTCAAAACTAAAAAGGTTTTTATATACATGTACATTTCACAAGTTGTAAAGATCACAAGATCACAGGAATCATCTTAGAAAGACTTTTCTATTCTAACCAGTCAGCAACAAATGCAAAAGTTTTTCCAGAGAAAAATTGAAGAGACTGGTTGCTGTTCAACGCCATCTTTCGCCCCAACATTGTTTGCGTTCAGGTTTTTAGAGTAATATATGTGCCAGATAAAGTAATGTACTGTATGTGCCAGATAAAGTAATGTCTGTGCCAGATAGAGTACTGTATGTGCCAGATAGAATACATTATGTGCCAGATAGAGTATGTGCCATATACAGTTTGTGCCAGATAGAGTATGCAGAATACTTCAGGCTGAATTTTTTTAAACCTCTTACAAATGTAATATCATATGACATATCTACCTGAGGTATTCTATGTACAGTAACTACATACCATGTGTTTTATTAAATCTGTAGGCTGTTACAATACTTTAGTGTATATACATGTACAGTACTGTAAGTTCTTACAGTAAGTTGTTTCGTACACCTTGTACATGGTAGTTTGCAGCATCATGACTACTGTTCTTCGTTAGAAACTTATATAAATGATGTAATACGAGGTTGACGAAAACATACATCCAAACAAACATCCAAATGAACAACTGGGGCAATAACATAGCGTTTTCACAGTGTAATAAAAAAACAAGATAGGGGGACAACTGCTAAAAAGGATGACTCAAAAGGACCTTCCCATTTTCAAGAACTAGTCTAACCCTTAGAACCTTGATCCTAACCCTTAACAACCCTAATCTAACTAATCTAAACCTAACCAACCCTAATCGTACTGTAGCTGACCCTAACCTAATAAAAATTAAAGAACAGACAAAAACAGAAAGGTCGTTTTGAGTCATCTCTTTTAGTAAATTTCTAAGTCAGGGGCCAGGGCCCTTCAACGGAATTAAATGACAAGCTCTGATCTCACTGGAAATGCCAGTCTGTTCAAACCTTATTCATTAGTTTTGCCCTGAATTTACTACCGTTCTTGTTTGGATATATAAATCGTATCGTGTATACGTCTGAATGGCCATATATCCATATATTATTCATATATATCTCACTGATACAAAATATAACGTGAAACTGTTTTACAGGCGACTGTCGTGCAGTCCTTGGATCAAAAGGATCCGATGGCAAATGGAATGTGGTCTCGTTATCTGTGGACCAGAACGCCCTTAATCATGAAGAGGTTGACCGCCTGAAACAAGAACACCCTGGTGAGAATCACATTGTCACAAACGGGCGCTTACTGGGCCTTCTTCAGCCATTTAGGGCTTTTGGTGACGTCATATTTAAGTGGGATTACCGCTTGCACGAAGAATTCCTGAACAAGATATACGGCAGGAATCTAGTTCCTCCTCACGTGTATCGGACTCCACCCTACTTGACAGCTGAGCCAGTTGTGACGCATCGCAGTTTACAGCCTGGAGACAAGTTCGTTGTGATCGCCACCGATGGATTGTGGGACATGATCAGCAGTGAAACCGCTGTACAGTGTATTGGCGGACTCGTAGAGAGCGGGAGTTTGGCGAGGAATGTCGAAGACACAGAGCATGGGAAAGTCAATGGTGCCAGCCAACTCATACAAGAAGCGCTGGGAGGAGACGACGAGGTTAAGGTGTCGACGCTGCTCTCCGCCCCGAAGCAGATAAGAAGGGCTTTGAGAGACGATATTACTGTAACTGTTGTCTATTTTACTTAGAAAAACTAAGTATAGGATGCTGAGATTTAGGTTGGTTTCACACTACGTTCACTTTCAGGTTGATCTTGTATCGTAGCAAACGCGAAAATCCTTGAAACTCGATTAAAAAATTGAGAAAAAAACAAAAATACTCGGTCAAAACATAGTACACATTGACATTAGTGTGATTTGTAGGGCTGATTCAGTGGATTCTGCACTCACGAAAGTATTATGTCATTAGTTCGTAGTGTCCCTTTTCCGTGGGTAATATAAACCAACATAAGGTTAATAATTATCACTTATTTACTGAGACCGAGGGAAACAGTGTGTTTTGTGGACCCGAGACCGCCGTTGTTTTGTTATATAGTATATTAGTGTCAAAGTATTTTACAAAACAGCAAAACTATAAAATGAACTTTGGAACTTCACGGTTGACGCGCGACCGGTCAATAAATGTTCTGTTATGGACCGGTTGCCTCGTTGCCAGGGCAATGCAGTAAACACGACGTTTTGCGGACCGGCACGTGATACGCTTTTGTCCAATCGGAAAACAGAAAAATTGAACTTTGACACTAACTATATAACAAGAGTGTTTGTTATATAGCTGTGGTTTCCCTAGATATAATACAGACTGTCAT
This sequence comes from Chrysogorgia sp. JL179-B06, assembly GCA_035772405.1. Lineage (NCBI taxonomy): Eukaryota > Metazoa > Cnidaria > Anthozoa > Scleralcyonacea > Chrysogorgiidae > Chrysogorgia > Chrysogorgia sp. JL179-B06. Next base: position 4,204,403 of record JAYKKM010000047.1, read on the forward strand.
TGGTTGATTTGTGGTCACGTGGGCTTAGATAAATTCACATGTCTACAGAGTGGGCAACAAGTTGTTAATTATTGCCCGCTTGGGCAATAATTTTGAAATTGTTAAAACTGTTGCGTGGATAGCTTGTATGTTTAGTTTTTCTCCATCGCTATATAACAAAAAGAGCCGTGCAACCTGCCTTAATTGACTTGGTAATCTGTTGCTCCCGTCTTTGAAATGTGTAGAAATATACACTTTGCGAAATAGTTAGTTTTGTTTCCCCTCGAGTCTTGATGTTTCCCTCGACTTCGTCTCGGGAAACATCAAGCCTCTCGGGAAAACAAAACCGACTATTTCCCTCGAGTGCAGACATTAAGTGTATATTTCTACACATTTCAAAGACGGGAGCAACAGATTACCAAGTCAATTAAGGCAGGTTGTACGGCACTTTTTAGTTCACTCTAGATTATTTTTGTCGTGAAAGGCGGGGGGGGGTGTTCATATGAAAGGCGAGCATGCAGCCGTGGTAAACGAGATCCACTGCATAATTATTTTGCTCTTAAATATTTATGTTTCGTTTATATTGCCAAATGGGCTAGCCCGGTAGACAGGATCTCACTTGAGTGTGGCGAGATCTCGGTGGCAGGGCGGATGGCTGTTTCGTAAATAGTTGTGGCCGTCATTTACGGTCGAAGCTTGGGACCGAATTTCTGTCGAAAGTCTATTTCATTAACACTAACGCACATAACATTTTTAATATTAATTGCGTATTATACAGTAGCAACTCATTCAAGCTGACAATACTTTGCAACTGTATATGGTAATATACATTAAACAGTCATGCCCGTAAAGACGAAATTCGAAGTTTCCCTCCTATTTACGATATCGGTATAATCGGTGAATGAACTTTATAAAATAACATGTATGCTATGCGTGCTCTGATTGGTCAATACCCGTGTTTGGATCAGGCCATCCAAACACGGAAATTTCCCGCCAAAAATTTCCTCACGTTTTGCTGTTCGTTTTCTTGTATTATTTTATAAAATAAATACTTAATGGTTTTCCGTGTTTCGATACTGTGATCCAAACACTTGGGAAGTAGCTCGACTTTCGAAAAGCTAAAAAACAGCTGCTCGTGTTTTTCTACGCTTTTCTCCAACCTCACAACTTCCCGCGTGTTTGGATCACAGTATCCAAACACGGAAACCATTAAGGTATTTCTTAAAAGTGTTGATTGGTCCTTTTTTAAGCGAAATAAAATAGTAAACGAGATGTGGTTTTTGGCCATTCAAGGCTGGCCGCTTAATACCGGTAAAAATAACAAGACAGAAAAACGACCGCTTAACAGAGGTGACCGTTTAATACAAATATGGGCGAAAATTCGGATTAGTACTTGGTCGCTTAACACAGGGTCGTGAACAATTAGATTATGAGCTCTCGAAATTTATGAGGTTAGGCGAAGCCAGAGTTAAGGTCCACCTCGTTAACTATCACATCATAGAAATTGAGAGCGAATAATCTAATTGTTTTAGTAAAAATAAACTTGTTTTTCTACAAAATTATTTCGAAAACGAGACAAGCATTGTTTTTCGCAAAAAAACACGGCCTTCTAGCGTCCCTGCTACTCGATTATCTATCGACAATTAGTATATCAACCAACTAGTGGTCTATTACAAATTCGGCATTCTGATTCACTGAGCTGATTCCTATCCTGACCAATCAGAAGCGACAACATATTCACGCTCCAAGAATGCCAAGAAAAACATGATTTCTAGGCCAAACATGGCGTCCGCTAAAATTTATATACGAGTGATGAAATCATGAAAACATTGGCCCGAAAGTAATGGCAAATTGTTCGTTTGACATTTTCGAATAAGAAAATGAATTCGCTTATGCCTGTGGATTATATCTGTACCAAAATTTGAAGCAAAGTAATTACAATCGTTTTTTGTGAGCGAGTGTTTATCATGTGCCATCGAGCTACTCTACATTTTGAATGGGGAGACTTCTACAACTATCTGAACATTTGGAACAATGTTTGATAAGACTTTTTAAAAGGTTGTTTATGGTTCATACTAAAACAATATCTGCTCTTAGTAGAAACTGACCATGGGCTATTACAAATGCTGCATTCTCAGGCTTCGCCTTCGTTGACTATTCGCTCATAGACAACTCGGACTCGTTGTCTAATTGTTAAATAGACAACGAGGGCTTCCATTTCCCCGGCCAGAACAACTCGGTGCGGTGAGCAGATAATTTTTTTGGGAACACTTGCTATGGGAAGCCATCTGATTGGCTAAACCGAAACAACTTTTATCCTAACCCCACGCATCCTAGTGAGCGAGACTATGAATGTGGGATTACTACACATGCGCAGTCAAGTGATCCCAAAAAAATTTGATGGTGCGGTGATCGTTGTCTAATTGTTAGTTAGATTGCAGCATTTGCAATTGACTACTATTAAGATTTTACTAAATATAGTATATCAGTTTTACAGGTGAAGAGCCACTTTTATTGTGATAGAAACCGTCCGAGTAGCATTCAAAAGGTTGAGTTAAGGTTCGAGTCCTGTCAGGGCCAGAGGTTCTCGCTCGTAGGGATAATGGGGGCACGCGATAGAAATGTCATTATTAAGCGAATATAGTCGCGCGAGCGACTTTGTACTTTTGTTTTATGAGCACTCGTGTGAAAAAAAGTAGAATCCATTCAATTTGTACAATAGAAATGCCATCCGCGCTACATTTTCGCTTAATCGAAATCCAGCTTTAATCAGCAATGTGGCTTACAATTGTGTTGACCGTGAATCGCTCACCAATCACGGTAAGTACTTCATCTTGCAGGTATAGTGAACATTAACATAACCGCTAACCCCAAAACAACTTAAACCTTAACCCCCCGCCTAATGTGTTTTCTAACCTTAATCTCTTGTTTAGAGGTATGCGTTCGCTATATCCCTACAAGATGATGTACTTACGCCTATCACCATGCTTACAACTGCACATGCTAGTCGCGTGTAGACCTATACTAAAAGTGACGAGCGATTTCGAAACGGGGTTGGTCCGCGATCTCAAATTCAGGTAAACATGCTGTGTTGATATTACCTGAAGACACGTATGTTATGTATTTGGACTCAGTAATTTCAAATCTGTTTTCAGAATTGAAATCAGTTAAATATTGACCGAGATAACGCTCAAAATCTACGATTAAATATGCATCCTTTTCCGATTTGTGATTAACAATATACATGGCGTGCGAGGTCTGGAGACCACCTAACCCGACTGCGGGATTTCCCCATCCATGCAACTTGTCTCGCAACACTGATCTAGAGGCATGTTAAGTAAGAAAAAGGTCAGCAGAGTGTAACGTGTGCCCATGCTTGCATTTACACTTTTTACTTAGCATGCCTCTAGATCAGTGTTGCGAGCTGTGTAACAGCGCCTTAACTGCAAAAAAGCGGTCCTTACTTAATTTTGCTATTCGGGGGGTAATTCTCGCCAATCATGATCGAGTTTCAGAAGTTTAAGTTAAACCGTAGTTAAGAGACAACTGGGCCCAGTTTAGCTGAACAATTGTACCGGAAACTTCTGACAACTGACAAATTTGGCGAAAAAGATCACTGCCAGCCCAAAAGTAGCAGTTAACGCCTAGCGGGCGTCTTGATCCTTATTACTTATACTAATTGTAGAATGTTGCCATATAGTCTCATAGACTATATAGTAACCTCAGCGGCCTTATCGATTAACGAAGTAACTACAGAAATATTGAACACTGTCAAATTGAACAGGGAATCTATATATAACCCCAGCAACATTTGAACCGCTGAACACGAGTTAATTACCAGAATGAAGACCGTTAATAATAAGTCGTGATACATGTGTGGTGTTTCTTGTAATTGAGCCTAGCTCCCCAAGAGACCAAGTATACAAGGCGTCTTGTCCATGAAACTGCACTGTAAATAACACAACAGATGAAACTATAGCTTAACTAAAGAGTCACTTCTGGCTCTTAAGGTAGACCAGAATTTAACCATGCAGAATAACGTTGTTGCACTCTTTACCGCGACATTCAACAACACCAAATGCTGGAGACTATATACGTCAGGAAAACGATTTTAAAAAGTCCCATCAGTAACATCTTCAATAACCGCTTCTTCAGGAAAAAATCAGCCCTTCCAAGAATGCGAGCATTATTCCTTTTTCGTTTTTTTTCTTCCAAATGTTTTCATAAGAACAAAATTGTCACAAAGGAATGGCCAAGTGAATTAGTCGTCAATAATACAAGGAACAACAGCCCTTTTTCAATCTTTACCAATGTTACCGTTCAGTGATTATATCTTTGCACACCATTCACTCGTCGTTACCATGAAAACGAGATCCACGTACGAATCTCAAACCATCAGGCATTCCATATTTAAAGCATACTGAATAACATTTAAAGTTTTTCCCCAGAAATCCTCTAGATCGGGTATGAAACCAAATTAGGCAAGCACCAAAGTTGCTCGTAGGCTTGTCATGCAACCAGCTATGAACAGGCTGCCAACGTAATTCGCACTAACAACACCTTCCTGTAGGCCAACAAACAAGTCCACCTACGAAACACCACCAGGGACCGGCGAAGAGTCCACACCACCCTCGCTGTTGCTGCTGGGACTGCGTAATTTGGGCGTGACCGTCGCCTGCTTAGTCATTTCAGCGAGCACCAATTGCGAAGCACACCAGACAGCCGTTCGACAACAACGTGTCCTCAAGGTTAGTTCACGGACGGCAGTAACCAGAGAAACGGTATCTACACATATGCGTAAGAATTAGAAGACGATGTTAATAATGTAAATGGAACTGTAGTAAAAATATAAATAATATTTAAATCAAAAACCTTCAAATATTTAGAAATATTAAAAATTTGATCATATCTGCTCTTGTGCTCCAGAAATAACGTTTTCATTCTCGTATTTTAAGCTTTTTGACGCCGCCATTTCAGAGTTTTCTCTTCAATTTTGACGCCAGTGAGCGCCTGGAACAAAGACAAGCACACAATGACATTAACTTTGAACCGTCGAGCAAACTCTAAAATGGCGGTAGCAAGAAGCATAAAACATGAGAATGAAAAACTACTACATAAACTCGAGCCGAAGGCGAGTGTTTGCATATCAGATAAAGATCGGACGCGAATATTTTATATCACTTATCAAATGAATACACATAAATGTTCATATTTATCTACTATTTTGAAGATACAAGATGTTTTAGATGAGGAAATCGAAGGAAAAGTTTATGTAAATAAGAACGAATATTTATCCGATTTTAAACCTCCGTCGTGCCACTGGTTTCCTTTGTTTTTCGTTATGAATTATTAATGATTTGATAACATTATTTTAAAAAAATTCACTGAAAACCACTTGAAGCTAATGACGTACGTGCACATGGGCCTCTACGTGATTATAATATGAAGTACAACCATTTACCTCTTGCATCCGGTGAACGTGGGCTAGTTCCATGTTTGTTTCTCCCTCCTAAACTATTAATCTCATCTTTGCGGTACGATTGCAGTCGACGTATGGAAACCATCATTTCGTCCACGCTTTCGCTAATGTTGATGTTGAGAGGCGAATGTCTGATGCGCTCTATCCTTCCAACAAGAGCTTCCACCTGGTAACAAAAATTATTGTCGGTTATGCATACATAGAGAAAACCAGTGTAAAAGAAAAATTTACAACAAAAATGTTAGTTTTCAAATCACTGCAAGCTGCCGTTAGGTGTGCGATTTTTTCCACGTGTAAATGTTTCATACTGTAAATGTTTCATACTGTAGTTCCAACGTTCATAACAACAACATAGAAGGCGGCACTTGTCAAAAATCTGGTACAACATTGATTCGGCTAATGATATCGCACGCCTAAAGGTAGCTTGCAAATGGCATTATAGTCTATAGGAGTAATGAAGATGTTTAATAAATAATAATAATAATAATAATTACAATGATGATGATAATGATCATGATCATAATAATAATTAATCAGGAACCCATATCACCATGAGGCGTTTTTCAATGGTGCCCTATGCATGATCATGCATAATGACTAAATGGTATGAACGAGAGGTAGTTTTGAAGATGGCGGCCAATATTAGGATTTATGTTAGGGTAAGGAGTATGGTTAGGTTAGGGTTAGTATTAGGAAACCAGCTTAATAACAATTCGTAAGTAGGATGGCGGCCATCTTGAAACCAACTTCCTGTCAATACCCTTTAGCCACGACCACAAAACTACTTGTCTAATAATAAAATCTCATCCGGTTCAACCTATATGTTATTATTAAATAACATTTTGAGAAGGTATCTTCTAATGAGCTAAAAGCCGTGTCTCTACAACTGTTTATAAAATAATGTCAGCTTTTGGCCAGCTATTGGTCAGCTTGTCGGTCTCGATCAGGCTACGGAAACCGGAATGACGTCAGTAACTAATGAGTATTTTCATTAAATCAAAAGCGTTATATATCGTAATTATTCAAAGTATAAGAAATTGTTTCTGAATTATTTTATAAAAATAATAGAATACGTTTGCCGGGGTCTCCATAACGTGATAGAAACCCTCGTCAAGCAATAAAAACAATAGAGAAGTAATAAAAACAATAGAGAAGTTGGGAAAGCACTCGCCTCGGCCGTTTGTGCTTCTCGCTACACGATCACGACAGAGAGCTGGACAAACATATTATGTAAGTAAGAAGAATTTACATTTTCATAAAAATGTTTAAATTTTAATAAATGAATCTTTTAGCTATTTTGAAGATGTAATTTTATAAAAGAAATATAGAAAACATTTTTTCCGTGTTCCATATATTGTAGATATAGAAACACTCGTGAAAGTTTGGGAGAACTCGAAAACTCATTGGAAACACTCGCCCTGTAAGCTCGTGTTCTCACGGCAATGTCTCATTTAATTCTCCGAAACTTCCACTCGTGTTTCTATAACTGTATGGAAACACGGAAAATGTTTTCTATTTCTTAACAGTAAACTGGCTTTGAAATAGGATAACTTTAACGAGGAATCGGGGACCCGGGTTATACTGTTAGTTGTGTTTACACGAGGAGTCAAGGTTAGCCTGGAACGAACCCAGGATGGTTAGTTAATATTTTAATAGTTAGTTAATGTTACGGACAACCGTGGCAATATAAATTAACTTTATCTCATTTGAAAGAACTCGTAAAATGGTATAAGAAGACCTTTTACAATTTTTCTGTATCTTTTTGGTTTTTGAAATATTTCAGATATCTTGTTGTAATATTTGACCTTATAATTAACTAGGAAATTACTGACGTCACAAGCAGGGTAAACCTGATGAAACTACTCGATAGGTTACCGAATTTCCGCGGAAGGCTTTTTAAAATGTTGTGGGCCATTTGAAAATGGAAATAGTGCAACATAATCGAGTTTCTGGTTCATAATGTCGTAAGGTTGGCAAGATAAAAATTTCACTTTACCCTACTTATGACGTCACATGCATATCGAAAATAATTCCAAGATGGCGGGCAGCACGCTGTCACAACGCTGTCTTTCGTCAAATTATTTCGAAAACCAAAAAAGATAAGGGAAAATTGTAAAAGGTAATGTTATACCATTTCACGAGTTCTTTCAAATGAGACAAAGTTAATTTATATTGCATATTCCTTTAAGTTTAAAGTGCTACTGAGATGAAAAATTCGTCTATCCAATTTTGATTTTATCTAATAGTATTTTGAAAATGAAACAGAATGGCTTTCTCTGTTTCTCAATACGTCATCTCGTTCCAGAGATATTCATATGACGTCATTTTCTCCACAGACAAAATAAAATTCACAAAATGAGAAATATCTCTGCAAATAACAAGCAGAATGTTTTGAAACTTTGCACATGTATGCCAATGATGAAAGTACACTGTGCATAGTATGTTGTTGCCATGGAGATCGCTTGATGTCAGATCTCTTCCATTTGTAAAACAATAATTGTTTATTTCTTCAGTGTAGCCTGCGACAGACGCTCGCGGGCGTAAGAAGGCGGCGCTAAGCAGCGCCAAATTGTGTGTTCTGTAATTTATGCCGATTGTTAGCAAGCTTTAAAGCGACTAACGAGTATTCACTAAAAGTTTAAGAACTCATATGAAGAGCAAACTTAGTTCTAATAGAAAAATAGGACAAACTGAAAAGCTAAAACGAAACAGCATAACGAGAATTGGTACTCGACGGCTACCTGTAAATATCGTATGATTAACAATTCGATTCCCGCATTTCTTCGACTGTTTGATCATCCTCGAACCAAAATTATGCCGACTATAAACAATCAGCCTTTGAAAGTATTAGCAAACTCTTTAATAGTCTCGTTTATAAAGAATACGTTGAGGCGGCTAACAAACTGTCTTCGTGGTAAACAACAAACATTGAAAACGGAAGTAGTTCTTAACCAATTAAATATCGCGTATTAATCTGTGTTTTTCAAATTTCACAGACTATGACGTAGGCTAACTGCAGTGCATATATTCGTAAATCATCTTATTCTTTAAGAAAGAGACAGAATTAAGATTTTAGTTTTTTTAGTTGGAAGACTCCTGCTTCCAGTGGTCTCCTTAATTGGCAACAACATACCTCACGGCTCACACAGTAGTGTGCACTATCATGATTGGCATGCATGTGCAAAGTTTCAAAACATTCCACTTGATATTTGCAGAGATATTCCTCATTAAATTTTATTTTGTCTATGTGAGAAAATGACGTCATATGGCATCTAATTTGCATCTTTCAAAAACCTGAATATCTCTGGAACGAGATGGCGTATTGAGAAACCGAGAAAGCCATTCTGTTTCATTTTCAAAATACTTTTAGATGAAATCGAAATTGGATAGACGAAATTTTCATCTCAGTAGCACTTTAAACAACAAACATCGACTTAAATTTCAAGCATTGAAGTTCCCCCCTTTGCAAGGTAATACACCCAAGCGGGAATAGTAGGAATACGACTACGATGTATCACAACCAAAGTCACGGTACCTTTCCATGTTCTTTCTGGACGTCGACCAAAAGTTTGTCAACACGTGAAGGACTGTGATGCAGGCGTCCGGCAGAAATATTCCCACCGGACGAAATCCTTCTAGCTGGCCAAAACTTACAGATATCCAACTCAGCCTACAAAGTGTACAAAATATAAATCCTTAGTCCAACAAAGCTTGACCTGCAAGAACTGCAGCGTCCTCCTTATGGATCTGACTCCCATCTGGGAATAAATGAATTCCCATCGTCCTTATAGATCCGATTTCCGATTCTCATCTGGGATTTGAGTGATATACTGGTGTTTCAAAACAACTAAATTTAGTAAGGAAGCTTTTAACCTTGCAATGTGTTTGCACGACGCTGCAGGGCGTGTTCATGTCGCATGAATGACTTAAGTCGGATGTAGCTTGTAAATAATTGCCTTCATCTGTAACTATACAATACACTAGGGTATCTCGAACATGTCAGAGTACTGCAGAGTTCTAATGACGGCATTAAAAATTATTTCAAAAAATGTGACTGGCCGCTACTCGATATCTATCGGCCATTAGCAGAAACTTACTAGTAGTATTACGATGGCCTGCAGAGCGTTGCACAGGAATAAAAGATTACAGTTGAACAAACCTTGTGGCGTTCCTTTTCAAGATATCTCAGTTGTTCGTAGCACTGGTCAAGTCTGACATGCAGCTCGTTGTTCGGGACATGTCTGCCGTGCGATGGACTCACGAGGCTTTCCTTTCCACGACCGATCCACGAATCATCGTCCGATTTACTGGATATCGACCTACGATACTGCAGGGGCCTACCTTGAAAATCCACGAATTCGCTGCCTTTCCAGGAATTACAGTAGCCATTTTTCAGCTGACTGTCCACTTCAGTCTTTGCACTCGGGCTGCATTCGTTGCACGTCGGACCTTTCTGCGGCCAAGATCCGCTCAAACAGATCAGCCCAATAGAGGGATGAACAGGGGATACTCTGCTGTAGTCAAATAAGCCAAGCTCGTTGACTTCACCACAATGACTTGTCTCTGAATCACTCTGATGTCCCCACTCGTCGGGTAGGGCTGGAGAACAGTATTGAGAACCATAGTAGTTACCGTTTCCAAGACTTTCCACCGACGACGACATTTGAGGTGAGGGCAAGTTCTCGTAACCATTGACGAGACTCGTGCCGTTCTCCCCTCTCGCCAGGCACATGCCGAGCGGGGATATAGGAGACTGCGTCACCCATCCTCGGGACATGGAACCTGGTGCGGTTATAGGCGCGGTCATGGACGTGTTATGATTCACATCGCTGTTATGCCAGATGTTTTCCACGGGGATAGATGAGGATAGCTCAGCATGTGGGTCGGGTTCTGTCCCACAATCAGGTGAGGCATGGGGACTGGGTGATAGCCAGGGACCGGCGACGTCACCTGGTCTAGAAATAACATGAGCAATAATAACAACATTAGTATCAAGTAAATATCTTCATTCTTTTTTATAACCCTGATGATTGGGCATGAATAGTGGTAAGACATACTGGTTAGTTAAACCCATGCATCAGGATACCAAATCGACCCGGTGAAATGCAGTATGTAAACCTAACTTTACGATTAACTGTGGTGCCAAAATTTAGTGTGTAGTTAGAACAACTTTTTGTCGAGAAGCCAAGGGTACGTCATTGAAGAACAAAAGCCACCATTTCAACCAAGCTACTACTGATTCTGATGCTATTGAGTGAATTAGATAAATGTTTGGTATTTTTTTATTGCTTCGCAGCAGCAACACTAATCTTCCTGGATTGTGTTGGGTTTCCTGGATTGTATTGGGTTTCCTGGATTGTATTGGGTTTCCTGGATTGTATTGGGTTTCCTGGATTGTATTGGGTTTCCTGGATTGTACTGGGTTTCCTGTGTTGTGTCGGAAACATTACATCCCGGGCGTAGAGGGAGGGCGAGCACGCGATTTATCTCGGTCAGCGGCAAGCAATGTCTTCTGGGCAAGTACTTCATCTTGCAGGGATATAGCGAACCCATACCACTAAACAAGAGATCAAGGTTAGGGGTTCGCTATATCCCTGCAAGATGAAGTATTAACCGTCTTCTGGACGATCCTTTTATACTATTAAGGTTAGTAATATGATTTTTACTTAGCTTTCCTGTATCATGGGGTTGGACAACGTTTTAGGCGGGGGGTTAAGATCTAAGTTGTTTTGGGGTTAGCAGTTCTATGATGGGTTAGGATATAGGGTTAGGATACTAAAAGAGATAGTGTCCAGAAGACGATTGCTTGCCGCTGACCAGAATAAATCGCGTGCTCACCCCGCGTATTATATATGCCAACAAGAATCTTGACCTGCGGATTTCACGAACGATGATTTTCGGAGCACTCAGTACGTATGACCAGCAGTGGTTATCATCAGTTGAGTTTCTTTAATACACTAAAAGATCAGTGTACTCTTGATGTTGTAATTGTTAAAAATAGGTACGCAATGCGCACATGCATCTACGTTTGGGATGGGGCTGATGGGGTGTAATTACTATCGTGGCACAGATGTACAGTAGTAAACGTTAGACAACTTAAAAACGTTAGTTAATAAACGTTAGACAACTTACACGCTATCTCGACAGTACACCAACCTTATTACATATCTGGAAACAATTAATATTTGGTATTTACATTTGTTGGAAGTGATTGCTATAATGATTTCAGGTGACGGACAACCTGGTACCCAGGGCATTTTGCCTCCACGGTGGAAGGTCGGCGAAAATGGCCCTGGGATCGGCTGGTCACATGACACCCAGAATTTCTGGGTGTTTAGATATGATAATTTTTGTGGTCTTTGTTCCATTGCCTTTGTCTAGTTGTTGACCTGAATAATTGAGAAATATTCAATGCTCTTCAGAGTTGTTCATGTCAGCATTCGTCGGCATAAAAGCAGCTAACAAGCTTAATAATCCACCATACATCCATGGTTATCTCTTACAAAAGGTATGAAGAAGCATATGTACAATTTAGCGAAAGCTATCACTTCTAATTTGCTGGAAAATTTGAAGACAGCATTCAGATTTAGATGAATAAATTATACTCGGCTGAATTAATTGAGTTTTATGACAAGCCAATCGCATTATAGAACGGACCAGCCGATCCCAGGGCCATTTTCGCCGACCTTCCGCCGTGGAGGCAAAATGCCCTGGGTACGAGGTTGGGTGACGATAAATCATTACTTCACACATGAATTGGTGGACTGGTGCAGATACAAAAACTGACTAATAACAAACATATTTATTGTGGTAAAACTATACAACCATTAATGATATAGCCCATTCTTTATCTGATGCATTGACTGTATAGAGGACGGTGCTACACTAGCGATGGGCATTGTATTTTTTTTAGCACTTGGTCTTGGGTTATTAGACAACTTGCATTTTGGGTAAGAAATACAGAACATCAATAACAGAAACATGTTTTATTGAACAATCATAAACTTCAATATTATTTTGCTGTATGGTAGAGTGCAGATATTATACCTATTTAACAGTTCTAATTAATTAGTATTATTATACAATACTCGATTGTGATTGGCTAAAAAACCTACAGGACAATTCTTGATGTCTTGCCACCTACAAAATATCACAAATTGTCTGTAGGTGACGTAATTGTCTTTACGTGGCTTGCTTCCTAATCTCCCTAAAGGCTTCTACATTTATAATTGTATAATAAAACAATTATTGGATTCGGCTTACACATGATATCAAGAATTATCCAGAATTATTAGATATCAAGAATTATCAAGAATTATCAAGAATTATCTGTCAATGTTATCATCCTTCGGCTTCGGCAGATAACATTAACCTCGGTCTGGATAATTCTTGATATCATGCTCAGCCTCATCCAATAATTGTATACTAAATAGCACAAAATAAACAATAGAAAGAAAGGATTTTGCACTGGATAGTCATAGTGATATATAGTGTCTACAGTCTACACTGCAACACCACTGAAGGATTCCAATTCCAAATATTGCTAATGTGTTACAATCAACAAACAATGTTGATAATTCAATTCAGAGTGAGAAAACCTTTTATTTAGAGGACTCATCAGTGAGTAAAAAATATCATTGTAAATAATAAACTTTATCATCAATTGAAATAAATTCTGGCGCATTACCTATGCAAGTATAAAGGTTATTTCCAGCACATAATATTGATAATATGGTATTTAAAAATCGAAAATCCCACGTTTTACATTATTGCAGTCAGTGACATAGCGACACATTGTTTACTAGCATTTTCTCTAAATTGTCTTGAATTGCCTCGACTAAAATCGGCACAAATTGTATCACTAGGATAAATTATATCATAAACAGTAGGTCTCGGATTTTCCTCAATTTGCCATTCTTAATAATAGTGCAACAATACATAGGCCAAATAATACCTTCGAGATGAGAGGTATCCCCTTTGGCTTTTGCGTTGGCACCAATTCGAGCTTTATATTCCTCAATCGTTACTCCCATTTCAAATCGTGTTTATAGCTGCATGTGTTTGTAGTTTGCCTCAATGGGCGAGTTGTAGTTTGCCTCAACGGGAAAGTTGTAGTTTGCTTGGACGGGGAGTTGTAGTTTACCTCTACGGGCGAGTTGTAGTTTACCTCTACGGGCGAGTTGTAGTTTACCTCTACGGGCGAGTTGTAGTTTACCTCTACGGGCGAGTTGTAGTTTACCTCTACGGGCGAGTTGTAGTTTACCTCTGCGGGCGAGTTGTAGTTTACCTCTACGGGCGAGTTGTAGTTTACCTCTACGGGCGAGTTGTAGTTTACCTCTACGGGCGAGTTGTAGTTTACCTCTACGGGCGAGTTGTAGTTTACCTCTACGGGCGAGTTGTAGTTTACCTCTACGGGCGAGTTGTAGTTTGCCTCAACGGGCGAGTTGTAGTTTGCCTCAATGGGCGAGTTGTAGTTTGCCTCAACGGGCGAGTTGTAGTTTGCCTCAACGGGCGAGTTGTAGTTTGCCTCAATGGGCGAGTTGTAGTTTGCCTCAACGGGCGCGGAGTTGTAGTTTGTATCAACGGGCGAGTTGTAGTTTGCCTCAACGGGCGAGTTGTAGTTTACCTCTACGGGCGAGTTGTAGTTTACCTCTACGGGCGAGTTGTAGTTTACCTCTACGGGCGAGTTGTAGTTTACCTCTACGGGCGAGTTGTAGTTTACCTCTACGGGCGAGTTGTAGTTTACCTCTACGGGCGAGTTGTAGTTTACCTCTACGGGCGAGTTGTAGTTTGCCTCAACGGGCGAGTTGTAGTTTGCCTCAACGGGCGAGTTGTAGTTTGCCTCAACGGGCGAGTTGTAGTTTGCCTCAACGGGCGAGTTGTAGTTTGTATCAACGGGCGAGTTGTAGTTTGTATCAACGGGCGAGTTGTAGTTTGCCTCAATGGGCGAGTTGTAGTTTGTATCAACGGGCGAGTTGTAGTTTGCCTCAATGGGCGAGTTGTAGTTTGCCTCAATGGGCGAGTTGTAGTTTGCCTCAACGGGCGAGTTGTAGTTTGCCTCAACGGGCGAGTTGTAGTTTGCCTCAATGGGCGAGTTGTAGTTTGCCTCAACGGGCGAGTTGTAGTTTGCCTCAATGGGCGAGTTGTAGTTTGTATCAACGATTTTGCCTCAATGGGCCGAACGAGCACAATGGCTTCGTTGAACATCAGTGCTAAATCACATCACCTGTAAGTTACTTCGTACTAAGTTCGTAGTAATATCGGGATCTTCGCTGCGGAGATATTTTGTTACGTCACAAGTGACCGAACATAGTCATATAGTCCGCCGCCGATAACATAGCGTTTACGTTGCTAAGCAACGTAGACACAAAAAGGAATATAAACATCACTCAGGTTCTGGAAGATCAATCACTTGTTCTAATATAATGTAGGAAACATCTAGATAAAATTCGCAGCACTTTACTTTCTTATATAGATTTTTAGTTTAATTTTTACCTTTCAGCATTTAAAAGTGAAGACGTGACGACGGTAAAATCCTTTTAAAAGCATTGAAACATATTCGAAATCATAAAAGATTGGTTTCGTAAAAATGCTATATAATTTATATTGTTTTTTTAACTACCGTCACCGTTGAGGTTTCCGTCGAAGGTCCCTAATATTTAACGTGATACAACTACACGTACACTAATACAGTATATAATGTTGAACGCTTAGAAATTGCATTATATATTGGAATAGATACCACACCTTAAAGTGAGATCGACGGTCAAAGGTAGTGTGGTTTCCCCAAGAGAATTTCCTTCTTCAAGACTAAAAATTGTCTCATCGTCAAGAACCTTTGACAGAAGATGCAAAGCGATGTGTTTGAATGGAAAAGCAGGTGGCGAGTTGGCATTATTGACACCGTTCATGGTGTCCAATGATTGGTACCCATCTGGTGCATTTGTCCTGTTCTTGAGTGTGACTTGACCAGTAATTTCACCACCGACATCCTGTGTTGACAAAACATATACAAAAAGAAGGTAAGAAAGTAATCAGAAATCAAGAAGATTACCAAGAGTTGTTTGAATTAAGAAATAAAACCGCGTGCGATTATCGTGTTATCTAAACAGCACGAGGAAAATTGAGAAAGACATTAACTCTTTCCTTACGGCTGAAAAACATCAAAAATTGAACGACCACGTTGTTCTATTGATATCTCTTGAAATAACCATAACTGTTGCGAAAGCTATACATTTTCTGGAAGCCCAATAAACCGGCTTTTACATGTTCTTTTAAATTTCCCGAACAAAACACATTATGTTAATATAAATTAGCATTAATTATCATAAATCAGGTTGAAAAATTTACATTTTTCCAGAAAAGGCCATCTTGCACGACCGCGTAGCATCTTGAAAACTCAAAATGCCACCAATCGCAGAGTTGTTTATGAAATCAAATCAAACTTGGCGTGTGCGTGGATTTCATGTTCCTGGCGCTTGTCGAATTTCAATTTTTAATCTTGCGTTACCGTGTGCCGTGTTTTTCGATTGACGACTTTGCGGGTCTTCAGTGACCCATTTTAACTGCGCCCGTAGGGAAAGAGTTAATATACAATGGTCGATATTTTCTCGCATAGATCAATTTTATATTTTCGCCTGAATTTTTCATCATCGTTATAAGTCGGCTAAACAACACACATATCAAATTTTTAACAAATTTGGTGAATTATTTCCTACATTTCTAAACACGGTGAATTTTGACCTTTTTGACCCACATGCATAGAACGTATTGTCTTTGTAGTGTATAGATAGCTTGCGTATATATTTAAAAGTATGAGCTCCCGTGCGGGTGGACCGGTGCGGGTGGGATCTCTGCAGAGACTCTGCTTCGGGTAACCCTTACATAATTCCTCTCATTGAGGGGGGTAGGGGGGAGCAGAGAAGGGGGTTCATTTTTTGTCACTGACCATTTTTTTGCTTTGTTAAACTGTATTTACTTTGATTATTTTCAATTCAACAGATAATAAACTGCTTTTCCTTTCACGCTTTTTCTTCGATTATTTTCAATTTACCTATTATTGCTTATTAACTCTTTCCTTACGGCTGAAAAACATCAAAAATTGAACGACCACGTTGTTCTATTGATATCTCTTGAAATAACCATAACTGTTGCGAAAGCTATACATTTTCTGGAAGCCCAATAAACCGGCTTTTACATGTTCTTTTAAATTTCCCGAACAAAACACATTATGTTAATATAAATTAGCATTAATTATCATAAATCAGGTTGAAAAATTTACATTTTTCCAGAAAAGGCCATCTTGCACGCCCGCGTAGCATCTTGAAAACTCAAAATGCCACCAATCGCAGAGTTGTTTATGAAATCAAATCAAACTTGGCGTGTGCGTGGATTTCATGTTCCTGGCGCTTGTCGAATTTCAATTTTTAATCTTGCGTTACCGTGTGCCGTGTTTTTCGATTGACGACTTTGCGGGTCTTCAGTGACCCATTTTAACTGCGCCCGTAGGGAAAGAGTTAATGCCAGAGACAAGAAATTATGGGAAAATATTACATCAAATCCTAGGCACTGTCTAAGTGACATGCTTCCTGCCGCAACGGAAAAGGAAATTACGTGATCGCAGGCACAACTACATACTACCGCGGATTCTAACGAAACGTTTTAAACGCTGTTATGTAAATAGTTGGCTTTTTAACTATATTTAACTTCACTATTTTAAATAATATAGTAGACTATAATACTATATTCTTATTTTTAGCATTATATCCTATTCTATGTTTAGAACTGATGTAAGCACATGCTGAGTATTCATTCAATTATTATAAAATAATAAAACACAAGGCGATGGGTGAGTGTTTTTCTAGCTTCTCGAGTGTTTTTAATTTTCCAAGTGCCGTTATAACTCGATAATAGCACTGCGACTAAGATTTGTATTTCTTTTAGAAAATCTTGTCTTACAGTGTAACTGCCTCATGAAGCGCTTGTTACACTTTAGCGTATTTCGTAAACAATTCGTTGGCTTGAAAATGAATGAAAATGTTCTCAACATTGCAGGTAAAGCATTTTGTTGTGTTGGTAACTTGATTAAGCTTATACTCTAGTATTGCTTGACTTGTTGGGATAAAATCGTAAAAATTACCTAAAATTCGTCAAAAAGATAAATCAAGTCCCCATAAAATAACAAATTAAAAACGCACGCGCTGATTGGCTGAAAGCCGTGTTTCTATAACTCGTTGGAAAACATGGATTTTTCCCGCCATTTTAATAAAATGGACTGTAAGACGAACCTTTGCTCACAAACAGCTAAAATGTCGATAGATATGTTCTGTGACAGCCAACAAGAAGAACAACGAGAAGATTGGATGCTTTTCTTTACAGTTAAGACCGTTTATGTTCATTTGAGCAGCCGACGACGCTGTCTGGCGTGAGCAAGGAGAATGTATATTTTCATCATTTTAATAAAATAGTCTTATTACTTATTTCCTATAGAAAAAATAGAAAACATCTCTCCGTACTCCCATACGATATAGAAACACACGTGAAAGTTTGGGAGAACTCGAAATAGCGCGCAGGGCTCGTGTTCCCACTACTTTCTCGTTCTTCCGGCAAACTTCCACTCGTGTTTCTATAACTCTATAGAAACACGGAAAATGTTTTCTATTTCTTAAATATAGTAGACTCAGTACCAATCAGAGCGTGTGTTGTAATTCATTATTTTCTAAAGTGGTTAAATATATGGCTAGGCTCGTTTTCCGGATCGTACGCAAATAACGCATGCTGATTGGCAGGCTTAGCATTATATCTTATTCTATGTTTAGAACTGATGTAAGCCGGCGCGTCTGTACGCTGAGTATTTATTCAATAAAGACTTATAATAATAAAACACAAGGCGATGGGCGAGTGTTTTTCTAGCTTAAGAAAATGTTCATTTGAAATGTTCATTTTTGGCAGGCATTTTGAAAGGGCGCGTCCAAACCCAGCGATTGTCCTTTCCCATCTGCTCTCTAGTGGAATCCCCCTCCCAATTCATTTTCGAAAATTTAAGTGTCTGAGGGTCGTTCTCCATCATTACCGGGAGTGAAAGTAGCTCGCTTTTATGTCACGTAAGTTCGCGTTTCCTTTTCATATATATTACTAAGAGCAACGTATAACAGAAGCATTGACAACTTAAGTCAAACAGTAAACCAATCAATGGTGGAGTAGCAGTCTATGTTGAGAGAAAGATTGTGCTATTGAGGAAAAGCGATTTAGAAGATCCTATATAACGTAGAGGGACTTTGGCTTGAAATAACTGCCAAAAACTCGTGGTTTCTTGGTGGGCACCTGTTATACTCTGTTGGATTTTATAGCTACTATATAATAGCCCTAAAAATATTAGTAACTTTGGAATGGTAAGTGCTAATCTGAGCGACAATGAGATGGTATACTGTGTACAGAAAATCAACCGGGAAAAAGCACCAGCTCAAATCAAAACATTTAGGAATTATGCTATTTACGATCATAAGAAATTTGGTGATGAATTAAGAGGTATTGAGTCCCATGAGTATTCCAGAAGGAGGCGTATGTGATCAGCCTGTGAATTATCTCTGGGATATGTTTAAATCCGCTTTTGTTGCTGTTGCTGAACATAACGCCCCTGTTGTTCAAAAATGTGTTCGAGGACTAGATAATTGTCCGGGTTATACCGTTGTTCCAGTAACCGTGTTACTAACAAGATCAAGAAAGCTAAAGAGGCGTATAGCAGACGTTTAAAGGAGGATAATAAGGATGATAGTAAGAAAATAAATACATATACACCTGGAGAGAGTAAAGAGGTGTCCCAAAACATTAAAATATGGGGACAATATTTGTAGTGATTAATGTATTGCTAATGCTTTCAACAAGCACTTCGTTGGTGTTGTGGTCTTCTAGAGTCTGTTGGGGCTTCTGTGGTTTCCGTGTGCAATGAGTTCACTAAGAGAACATTTAACTCATCTCAAATACAACGCCCTTCATTCCAATTTAAAGACACACCGGAGAGCTTCACTTTGTCACAGCTTCGCAGACTTTAGATGGGAAGGCTGTTGGCTTGGACAATATTCCACAACGCTTACTTCAAGATCCTGCAGACATTGTTGCTGGGTCTTTGACAATGAGCACCAACGCTTCTTTGCAGCAACGTAGCTTTGCAGCAAGGCTGCGCGTGTAATTCCATTATTCAAGAAGGGAGAGGCCGAGGCCTTGGATAACTATAGACCTATTTACATCTTAGCTACAGTTTTGGAAAGAGCGGTTCATTTGCAGCTCTGTGATTATTTAAGGGAACATAAGATACTCAACCCTTACCAATGTGGGTTTAGGAACGCCCTCTCAACATAATTTTCGGCTCTATCTTTCGTCAAATTCTGGGTGCATTTTTCATTGATTTCGGAAGGCCTTTGACAGTTTGACCATTCTGTGTTGTTTACACAAGCTACCAGCCTTAGGAATCAAGAACATATATGGTTTAAGGATTACCTTCGTGACAGAACGCAAGTCATCGGACTTCAATGTTCTCTGACTCTGAATCTATCATTGCAGTTGTGCCGCAGGGCTCAACACTTGGTCCCCTCTTGTTTGTTCTTTATGTTAATGATCTAACCTAACGTTGTTCTTCGATGCAGCATATTAATGTATGCAGACAGCACTGTCCTTTTCTGCTCTGTTCTGGGTCAACTGCTTCTGTAATCGATGGGAAGTTAAATGAAGAGCTTGAGTTAATTGGAACATGCATGGTTACATGTTAACAGTCTATTTCGTGATGTTTCCAAAACTGGATCATTCGGAACTCATTTTAGGCTCTGTCGTGTTACTGATTTCAGTATTAGGATTAATGGCCTTCTTATTAAGCAATAGCACTTTGTCGAGATGACGTCAGTACCCATGTTTGTCCGCATTTACCCACAATTATTGCGGCCATAACAAAAGAAAATAGCTCATTTGCAATCATTTGTGAGTCAAATTTGGCCGTTTGTTTGTCCGCAATTTGAGCTATTAATAGCAACCGCTTAAAGGGTTATTGTAATTTGGAGTTATATTTGATGAATGTATTTCATGGAATTCCCGTGGTCAATATATTTTATCTAAAGCTGGTAAAAGGCTAAGGATGTTAGGGCGTATTAGAGATAATATAACAACTCATTGTGCAAGTATAATTTATACGTCCTTCATTCGTCCTGTTGTTGAATACTGTGAAACTGTATGGGATTGCTGTGGAATAAGTACAGTAACTCTATACATCTTTGGAGAAACTCCAACGGCATACTGCGAGGGTTGTAGCTAAAACTAGAAATACGAATTCGCAATAATCCCCTCGCCCGCCCCCCCCCCCCCCCCTACGGGAAATTCTCCATCTATGGTGCCCAGACCTCGCACGCCGTGGCCGTGTATTTCTGTTTTTGCAAAAATTCACAATTTCCAAAAGCCCGTTTCGTCGAAGAAATGTTTGAACGTTATCTCGGCCAATATTTAACCGATTTAAACTCTGAAAACAGATTTGGAATTAGCGAGTCAACATACATAACATACGCGTTTACTATATTACGAGAACGTGAGTACCCTTCGTAAAAACGGTTTATGTACTTAGAAATTAGTCGATTATAAACTGGTCACTTCATCGTATATTATTTTGAACGTTATCTCGATCAATATTTAACCGTTTTCAATTCTGAAAACAGATTTGGAATTAGCGAGTCAAAATACATCACATATGTGTCTACTATATTACGCGAACGTGAATACCCTTCGTAAAAATGGTTTATGTACTTAGAAAGTTAGTCGGCTTTGTCGGCTATGATTAGCCCTCGGATTAGCCGGTCACTTCGTCGAATATTATGTTGAATATCTCGATCAATATATAACCGTTTTCAATTCTGAAAACAGATTTGGAATTAGCGAGTCAAAATACATAACATATGTGTCTACTATATTACGAGAACGTGAATACCCTTCGTAAAAATGGTTTATGCACTTAGAAATTAGTCGGCTTTGTCGGCTATGATTAGCCGGTTACTTCGTCGAATATTATGTTGAATATCTCGATCAATGTATAACCGTTTTCAATTCTGAAAACAGATTTGGAATCAGCGAGTCAAAATACATAACATATCTGTCTACTATATTACGAGAACGTGAATACCCTTCGTAAAAATGGTTTATGTACTTAGAAATTAGTCCGGGCTTGGTCGGCTATGATAATCTCGATCAATATATAACCGTTTTCAATTCTGAAAACAGATTTGGAATTAGCGAGTCAAAATACATACTCGGACTCGGATTTCTATTTCCTCAAAAAACTATGTCTCTTGTGACGGTTCAATTTAATCTGAGTATCTAGTTACCAGGACCAAATTTTCCGATGCCGCGCGGACGGCGGTTGATCATATATATATATATATACTATCCTAGATCCTAGATCTAGGAACCGTACATCTCGCGTGATAAGGGACTAAACGCCGGTCGATATTAGCACCCTCGCCCTCAGGCCTTCGGCCGGCGCTTCGCGCCGGGCGAGGGGATAACTCGGAGCGATAGAGCGTTAGACAAAGTTAAATGGCCTTCCATAATTTTTAATAGATTAGCATATAAACTAGAAATACGAATTCGCAACAATCCCCTCGCCCGCCTTTTCTATACCACTACCGTCCCCCCCCCCCCCCCCCTTCCACATCCATGGTGCCCAGACCTCGCACGCCGTGTATTTGTGTTTTGCAAACATTCACAATTTGCAAAAGCCCGTTTCGTCGAAGAAATATTTGAACGTTATCTCGGCCAATATTTAACCGATTTAAACTCTGAAAACAGATTTGGAATTAGCGATTCAACATACATAACATACGTGTTTACTATATTACGAGAACGTGAGTACCCTTCGTAAAAACGGTTTATGTACTTAGAAATTAGTCGGCTTTAGTCGCTATAAGCCGGTCAATATTATTTTGAACGTTATCTCGATCAATATTTAACCGTTTTCAATTCTGAAAACAGATTTGGAATTAGCGAGTCAAAATACATATCATATGTGTCTACTATATTACGAGAACGTGAATACCCTTCGTGAAAATGGTTTATGTACTTAGAAATTAGTCGGTTTCACTTCGTCGTATATTATTTTGAATATCTCGATCAATATATAACCGTTTTCAATTCTGAAAACAGATTTGGAATTAGCGAGTCAAAATACACACTCTGACTCTTTTGGAAAAAACCCTTTGAATCATGTGACGGTCAATTTAAATATTAATGCCAATCTGAGTATCTAGTTGCCAGGACCAAATTTTCCGATATCGCGCGGACGGCCGTTGATGCATATATAAAAACAAACAAACTCTCTGCCCTTCCCCCCGTCATGATAAGGGACTAAACGCCGGTCGATATTAGCACCCTCGCCCTCAGGCCTTCGGCCGGCGCTTCGCGCCGGGCGAGGGGATAACTATATATTCGTTATATTTGTAAATATTCCTAGTGATGTATTTTTAGCAATGTACATATTTTCTTAGTATTTAGATACACTGTATTATAATAATGTAAGGGCTCCTGTTGATAGCAGCAGTTGTTACTACTGATTGTATTACCCTGATTAAATAAAGGTGTCATTCAAATTTGACTGATCTTATTTATCATCCCCTCGGCCGAAGGCCTGAGCGTGCTAATATCGACCGGCGTTTAGTCCCTCATCACGGGAAACCTAGGTTTCCAGAGTCACATTCAGTTTATTGTTTATATTTATTATATATGCAAAAACGACCGTCCGCGCGACAGCGGAAAATTTGGTCCTGGTAACTAGATACTCAACATTTGAATTAATATTGAAAATTGAAATTGAAACCGTCACATGATTGCGAATGTAAAATTTGAAAAGATTCAAAGGTTTTTTTCTTCAAAAAGAGACATAGTTTTTTGAGGAAATAGAAATACGAGTCCGAATATGTATTTTGACTCGCTAATTCCAAATCTGTTTTCAGAATTGAAAACGGTTATATATTGATCGAGATAACGTTCAAAATAATATACGACGAAGTGACCAGCTTATAGCCGACTAATTTCTAAGTACATAAACTGTTTTTACGAAGGGTATTCACGTTCTCGTAATATAGTAGACACGTATGTTATGTATTTTGACTCGCTAATTCCAAATCTGTTTTCAGAATTGAAAACGGTTAAATATTGATCGAGATAAGTACGTTCAAAATAATACACGACGAAGTGACCGGCTTATAGCCGACTAATTTCTCAACCGTTTTTACGAAGGGTATTCACGTTCTCGTAATATAGTAGACACGTATGTCATGTATGTTGACTCGCTAATTCCAAATCTGTTTTCAGAATTGAAAACGGTTAAATATTGAATATTGATCGAGATAACGTTCAAAATAATATACGACGAAGTGAAGCCGACTAATTTCTAAGTACATAAACCGTTTTTACGAAGGGTACTCACGTTCTCGTAATATGTAAACACGTATGTTATGTATGTTGATTCGCTAATTCCAAATCTGTTTTCAGAGTTTAAATCGGTTAAATATTGGCCGAGATAACGTTCAAACATTTATTCGACGAAACGGACTTTTGCAAATTGTGAATTTTTGCAAAACACAAATACACGGCCACGGCTTGCGAGGTCTGGGCACCATGGATGGGGAAATTCCCGTAGAGGGGGGATAGAAAAGGTGGGCGAGGGGATTATTGCGGATTCGTATTTCTAGTTTATATAGAGAGGGTATTTGACGAAATAGTACCCTGAGTCCCTTGATCGTCGTCGTCGTCATCATCATCATTTTGAAGCCATTTTCCCTGTTTGTATATGTTCGCCGGTATGGCACCTTTCCAGTGGCGGATCCAGGTTGTTCGAAAGGGGGGGGGGGGGCGCACATGAAGAATCAGGGTGAAGTTTCATATAAATCCCGAAATGACGTCACATAGACTATCGGTAGTAAAATTCGAAATTAAAACCCGCTATTATTTCTAAAAGACAACATTATCGTAAGAGTTAGGATCAGTATTAGGTTCAGGGTTAGGGTTAGGATTAAGGTTAGGTTGGGGTTAGGACTATGTTTTAAATTCGGGATATTTATATGAAACGTCAGTGCAAAGCCCAGAAGTGCTTTTCCGGCGATTTCTGATAAGAATTTTTGCGAAATTAGGGCACCATGACGCTTGCTAAAAATGCAGGATTATAAAGGGGCATCAAGATCATGAAACACTTTAATATAAACTCAGAAGTACTCAGAAAAACTCAGAAGTAGAACCATTGACATGGTAATTAAAACAGAAAACGCTTGTTTGCGGGATTTGCGGAACCAAATTGCATATCATCTATTATCACTTGATCTCTTATAAATTTCTCAAATACTCTTTCTACACCTTGCATTTGATGGTCCAAAACAGGGTTTCTTTTATTTGCCCCCTCTGGGAAAATATTTGCCCCCTCTTGTAAATTGCCAAGGCGCTGATCAATCCACCCCCCAACATTTTCATTATGGGGTGTTTTGCCCCCATTTTCTGAAAGAAACCCTGGTCCAAAAGCTTCAAACTCCTATTGTACACTGAAGATGGATCCTATGACTAGTTTTAAAGTTTTATTCAAAACAAAATATCACAGGACATCAATGATCATCCTTGTTTTTCATCTTTCTCTTTCTCCTCACATGATATCTCCGCATTACTATACACTTACAGTATGCACTCGCATATACCCAGTCTGTCATAACCGGACACAATTTTAACAGAATCTGTGATACCTATATACATGTATGCCTGTACGGTATATATAGCTGATAGCATATTTATTTGAAACATATTTATTTAGAGAAACGTCTCTTAACTTAATGTCACCCATTAGCACCAATGCAGGGTTTCTTTTAGGGGGCAAAGGGGGACATTTGCCCCCCCCCCCCTTGAAAAATATTTGCCCACCCTTGTTATTGCCAAGGTGCTCAATCCAGCCCCCAAATTTTCATTATGGGGTGTTTTGGCCCCTCTTGTTATATTTTCTGAAAGAAACCCTGGCTTATGCAATGTTCACTATATACATTTTAACCGGGACCAGTTGCAAAAAATGCAACTTCAAGGCCTTCTGGCTGGAATTGAACCCGCGACCCTGCGATGCTAGTGCAGTGCTCTGACCACTGAGCTACTGAGGCCGTTGCCGAGAGCCTAGTCACAAGTTCTGTATATATAGTGGTGATAATGCCGGGATAAGATTCTGGGTATATTACAAGTAATATTTGGCATTTCACTCGATTAAACTACATGTTCTCAGGATTTATGGTGGAGGAAAATTTCGAGTGTAGGAATATATATATTTTAAGACCAAAAACCTGGACCAGTTGCGAAAAATGCAACTTCAAGGCCTTCCGGCTGGAATTGAACCCGCGACTCTGCGATGCTTGTGCAGTGCTCTGACCACTGAGCTACGGAGGCCGTTGCCGAGAGCCTAGTCACGAGTTCTGTATATATAGTGCCATAGTGGTAGTAATGCCAGGATAAGATTCTGGGTGTAGTATTTGGCATTTCATTCGATTAAACTACATGTTCTCAGGATTTATGGTGAAGGAAAATTTCGAGTGTAGGAATATTTCGAGTGGTCGTAAATGACAGGTGGTCGTAAATGGCAGTTAGTGATGTGACGTCATGCAAGCCATATTGGAAGATGCTATTATGTTTACGACTATATTCTGTGTTCACTAGTCGACTAAAAGATGGCTTTATAATTTAAAACCAATATAATATTTCTTATAAAGAAAGAAAACCAGAAAATTTTCGGAATAAAAGCACTGTTTGAACAGAGCTTGCTGGGCGATAAGCGCGCCGTGAAAGAAAACCCAACTTCTTCTTTGATCGCAAAAATATTTTATTTACAGCAATTTGATCTAAGAAACAGACTAAAAGAGTAAGGAGTAACTATATATACTGATTCATATGCACAAAGTTATTGGCGATTATAAATGTTGCGTTATAAACAAAGATGGCAGATACGAAAATATAATTTACGAACCTCACCTGCGAGGTTTTCGAACATTTTCAAGCGTTGTACTAAACGTAAAAGCTCATACGATATATTAAATCAAAGATCGTTTAATGGTCTATACATGTACAACATACGTAAACCATGTTAAGCTTGTTGTTGTATTAACAAAGTTATTTACGATCTCGCACAACAAAGTTTAACCCTGACAAGATGGCAGTAACAAACAAATATTAGTCCGAGCTTTTCGTCAGTTTAGAAACATTTCCTTCAACAATGTTGATGGTTTAAGGGCTTGGGATTGTCACTAATAAAGGATATTTATTATGCACTAAAAGTAAACAAAACAATGCTAAAAAGCAACAATTGCGTCTTCTTGTTCCCTCATTGCACGTGGTCAAAATTCTTGCTTGTTGATTTTAACGTATTTCGTTTACATAGTGGCAGTTTACATAGTGGCAGTTTTATAGTTTCTCAAATTTCGCGTTTGGGGCACTAAAAAGTGGTCGCTGATAAGCTGTCAAAAAAAGACGAACACTTATCTTGTAAAAAGTCGCTCATGACAGGTTAAATTTCGTGTTTGGGATGCTAAAAAGTGGTCGCTGGTCGCGTTTGGCAGGTGGTCGCTAAATGCAGGTACATTTTAAAAGTGGTCGTAAACGGCAAGTGGTCGTATAACACGGGGTCGTAAAACTCTGGTTCTACTGTATATATATATATAGCAATAATGCAACACCCACTACCCTTGTGGTAGTTTGAGCACTCTGGTCCTACACCGCTTCACGCTCTCTGGATGTGCGCATAACCACTGTTTGTCCCACAAGCGGTTGTCACCATCATCACAACCGTATTATTGGTAAAACCATTCAATGGGTTTATATTATACAGAACGTATATTGAGTGGAACAAAATGATACATGTTTTCTAGCATCTTTTTACACATCTTTTTACAAACACTCTTTTCTGATTGGCTCCACTGGTACGACTTTTCACACACACATTTTGGTACACTATGTGGATCAACCATTGTGAATAAAATAAGTATAAATACAATTAAATAATACAATTGAATCAGTTTTGAGTAAATGAGCTCTTTCAGTATCAAAGAAAAATATAAACAAATCTCTGAGAAACACAGACCAAAAGTAAAAAATATACGATTAATTCCTTGTCTGTGGTGATACAGGAGGCTCACTCAAGTACCACAAACGTGATTGCGTGAGACACTGTACCATCCGGCTATATATTGAGCGTTACACGAAGTAAACATTACTCATATAATAGTACTGTACGGTATATATATATATATATTTATATATACTTTAATAAGTTAATTGTTGAGCATTGTCTTAGCTTTAATACAAACGTAAGGCGACATTAAACTTCAAAAAATCCATGGCATAACGCTTGTTAAAAAGCTTAGAAGTTTAACTAGGGTAAAAAACAACGCAAACCATTTTAAATAGTGTAATTTTAAGGTCAGTTATGCTACTAGTTATTCTCGAGTAAGACGACCAAAGCGAGCGGAAGCGACCAGAATATTTATCAGCAACCAACTTGGCCTACAATATCTATCGAAACGTATATACATAAAAAGCAATTTGGCGAAGACTGAGAAATAAATCCGGCACACATTTTCAGAAAATAATCTGCAAGTTCACGGAGTGAAAGCTCAATTGAAATTACTGAAAAACTCAGGAAATATGCCGGTCTTGATAAAATAACAATCCATGCGAATTCGGCAAATTATTTCTCTATAATTTCTGATGCCAGGGTAATTACAACGCCATAATCAGGCAAAAAAAACACATAGAAAGCCCGTCGACACTTATACAAAGTTACATGCAGTAATGAAAAGCTTACCTTTGGTAAATAGTTATTAAATTGCTCCGAAAGAGTCGAGTTCCACTTCGGTACAAATGGCTGAGCAGAAGGATTCGGTATAAACTACAAAGCATATAATTTTACGCGTTCAGTAGCCTGAATATTAAAGGGTCAAGATTGAAGAAAGAGGCAGCGATATTTCTACAATGTATAAAGAGTTTACTAATGTTGTGGTACAATTCCAAGACTTAAAAAAAAGAAAAACAGTTACAGAGTGACCATTGCATTGGCATTGCCATAAGCCATAAGGCATAAATGCCATTGTATTGTATTATAGAGTTTGTTAGGAAGCCAGTCGGATACAAACCTTGGATTCAGAGTTAATAGTTTGATACGTGGGAGCTGTACAACAAACAGTATCTACCCTCTCATTTTGGCCCATCTCATTGTGGGCGGAAAACGCCATTACTCCTCCATTCCATTATTATAACTTGTTGATAATATGAGCAACTTTTTATGCAGGAAACAATGTCTCTCGTCGATGTGAGAAATAACTTTATGAATGCCGTGTAAATTAGGACTGGAACGAACCAATCAAAAACCTTACGCAAACATAGAGTATTAATTGGAAAATGAGAGTGGCTGAGAAAGTTTTGTTCTTGCCGTTGTTTACTGTTGTGTATATTTTTGTGAAGCTTCGCGTGTATGATTGTCTTCCAAAGGGCCTGTTTATATGATCTCGGTACACCGGGATGTCCCGGGGACGCGTGAAAATGTTGATAATAATTGATAATAATTTCTCAATGAAACAAAAAAATAATTTTATTCGCATAAAAAGCATCCCAACGAATGTTTTTTTCATGTTGTCATTTTTGGATATTTTACCGGGTTCAGACGACGTTTTCAATTTCAATTCACTTCATCCCGGTGTACCGGGATGTTGCGTTTATATGGAAAAAATCTGTCCCGGTGTACCGGGATCTCGGTTGCTCCAACCGGGATCCCGGTCAAGCGGGATGTCCCGGTCTCGATATAAACGCAACTGCGAAAATAACAGTAAATTATATACAAGCCGAGATCCCGGTATACCGGGACGTCCCGGTACACGTCCCGGTGTACCGGGATCATATCTGAAGCAGGCAAAATGGATATGGCTGATAAGCAATACAACTGTTATTATATACAAATAAACCATTAATCATGGTCGAAAAACATAATTCTATTTGGCAAGTGGAATAACTAAGTTCCTAGAACTTATGCAAAATAACGAGATATTTTTCAGCGCGATTTCACATGAAAGATTTAAACTATTCGACAATCTAACTATTCCTTCCGGTTGCCGGGGCTAAGGCTCGGCATGACTGCGTCCACGGGAGATCTTCGCCAAATGGGCCAACACGTACGGCACTTTGAACTTTCCTATAAATAGGTCCTACTTACTCGATACGAACCGTCGAAATAACCATTCATTAATTTTTAAAAGAATGGCAGGAAAATTTCTGTGTCGCTATTTAAATAATAGAATACGTCAGTGATCGAACCGAGTGTCGTAATAAAAACACCGCGGCGCGGCGGCGAGTGTTTTCCCAATTAACTTCTCAAGTGTTTTTATTACTTCACGAGTTTTTCGATCACGTTATGGATACCCGGGCAACGTTTTCTATTATTTTTACAAAGTAATTTAATACCAATTATCATTCGTTACCATAGCAGTATGCATGATTATCTTGTAAGGGGGGGGGGGGGGGGGGGGGGCAGTATAAATACAAAGTCTGTGAAGTTTGTGTTCGCGGGTTTGCCGTCTGCCGGGGTTTTTGTTATATAAACAATCACCAAAGTCCTGGTGACTAGGTGCAATAGCCTCCACCGGAAAAGTGTCGTTTCTTAATTTTGCACATAATTAAAACATGCTGAAATCAAGGAGAACTAATTATTCACAAATGTAACATCCCTCTTTCCCCAGTATAACTATAACTAGGAGTAATCAAAGATTATGTAATTGCGTTCGACGCATGTGGACCAGTAAATGGCGAATGAAGATCGGTAATTGTGCTGTAACGCGAATTATGAATATAAATAAAGCTAATAAATATATAACAGCGTCTTAATTGAAGGAGACACTGTAACATCAATGTTTTTGACAACGGTGACATCCTGAGTGATTTCCGTACGTTATTTTAATATTAGGAGAGTATATTCCCCGTTCGTGTAATTGCGTTCGACGCATGTGGACCAGTAAATGGCGAATGAAGATCGGTAATTATGCTGTAGCGAATTATGAAAATAAATAAAGCTAATAAATATATAACAGCGTCTTAATTGAAGAAGACACTGTAACCTCAATGTTTTTGACAACGGTGACATCCTGAGTGATTTCCGTGCGTTATTTTAATATTAGGAGAGTATATTTCCCGTTCGTTTGTTCGATTCGAAAGTTGACCGCCAGATCAATCGTGAAGTTCGATTCGTTATACCGTATATTATTTTAAAGTGAGAAGGCCATGGATTGGACCATATGATCGACTTGATACGTGGTTTAGATTGTTATCGACTGGAACACGGCAACAAACGACAGCGTCTTAATTCAAGGAGACACTATATAAACCTCAATGTTTTTGACAACGGTGACATCCCGCATTCCGCGTTCGTTAGTTCGATTTGAAATATGACCGCTCGAACGCTAGATAAGTCAGCAAACATTACAATCGTGAAGTTCGATTTGGCAAAGTGTCGCTTGAATGGAAAATTTATAACTTCGCGAGGCTTGCACTTTCGAGTAAACGTTGTTCGAATTAGATGTATGGTGTTCAAATGATCTTGACATTATAAACGCGCCAATGATTACCATATGACATGTTATTTATTACAAGGCTATATGATCGCCTTTATACGTGGTTTATATTCTACATTCTATTTATTTGATCCTCCATGCTATAGAAAATTCCTAGCATCATTCTGCTGGCATGCCTAATCCTGAACACTTCTACAGGCAACTTCGTATCCACTGCTCCTGTGTTTAGTCCCGAGCATTTTCCTAGTTAGTGCTAATGCCATAATTTATTCCAAATTCCAAAACGGTAATTTATTCAAAAAGGGGAAAGATGTTATCTTGATTTATTTTAGCTGTAAAGCACAGGTGACCCATAACATGCAAGATTAGAATGCGTTCTCCTTCGTCGAACGCAACAATTTAAATGATGATGGCACTGTCGCTTGATGGTATTGATGATACTAGCTTTTGAGCGGGAGATAATTGGTCCAATGCCCAACGTACGTTACTCTACGGCCTTTAACTTGCCTTTCGATTATAGGTATTTCAGTGGGTTGTTATCAGTAAGAACAATAAATGTCGAGGAGATTAGGTACTCAGTCATGGAACTTGTCAGTTACAGCCCACTTGAGCGCGAGGAATTCCAACTTTCTTGATATAGTTGTCCTGCATGTTCGTTTCAGCGGTTTTGCTATATATATATATATATATATATATAGCAAAGTGAAAAGGTGGTAAACTGCCAAGAATTTAGTGACGAGATACTGACGTTTCGAGCGGAGCCCTTCATCAGAGTAAGATGAAGATGGTCTTACTCTGATGAAGGGCTCCGCTCGAAACGTCAGTATCTCGTCACTAAATTCTTGGCAGTTTACCACCTTTTCACTTTGCTATATATTCAAAACACTGTCTACGCAGCACTCTACTTATATATATATATATATATATATATATATATATATATATATATATATATATATATATATATATATATATATATATATATATATATATATATATATATATATATATATATATATATATATATATATGATATATATATATATATATATATATATATATATATATATATATATATTATATATATATATATATATATATATATTATATATATATATATATATATATATATATATATATATATATATATATATATATATATATATATATATATATAACACAGCACCTACAGTAGGCTATATATCGTAATTGGAAGCATCCAGTTCTACAACAAAAGGTTTCGTGTAGAGGATAAGCCAACACTGGTGGGCTAGTCGGGCTGTCTTGAGATTAGCAAAGTATCTTCATGACACCATTTCTTCCACAAACCTCAGATGGATTTGTTTCCCTGCTTTCAACGCTTAAGACCGTCATAGAGATGGGAAACAAGTCAGGGCCTTTTTTAAGGATTTTCCCGTGGGGGGGCATTTTCGTAAAAGGGACCTTCGTAGCCAAAATATGTTTACTGTTTCTGAGGTAGGCTTTTTCGTTTATATATAATATATATATTTGTCTGCCATTTTATTTATAAATATTTTTTCTACAGTTCATGATCAGTGGCGGATCCAGGGTTGTTCGAAAGGGGTAACGGTAATCTAGTGGGGGGGTCTGGGGGCATGCCCCCTCAGGAACATTTTTAATTTTGCAAAGCCCAGAAGTGCTTTTACGGCGATTTCTGATAAGAATTTTTGCGAAATTAAGGCACCACGCCATTGCTAAAAATGCACGATTACATAGGGCATCAAGATTATGAAACACTTTAATATATAAACTCAGAAGTAGTACGGAACCAATATATACACTTTAGCCTTTAGGCATCTTCATAAGCTACCAAAACATTGTGCTTATAATCGGTCATATAATATTGCGTTTATCATATTATGGTAAAAAACAGTAAACACTTGTTTGCGTGATTTTAAATGTGGGACGCGCGCCACGTAGGTCAACATAATAATTTCAGTAAGTCTATAAGTTGTTAATTAAAGGCTAAAACTTACTTTCCATTTGTTTAATTTTTATTCCTTGCTTATTGGTTGATTAAATTTAAGAAAAAGGGACTTTTCCTGGGGGGGCAAAAATTGATTAGTGGGGGGGCACAAGGGGGGACTGGGGGGGGCATTTGCCCCCCCAGCTTAATAGTTAAAAAAGGCCCTGAAACAAGTTCATGAAGCAAAGCCTAAGAAGGAGTGGAGTTCTATACCGATTCGGGTCAGTTCCTTGGCATCTCCGAGTACATCCAGGCTCTATTCTATTCTTGGAAGAAGGTAAGCATCACGTTTTACCTTGGAATTCAGCTGTCGGTAGTCCACACACATTCGCAAAGCACGGCATTCTATTTGCGTACACAAGGACATTAGGAGAAATCCCCCCCAAAATCAGGACAAGCGTTGCTAAATTTAATGTTTCCCCCTATTGTATTAGTACGACTATATAGAGGCTAGGAGAGAAGCTACTTAAGGTAATCTACCTATACGGGCTTCATCTACGTGAGATTTCACAAACGGGTGCTGCCTGAATAGCCTGAAGTGTTAGCCAACCCCTAAACATTCTCGTTCCCAGATCGGGAAACGAGATTGACCCCTAAACCCCTGCCACGCGAGTGTCAGATTGGTCCCAGACCCTTCTGTCATCACTATATAGGCGCAAAAAACGGCGTCACCTGGTAAGATGCAACAGGCAAACTTGGATTCATTTGAGCTGTGCTCGCTGCAGAATTACATATAGATGAAAACATTTGCTCAACTTGCTGCAAATTGTCTTTCCGAGGTTCTAGATTTAGAGAAGGACCCCCGAAATAGAGCAGGACCCCCGAAACCCCTAAAAATGCGATCACCGATTATATAGTTGCTTGTCGACTACAGCCCCCCCCCCCATTCCATTCCTACTCCTCTGTTAGCTGGAGATGAGTAGTCGCTCTGACTGGTGGTGATCACTCCCTTGTTGAGCAGCTCTTGAAGGGGTTACTTAACCTCTGCCAACTGATTTGGAGGAATCCGGCGATAACGTTGGATTATCGTCTGCCGTGCGAATGTTGTGCTTTATGGTGGTCGTTCTTCCGAGGTCCTGTTCATTGTGTGCAAACATGTCAGCATATGTGCAGAAAATCATGCGAGGCTTTCCATTTCTCATCTGAAGTTCCGAGAAAGTCTGCCGGACAAGGTTATACCAGTAGGACGTTCCTGTTCATTCCGGGAGGTCGGCAGACTAACTGTTTCCTGTGAGGACGCGGGCACTCTGCAAGTCGGGAACACGACACTATACCACTTCGTCTGTACGCACATCGAAATTCAACTGTTCTTCACTAAGTACCTCTGCAGCAACATAGACTACACCGAGACGTGTCCGTGGCTTTAGCCAAACATCCTTATAGTTGGATTAGCAACATGGATAAGCTAGGAAACCTGTACTGGAAGCGTCCACCAAGGACGTTTGTTACTTGAAACCATCGTCTGAATTGGCCAGCAGTGACTTCAGTTCTTCAATTGCTTCTTATTGTATCTCGACGGTCAGGCGTTGCTGCTCGATATGATCTGCCAGTAACTTCTGTTGCCTTTGGAGACCTTTTATCAACGACGTTTGCCCAAGACGAGGTCCCAATCACGGTTTGGATACTGCAGGCAGTCCCCTGTTTTTCTTCGCAAGTAGCATGGCCCAACTCCGTCACCTCTCGAACACGCGCAGACCAAGACCCACTGCTCTCGTCTTCATCGATCCAGTGCTGAACCTCGTATTTTATCTCCTTAAACGTCTTCGTAGGATGGTCCATCACCCAACGCTTGATGTCTGAGGATCACGGAGGTTCTCCAGGAACTGGTTGCGAAGCAGTCTCACCAGCGACAGGCGTGCCATCCAGGTGTTCCACTCAAGCCAACAGCACGTTCGACGTCCGCTATCCAGTATCCACTCTTCAACAACGCTGTTTTCACGGGTCCCGATCGATGAACTTGCGAAGCTTCTTTTCCCTGGCCGGAACTTTCGCCATTATTGGACCAGTCGGAGCGTTGGATTGTGCTTGTCTGAGTAGGGTTTCCAACTCCTTCAGTTTATCGGCCAGTGCCAGAACAGATTCTTCTGAGGCCACACCTATATAGTTTGTTAACTCGTTCATAACTCGTATTTTAATACACAACTATTTTACATAATTATATTATAAGGTGACGCATTGTATGCAACGAACAGACACGGAGACATTTTGGAAGCTATCTGTAACTCTTCACAAATTGTTCAGTATATATTGTTCAGTAATAAAAGTTCTTGAAGTTGTTGTCATGTTATCTTGTATGTTATGTATATATATAGTTATCTATTATATTATCTGAAGGGGCCCTGTTTATGGCATTCTGTGCAGTGGCGGCGGAAGATAGGTTTGGTTGGGGGGGGGGGGGGGGGGGGGCTGAACAGCAAGCGCAACCTCGGGGGGGGGGGATTTTGAAATCTAAAGTCTCTGAAATTCATAATACTTCTGGTCAGCAGTCATCAACAACTAATGGACGAAGTACTTCATGAAATAAGTATCGAACTATCGACACGATTTTCCCAGCTTAATTACGATTGCCATCCTGCAATGATATGGAATTTAAAAACTGCCTGATATCGAAGATGCACAAATATTCAATGAATAATATGGTCAAATAACTCTCACTTTCGGCGCCCCCCCCCCCCCCCCCCTTTTCCCCGCTTCCGCCGCCTATGATTCTGGGAGACGCACGCGGGACACCCACAACATTGAAAAGCTTCCAGAGCCCCTGGTATAGAATGACTTTAACGTAACGCGCTCGTCTAGCCTGAGATGGAACTGGCGATCGTAAATCAACTGAATGTTCACGGTTTACTGCTGCTAATTTATATAGTAATGGTCAGAAATATAGTAAACAGTATACCTAACCAAACAATTCTGAGTTGGGAAACCACAATACAGCTGAAATAGGAAAATGACTTATTATATAATCTACAATAACAGGATTTAGGTAAAGGAAGTGTGTTAATGCCGCAGACCATGAACGACCTAGTTTAATAACTGCAACAAGCGCGATTCCTACGGCATGGTTCAATAGCGTAAAAATAAAAATAATAACTAAGCCTATATATAGGCTAGTTGTCACGAAATATGAAAGTCAGATTCTTTAACTTTTTTTTCAATGTTTTACATACAGTCTGGGGAACTGGTCAGGTCAATGGTATTTGGTCACCATTTCATGCCTCAATCAAATTGACTGAAGATGGGTGAATTTCGGTAAAACTTTAAATGCTAACACTAGCTTTGTAAATTGAAAAACATTTTGAGATCAAATGGTTAAAATGCTG
Organism: Chrysogorgia sp. JL179-B06; assembly: GCA_035772405.1. Classification (NCBI taxonomy): domain Eukaryota; kingdom Metazoa; phylum Cnidaria; class Anthozoa; order Scleralcyonacea; family Chrysogorgiidae; genus Chrysogorgia; species Chrysogorgia sp. JL179-B06. Next base: position 4,240,763 of record JAYKKM010000047.1, read on the forward strand.
GGATTCATTGGCTAATATGCCAAACATTCATTGATATTTCAGTGCCCAGTTTGGCATGATAATCACAGGCTATTTTTCCTGGTTCATCATTACTTGTGAAGCGACGATATTATAGTTTTAGAGAACAAGTTTCGTTCAAGCCACCTGCATGATGGCGGAGAAATAGATTATATACAGTGTTATATACAGTGTTATAACAGTATATAAAGTAAAATATGGCACTGCAAAATTTATATCTTTTATTGGAGGACGTTTATTATCTCTTATGCTTTGACATGGTCTTTGGGTCCTTATATATATATTTAACTAATCAAATGAACGACTCATGGTGCCTATATACCGAAATTTACTTGAGTTCATAGGTGTTCTATATATATATCTTTCTTTGGACGACGTTTATTATGTCTTCATACGTGTTCTATTGATTATATACATTGTTTATGACGTTGTATATATATATATGTTATTTACCGGCTGGGAGGTCCGTAATATTTTTCCAGTACGGACCGACCAAAACGGTAAATAACGTGTTTATTTTTTTTGAGCAAAGTCAAAAAAATTGCAATTTTTTGGCGCGAAAAGTTGCGAGAGGTCCGTACTGGTGTGATACGGACCTCGTACTCAGCCAATCAAAAGGCTCTATTTTAGTTACGGACCTGAGTTACGGACCTCAAAAAAAATAAATTATCTTAATCTATGCATATAACTGTTCTCTTGCCAAATAGATATTAAATATCCCATCCCATACCTCGCCAATCCTATATGACACCAGTGGCGAAATATTGAGATTGATGGATAAGTTAAAAATAAATCTATGCATATAATTATTATTTTTGCATGACAAATAAACTAAATATCCCATCCTATATGACTCTAGTGGGAAAATATTGAGATTAGTGATGGATAAGTTAATGTTCTCTTTCTTTCGTTTACAACAGAATTGTTCCAAAGGTGAAATTCCCCCGTTTAAAATTGCTTGCATCGCGCTTTAGCGTTTTCACTGCTTGAGTGTATCAACAAGCCATGACCATACACTATTACATTGACACAGACAAAAGCAACTTTCTTTTTAAAATTTGGTATTAATGTCGCCTCAAATATGCACCTGTCCTTTGGGTGGCCAAATTAATAAGCAGCTCAACTGTTAGATGGGTTAACCAAAAAATAAACAACAAACATTCTATCACAAGAAATTTAACCTCCAAAGTCGCCCAAATTTTGTCCGCCATTGCTCAAAACTTGTACCAGACGAGCCAAAACTTGTACCAGCGATTTCAACACAGTAGAGTATGTGATTGTGACGTCAGAGACTCAACACGTGACAAAGCTTTATGGAAATTATACGACTAGCTTTATATTCATACACAACTAGCCACGTGTTGAGTCTTTGACGTCACTTCCTCTAATCGCAACCTAAGCGTCTGGAACATGTTCGAGTAATGGCGGCCGTATAATCTCGTATGAAAAAAATCAGAAAAGGCGACTTCCCATGCTCGCAATTGCTTGAAATTCGGGATTTGATCACAGGGGCACTTTTTCAGTTAATAGTAAGTGATCACAGGATCAATGGATGACATTTCTTGCAAACAACCCATCATTCCCACATAATATTATTTTCTTAATACGTTAGCTATATCATAATTCTTGCTTAATTTAACACACTTTACATTTCTGTTAACATTATTATTTTGTAAATGTGTAACTCACATTTAGTTTTTCGTTCTCCATTTAGTTTTGTTTTTTTAGTTCGTCGTCGTTCGTTTAAACTGTTCCAGCTGATCACACAGGAACATCCGTTTCTAACAACCATTGTATGGTTTGTTCATCCAATTCAGCCAGACCCATTCGGCCACAAGGCGGTCTGTAGATTGGGCAGGCAGAAATGAGGTGCTCCACGGTCTGGGGGGAGCCGCAGGGACAGGAATCGTTGTCCATGGCTCGGATCTTGTGAAGGAAGGAACGAGTCTTCCCCCGGCTTGGCGCGGCAGATGGCAACCAGGCGGCTTGCTAGTTGGTTCGGGGATGAAGTTGTGCAGGAAGGTGTCGGCACCTTGCCAGGCTTCCTTCCATCTCTGCTCTACCCATGATGATGTCAGCAGGCGCGGATTTAGAAGTTAGTCGCATAAATTAGATTTAGAATTTGCAATTCAAAATACCTGTGAATAACAATCCTATTGGATAGGTTGTTGTTCTGAATTATTCTTAAGAAAAGCATAACCAATAGGGTTGTTCATGGAGTGTCTAATTTATGCGACTAACTTCTAAATCCGCGCCTGGATGTCAGGGGGGAGCGGTTATGAATTTCTTTCGCGAAGACGGAAAAGTGTGCACGGAGAATTCGTTGCGGGGGCGCATCGTCGGGGACGGAGGGCACTAGGGAGCCTGCTTGGTTTGATTTGTTGGCCAGTTTCAGCACCAAGTGCTCCCGTCGGATCGAGGATGGGGGAATGCCTGCCACTATCGGTAACAAGTGCGTAGGTGTAGGGGCAATTGTTCCGGAAATGAGGCGGAGTGCGTCGTTGATGATAACATCCATCAGCTTTGTGTGATGGCTGTGGGCCCATACGGGTGCGGCGTATTCTGCGGTCGAGTACACCAGGGCCAGCACTGAGGTGCGCAGAGTCGTGAAATTAGCACCCCAGCCAGTGCCAGTCAGCTTCCTTATCAGGTTGACGCGCTTACTGGTCTTGTCCGCGGCTTTCACCAGGTTGGCTCTGAAGGTAAGGCTACGGTCAAATGTGACTCCAAGATACACGGAATTGGGGTCGAATCTGAGCTTCCTCCCATTATGCATGATCGTGAGTTCGTGCTTGGCTAGTCTATTAGCGAGGTGGAATATGGAACAGACAGTCTTGGATTCACTGAGTTTCATATGTCATCGGTGGAAATACTGGCTCACGATCTGGAGGTCGGATTCGAGGGTGTTCTCGATAGCAGCGAATGATTTTCCGAGAAACCGAGCGTGCTGTCGTCCGCGTAGATGTACTGCCCGGATAAAGTGTAAGGTATGTCCGCGTATAAATATTGTAGAGGACGGGCGCAAGCACAGACCCCTGGGAGAGGCCGTTTCTTAATTTCCGCCTTCTGCTGCGTTCCCCGTTCGATGTCTCGACATAGAAATACCGGTCCTGAACCATCATCATCATGAATTTCACGATTTTGATGTCTGGCATGATGCGGAGGAGCTTCAGATACAGGCCTCTATGCCACACGGTATCGTAGGCGGCAGTGAGATCGATGAGGACCAGTCCGAATTTCTCCTTGCGTTGAAAAGACGATTCAATGTCGTTAACGAGGCGTGTAATTTGGTCGGTTGTGGATCGGCCTTTCCTGAATCCAGCTTGGGCGTGTGGAAGGTGTAGCTTGACGACGTCGTTTATTCGAGACATGATTATACGTTCCAACAGTTTATACGTCAAGCTGAGGAGGGAGATTGGCCGATAGCTCTTTGGGTCGTCAGCAGGCTTTCTGGGCTTGAGGATGGCGGTAACCTTCGCTTGCCTCCAGACTGCGGGAATGGATGTCTTGTCTAAGCAGTCCGACAGGAAGGACCTAAGCCATTCGATGGCATGGAGGCCCATGTTCTTCAACAGCTCAGGGTGGATTTGGTCAACGCCAGGAGCCTTACCATTCCGGAGGCAGAGGATAGCGTCGAAGATTTCCGCGGTAGTAAGGCAGCCAGAGAGAGGGCTACTAGAAGGCAGAGTCTTGAGGGCCTCTTTGATGTCCGCGTTGACTTGGCGGGAGTGGGTCTTCGCCTCGGGGCTCACATCCTTCCATTTCCCGTTCTCCACGAGCACGGAGGCAATGGAATTGGCGGACACCGGGCAGGGTTTCGGAGTGTTACCGACTAAACTCGCACATGTCGTTTCCCATAACGCCTTGCGCGCATCGTTACTACTCCACTCCACGTGTTTTTCCGCGCGCTTTCACGCAAATAAGCCTACGAGGCTGTGTTACATCATGTAGACATGAGATTGTATGCAGTACTTGGATGTCAATAATTAAATATATATTTGTCGTACAGTCATAAATACCAGTTTGAAAGTTTTTACAGTAAATTTCTACATTTTACACTTTGCTGCATTAATATGGTAATTAAGTTACTAATAGTTAATGTTGCCTGCTATACAATAACCTAAAAAGTCAAAGTTTACACCAATTAAATAAAAAGTCAAATTTAAATTGTTACCATTTCTAATGATAAGAAAAATTATTCATGGTTGTGTTTTGTCTATATCAAGTCCATTCTTCCATCAAACATGCATTCATCGCTAACTTAATTTTTAGCTCTATTTTACTCCATTTTATACAAACATTTTAAAAAGAAACAGTACGCCTAGGAAATCTCATTGTAATCTACCATTAAGTGCCGACGTAAGTGCTGTTCCTTTCTCCCATATAAAGTACAAAACCCATCACTGCGCAGAGCCGTAATGGGATTGGACTGCTGGGGGGCATGCCCCCACGGAAAATATTTGAAATTAGGATCTCTGAAATAGGATTTCCTGACTTCTGAGAGTAATTTCCAGCAAGTAGTTTAAGGGTTCTAAACTGGCAGAAAGTCGCCAAAGCAAATTATTGGGGGGTGGGGGGGGGGGGGGGGGTGTGTCACACTGTCTTATTCGTTGTATTTGTATGTACTTTTTGTTGGCGTAATGGAGCCGGCAGTCCAGTTACATATTGGGTCAGTGGACCGAAGGTTTTCAGGAAAGCTGTAAAGATGGTGGATAGATTTGTTGATTTGCCAATTGTGCAATGCGCTTATGGATATTTTATTTGAATAAAAGTACTAGCTATGGAAATATCACCTGGTCAACAAGTTATAGCCTGCTGCAGTGGCGCAGTTCTCACTTCACTTATGAGTAAGCGTCATTCTAACTAATCTAACATAACATGTTTTATGCACTGATGCACATGTGTTTATTACATAGAGGATTTTTACTTCGAGTGTTGATGAAGCGAATGAGCGAAGCGAATGAGCGAAGCGAATGAGTGAGAAATATTATCATCCAAGTGGCCAGGTTCTTTTTATTATATTGAAATCGATGAAATAGCAATGATGTTATCATCATTGCTATTTCATCGATTTCAATATAATAATGATGATATCTTCTTTCAATATAATAATGATGATATCGATTTCAATATAATAATGATATCTTCACTTGTGAAGATAATCTGTCCACAATCACAGAACCCTAAATGCTAATTTTTTAAAATTGTTGCATGAATAGGGATATTTAGGGTTAGAATTAGGTTTTTTTAGGATGATTTAGTAATGGCAGATATTGAACGGTCGTGGCTAAATGCCAGTGGTGTGAGTACTCGTTACAGTTAACTCGTTAGAGTAACGCATTACCGTGTACTCGTTACATTTGTAGTAATTTTAACCGGTAATTAATTACTTTTTTGGCAAAGGAACGAAAAAGGTAATTAATTACAAAACAAAGGAACGCGTTCTTTTGCAGAAGAAAGTTACAAATTCCTTTCCTTAAATCTTTCATAAATATAATAAATGTTATTTACCATCGAAAGGTACCTATCGACAGATGAAAACAACTAAAGTTTGATGTGGAAACATGCTTGAAGTACATAGGTATTATGGCTCATGCTATGGCTAAAGGCCTTCTTGAAAATAGAGCAGACCCTGGGGGCTGGGGACGATGTTGTCCCCATGACACACACTCTCAACACGTGTCAAAAGGTCATTTGACCTGTTTCTGGATTAATTCAAAAGCGAAATCCCAGACGTTAGTGTCAATAATATGGCAGAATATGTATAAACAATCGTTGTTATACCAATGATACGGACGAGTTAAACACGATCTGGCTAGAGAAAATCCAATAGCTGTGGCTGTGCTCTGGCTATGAAATTGGCTCTTCCAGAGCCTGGATGTGTAGAAGCTGACGCCATTGTTGTTGTGGACAACAAATTTAATTGTTTAGACTATTAATAATGCAATGTTTCATAATAACAATTGTTATTAAATGTTAAAAGTTGAAACCCAACCTCATTCTTCAATATTGAAACTTGTTTCTACTGTTCTTCAACTACATAATTTTTCAAAACATTACTCTGTCAGTTACAAAACTTCCCTCACCATTTAACTGGTTTGTGGCACTTAATAAAAATCTTGTTGCTAGCATAACCTTAACCCTATAAACATTCATCTGCAAAGTGCTAAGCTAAGAAACTATTATGTTGACAGTTATCTTACATGTTGGTCTTGTTTATTTGACTATAGTGACTCCATTTGATGTCATCAAAGTACGACTACAAGCTCAAACCAGGATTGGTGCAGTTGGTAATTGAACAGTCACACACAGTTTATTCTTTGATACAATTTCTTGTAATGATTTTGGGAGCTTGGAGTACTGACAGACATACAGTACATGGACGATCGATGAATGCTCAGACAAGAATCAAATCTTGTGACCTTCTGGTTGCCACAGCAGTTAGACGCACTATCTATCAAGCTACAGTACCAACACTCACATAGAGAGTGAAGGTTACAATCATGTGTTTGTTTGGATGTGATAGTACTCTGTATGTGGCAATCACTATAAATTAAACAATATATTACAGGTTTCAAGTTTCACATTACAGGTTTCAGTGTTCCCAATAGAAGCTGGCGGAAAACCACCACTGTATGCCGATTCACCACTGTCTACTTCGAGTAATTTTGTACTTCAAATAATACTAGTTTTATATATTGACTCCTCAGTTGTTGTGGCCTTATGGGATGCATTATGCCGCCTATATTAATGTCAAACACCTCCTGATGGAAATTCTATATGAAACCCTTGGTTTGATCCCTGTCGTCTGGAACACGTTTTCTAAGCATTTGAGCTCTTCAATCATCCATGTATTGTCAGTATATTCTTTGTTGAATATTGTGAGTTGTGTCTCTTTTGCATTTAATTATATTAATGTATAGCCTTTCTTCAATTTGTTTCTTTAGAAAGATGTATGGTTTGCTTTAATGGCATTATGGATCACCTTTACGTTTGTCCAACACCCAAATATTGTCCTCCTACACAAACTTTCAACTCAACGTTGGTTAGTTCAATTAACAAAATAACAGAAATCTAAAATGTTTTACTTGTCTAATTAAACAAAATGCAATCAGAAAAGTAGCATCTCAAAAACTCAAGATATAAGTCAAAACCAAGGTGATTTCAACTAGCAATATTCCCACTTTATTTAGTCTGGAAGGGTTCGAATTAAAGATAAAAAGTTGATTCACTGAATTGACTGAAAATTAAGATGTTTCAAGGGGGCGGTCCATACTGTCATTGGGATTGTGGGATAGTAAAGCGGTAAGAAACAAAAACTTGAAAAGGAATGAAAGTGCATGAGCTGCAGTACCGCTCACATGAAACCTAACCATTCTCGAGAGTTTTTTGCGAGCGAGAATGAAAACATTGATAGCTAACGAGACTTTGCGCTCGCTACGCTAATGAGACTTTACGCTCGTTTCTCGAGCACTTTAAACTGACAATACTCATAAAGATTGCATCAACAAAAAACGGGTATAGTTGTCCACATTCGGCAATGTCGTCGCAAATGCTGTCGCACTCAAGGTTTGCATCTTTGTGGGAATTTTTGCGGGAAAACTCGATATGGAATTATTTCTGACACCGAGCAGAGTTCCTTGCATTGATTTCCCCTTGTCCTTCGCAAAACAAATATCTGCTGCATAACCGCGACAGAGAGAGAGAGAGGCTGCCCGTCGATGCGACGATGACTGTCTGCGTTTTGTTCCTATCTGTTGCACGCTCGTTCGTGGCTCAGTAAACCGACTCGACTTCCGCACGTCCGATCACAGTAGTGCCTTTCTCTCGCGCAGCGTGACGTCGCGAGCGTTTTAGCATTGTTTGTACTTCTCGTGCGATCAAAGTACGTGAGACCGTCGTGTATGGTGTTCCTCCATGCGCATCTCTCAAGTGCCATATCTTGCCACGTGTTCACGGGTATACTTCACTGCTTGAAGGTGTCTTTGAGAGAGTCTTTCCATCGCAGCATGGGTCGGCCGACGGCTATCTTTCCATGAACGAGTTCACCGAGGAGCAACTGTTTCGGGATACGATCGTCCGACATGCGAGCTAAATGTCCCGCCTAGCGCATTTGCATTTTCCGGAGTGTGGTTTCTATGTCTAACGTGTCAGCTCGGGTTAAAACGTCGTCGTTTATCACTCGTTGGTGCTACGATATGCAGAGAATCGCTCTACACAAACTTTCAATTCAACGTTGGTTAGTTCAATTAACAAAATAACAGAAATCTAAAATGTTTTACTTGTCTAATTAAACAAAATGCAATCAGAAAAGTAGCGTCTCAATATATGAGTCAAAGCCAAGGTGATTTAAACTAGCAATATTCCCACTTTATTTAGTCTGGATTCTGGAAATGTTCGAATTAAAGACAAAAAGTTGATTCACTGAATTGACTGAAAATTAAGATGTTTCAGGGGGGTACTAGTCAAGGGTGCAATGACCGGTCCATACTGTCATTGGGATTGTGGGATAGTAAAGCGGTAAGAAACAAAAACTTGAAAAGGAATGAAAGTGCATGAGCTGCAGTCGCATGAAACCTAACCATTCCCGAGAGTTTTTTTTCGAGCGAGAATGAAAACATCGATAGCTAACGAGACTTCGCGCTCGCTACGCTAATTAGACTTTGCGCTCGTTTCTCGAGCACTCTAAACTGACAATACTCATAAAGATTGCATCAACAAAAAACGGGTATAGTTGTCCACATTCGGCATTGTCGTCGCAAATGCTGTCGCGCTCAATGTTTGCTAGAAAACTCGATATGGAATTATTTCTGACACCGAGCAGAGTTCCTTGCATTGATTCCCCCTTGTCCTTCGCAAAAGGTGTCTTTGAAGGTGTCTTTGAGAGAGTCTTTCCATCGCAGCATGGGTCGGCCGACGGCTCTCTTTCCATGAACGAGTTCACCGAGGAGCAACTGTTTCGGGATACGATCGTCCGACATGCGAGCTAAATGTTTGCGTTTTCCGGAACGTTTCAGCTCGGGTTAAAACGTCGTTTATCACTCGTTGGTGCTATACGATATGCGGAGAATCGCTCTGAGATGACGTTGCGCTGCTGTAGACAGCAGCGTAGACGAGTGAAATGTCTGCGGTATAGTGTCCACGTTTCCGCACCGTAAAGTAGCGCTGATAGGATGACTGTGTTGTGAACACTTATCTTCGTCCGTGTCAATATATCATGAGATGAACACAGTCTTTTGTACAGTCTTCCGAAGGATGTAATTGCACACTGAATACGATTGTCAAGTTCTTTGTCAAGCTTGCAGTCACTGTCACTGTACTGCCAATGTACAGTACGTAAGGCTCTCAGCAATGGCGAGAGGAGTGCCAGCGACCGTTATTGGAGTGGTGATTGAAGAGTGCACGAGAGCCATTACTTCAGTTTTCTTTGTGTTTATGGTGACACCAAACGACTCTGGTCAAATTTGGACATAATCCTTTACATGCAATTTTCCAAGCTAGCGACAAGTGCATCTGCGTATTGAAACTTGCGTAGCAGAATGGTCGAACATTTAGAGTGAGATTGTAGACGCCTGAGATTGAACAGTGCGCCGTCTGTTCTGAAGCGAAGGTAGATCCCCTCGATGTCGTGCATGAAAAGTGATGCAGCGAATAGGGAGAAGAGAGTTGGGGCGAGGATACAACCTTGTTTGAATCCATTCCTGTATGGTATGTCTCGAGTTAAATCACCATCGATTGATATTCTGACACACATGTCATCATGGAGACATCTGAGAATGTTAATGAACTTTTGAGGGCATCCCATTTTCCCGACGATTACCCACAATGCTTCACGATTGACAAGATCAAAAGCTTTGGTAAAGTCTACGAACGTCATGTATAACTGCTGATTTTGTTCCCTCGACTTTCCATAAGCTGTCTGAGTGAATATCATATCAGTGATTCCACGCCCTCTTCGAAAACCACACTGCGATTCAGGTAACACTGATTCTGCGATTGGCTCCAGCATTCCGTTTAACATGATCAGGGCGAAGACCTTTCCATCGGGTCCAGCGCTTTTGTTACACTTGATCTGCCCGATTGCTTTCTCGACTTCTTCAATTGTCGGGACATCGGCGAGCGAATCTACGTCTTGAGAGCATTCCAGTCTGAATCCTGGTTCTCTTGTAGCTGGTCTGCGATATGATCTTGGAGTTCTGCTACAGTTACATTAGACTTCAACTTGGAGACGCAGAATTTCTTCGGGACTTTCTGACATTTTGTTTTCCTGTTAGCTGGCTTTCTTATTTTCCGCAGGAGCACTTTCTAGAGCAGCAGACGGTGGTCACTCCAGCAATCTGCTCCACGCATTACTCTTGTGATGTCTCGCGCTTTTGTGATGATGAAATCGATGAGGTGCCAGTAATTTGTTTGCACAGAATGACAGAAGAAGGTGTCTATTACTGTTTGTGTTGCCCACATCATGATGCGGTCCGAATGGCCGATGGGAAGTTCAGACAACTTGATGCTTGTTTTGATGGCATAGCCTACACCAGATTCACCCTTTTCAGATGGCGGTTTCTCTTGCCAGTAGAAAGTGTAGCCACCTGCCTTATCAGTAAGAGTCCCAAAGTCAGGGATTCTGGTTTCGCTGAGGGCTGCATAATCGATGTTGTATCTTTACAATTCACAAGCTACTAGCGCGGTGCTTCTTTCAGGACGAACATTTCCTGGATTGTCATTGAGTGTTCTCACGTTCCAGACCGCAAGTTTAAGTTACTTTCCATGATTTCGACCGCATGAGTTGAGTATCCCTCAGCCGCGGTAAGCTGAGAAGATGCCGTGAGAGAGCGTTGTACAGTACCTCACCTTTTCTAGAGGCTTCCCCGGATTGAGGGCGTAACGGCCTCTAGCTTCCCCTTGGAGAAAATACAGAAGGATTTTATCTCTCATTCTTTCCAGCGATTGTTGTAACCAAGTCGCCACCAACCAAACTATGCACTAGAGGCTTCCAGCGTACCAAGCCTGCCTCCGTCGTGGGTCATCCATATTGATAGACTTTTAAAACACAGACTGCATACACAGCCGTTAAAAAGACATGATCGTGTACTTCATGCCTGTGAGACTTGGCTTTCATTCTTACAAACAGGTTTGCTGAACATTTTCGTTCCGTGAGGAACTTTAACACTATTTACAAGTAAATGGTTTGAACCTTGGAGTATCATTAGATGTGTGAAGTTGATCATCCAGGTTGTTGTAGTCTTGAGATTTGAGAAAGACTGTTGTTGGTGACTGACGTTTCGAGTTGACTCTGAAGATGACCGCCGCTGAGTATGGATGGATGAAACTTCAGTCACCAACAACAGTCTTTCTTAAGACTACAACAACCTGGACGACCAACTTCACACATCTAACTATTTACAAGCTTGCTTCAATGTGTGTATGATAACGAACAAATAAACTATTTATTTACTATTTCAACCCAAAACCTAACCCTTTTTACGGTCTTCCGAAGGTCGAGCGAAGCCGATAGTGACATACTGGGCGCCATCTTCGTTAAAGGTCTCACAGAGTTATCCCATGTAACCTTTTCCTTTTTGATACCATGGGAGGGGATAAAGATCATAACTATTTGCCACGTTGTATCACGAACAGGAGTCGAATAAGTGCTCACAAGTCTCGATTTCGATATCGTAACTAGTGTGCATTGAAATGTTATGTAGTTTAACATGCACTATTTTCCTGGAGATATTATTTTTGAGACTGGGAGTTATTGATGTTCTAAAAGTGGCAGCGGGATATGGATCATCGTTACACATTGTTTTACACCTTAGTCAAATGTTTGTCGCATCAAAGCAGCCAATTAAAAAAAAAATCGTGAGGAAGAAGTTGGACTCGTTCAAAACTTGTTTTATCGTCTTACCCTTTGTATACGCTTTCACGGGTTTTTTTACGGTTTTAGTTATAATGGTTGATACTTCAAGTGTTATTTTATTATGATGATTCTTACAGCATGTTATTATGAACAGCATTAACTGTGAAATAAGGTATACAGTATATTGTCTATATATCACATACTCACCTGAGATTGGGTGGGGTCAGGGTGAAGCAAGCAAGTATTATAGAGCAACAGGGACTGCTGAATGGCATGCAAGCAAAGATCGGCAGCAATACTGAAGTATACGCTGCACTGCTTGGCTTTGGAAAGTCCGCTGGCCAACTACATCCGCAGCTAACTTTGCCTAAACCCACTGATCTAAAAAATAATTGAGCTTTCTATTGTATCTGATGAGCTGATTTGAAGCCTGCATGTTTGCATAATGTAAATTGACGAGAGATCATTAGAAGCTCCGAGTTTGCAAGTAAATCAAACTGTGACGCTCGCGAAATAGGTTTAGTGTCTGGCCAATATACATGTAGTTTCTTTGTTAACATTAAATGCATAAAATCTTGAACCTAATTTGACTGGATAATTTGAGCCAACGGCGGCCATTACTAAGGGACCAAAGTCGCAGTAAATCTGTAGGTAGGCCATGAATCGTTTTACCCAGTAATTTGAAAAATGTCTTCTGGTCCTCTTTATAGTAAAATTATTTTAATTTGTCGATGGTAAGAGTCCAACAAAAACCTCATAGGATCCTCGGTTGGTCCCTTAGTAATGGCGGACTTCCGGCTTTATTTTCTGAACAATAGTTGCTCGATCCAGTCTTCTTTCGAAATCAGTGATTTAACCACATTATATAATATATATAGCCAGAAACGTTTAATATTTCATGTTAAACCGCCTATGTACAGTTTATTTGCAAGCCATTATTGACATGTGTGTTTTATTTGTGTTTTCTGAACATTTTGGGTCAGTGAACGAGTGAGATTTTGTTCTTGCCACTCAAACATAAAATTCATATCTTTTTGTCATCGCGTAATATCCCCTTGGCATTGATAACTTATAAGTATTTGCATTGGTTTTCATACAGACCGAACAAATGAAGTTAATATGAAAGAATTTGTTATATTGCTTTTGGTCCATATTTTCTTCATAGTTTTTAACTTTGTTTTGCTTAAGAGGTGTTATTAAAGTGCATATAACGTCTGTGGGAATCAACATATATGTAATCTATGGATTCTCCTGAGAAAAATTGTAATATATCTTGTCAGCTGAAAATTTCATCTTCATAGACTTTTTTGCTGTTGAAGTTGACGGAAATGACGTCATAGCGGAAATCTGTAACGAGGTTTTCAGATAGACAGATGCCCGCTATGACATAATTTCCGTCAACTTTAACAGCAAAAAAGTCTATGAAGATGAAATTTTCAGCTGACAAGATATATTACAATTTATCTCAGGAGAATCCATAGATTACAAATATGTTAAATCCCCACAGACGTTATATGCACTTTAAGTTTACTTGTTTTTATCTATGACTTCATGTTATTCAAATCAGCTTTTGTGCTTAAAATCATCGAATCATCATTAATTACGTTCTAATTAGGCAATTTGTTTTTATCAATCTTTCCTAAATCATTTACGTGTTTTTAAGTATGACTTCATGTCTGTTTCTACGATTCAAAATTACCTTTTGTGCTTAAAATCATCGAGAAGTTATTACTTAAACTGGCTGGTCTGTACGAAAAACTCAGTGCATTGCTAGGTAGCCAATCAGTGTGTGTTATTTTGAATACAGTCCGCATATGATCTACTACGTTTTTCATACGTTTTACAAATATGTTGCTTTGTGTATTTCTAGGATGCTTTAATGAAGATTGTTCGTTATGAAGGTTTAGCTGCACTGTGGAATGGATTGACACCAGCAATGTATGTCTCGTATATTTTCATTACATACTATCGTTACTGTCTGTAATACTGTGTCTACTGGAACAGTAAACTATTTGTTACAGTAGCTACACCACAATGTTATCATCGAATATAGAGTATCTGTTTACCGAGCACAGCATGGTATTACTTAATAATAACAATTATTATTATAGTAACCTTTACGGTAAGCTCTATTAAAAATACACATAGGTGTGGTAGCAGCTCATGCTATAGCACAACCATGGACAAAGTTAACTATCACAAATAAAATTAATTAGAAATATTAAAACAGTATATTAAGTTCGAGCACATCTTATATATAAAATAGTCAAATAAAGTAAAATGTCAAATCTTAAATGTTCTCAGGATATGGACTGAGCTGGTCAACACCGCCTTCCTCGTTTCCCTAAGTGTACGTTCTAAGTACGGCTTGTCAACTAGTTCCCCAATCTGTGGTGGCAAATTGTTGGAATAGGCCCCAAGCACGTCAATAATCACATTGATCTGTTGAATCTGAAATCCACTCTATTACAGAGACCACTTTCCTCTCCTTGTGGATGTAGATTGCATCTGGCTTGTTAAATTGCGTCGAGATGTCAGTATGGATTGGCATATTCCACAATAGTTTTACTTCGCTGGATTCATAGACGACCTCGGGTGACTTGACTGTATACCATGGTGGTCGGTTATCAATCAGTCTATGTTGATAGAGGAGTGTGAAGAATAGGACTTTCATTGCTTAATCATGCCTATTTATGTAGTCATAAGGAGCAAGTTGGGAACATCCAGAGAGTACATGTGCAATCGTTTCGTCCGATGCTCCACACATACGGCATTTGGCATCTGATTCAGGGCATCTGTTTAGTATATTTCCATACACCTTAGTTGGAAATGTTTGATGGTACAGTAGATTTCTTCAACAGCTGCCACAGTATAGGAGGGGCACACCTTCCACCGGGACATCCATTCAATCCAACTTGGGTCAATCTGTCCGTCTTCTTCTCTCACCTTCCATAAATAGCCTTGCCAAGGTTTTGTTAATCTTTCTCTCTTCAAGATTTCTTTTCGGAATTTTTTCCAGATTTTCCCCACAGGTTTCAGATCGCCATCTGTAATAATGGTTGAACTTGATCCATTTATGGTGACTCTTCCTCTTTCAGAGAAATCCAGATCCAATCCTTGTTCAGTCGCATACTCTTGAGCATCTTTGAAGACTGATCTTCTGCCATTTATTTCTGTATCACTCTCCCTCGTGCTGACTGCTTGGATTCTCTCGTCTTTACTTGTGTTGGAGATACAAGGAAGGAAGAGTAATGATCGGATGTCTTGAACCACTTTGACTCAGAATAGATCTTGTTTCGAATTTCAGAATAGGTCGCGTTTCCGGAGTTTTTCCATTTGGAAAGTAAGTGCATGGGTTCATTATGTAAGAAAATTTACTCAGGGCAAACGTGTTCGGTTCAATGATTCGATTTTCGTCAGAGAAGGGACTTTTCCAGATGAGCCACATCCTTCTCAAATATTCTGTTGAACATTCCTCCCAAATTTTGTCCACTAGCTGTTTCTCATTCTCGGCAATTCCTAAAAACTTATAACAATCACCGTCCTTCATGGATCTGATTATCTTTGATTCAAGTTGGAGATCCTCTCCCATCGAACTCTTTCCTCGGACAATGTGGGATGTCGCACATTTTCTTTCTCCCATATCCAAACCAGCATCTTCAAGGCATCTGTTGGTGGCAATAAGAGACGCTGCTAACTTCTGGCTAGACTTTTCATACTGCTTTAGGTCGTCGATAAACAGGAGATGCGTGATCTTCTCTTTTACTGGGGCTGAAAGCTGATAGCCATCTTTTGCACTGGCTCTCCTGCTAGGCATTGAGGCACATAACAAATAACTTTGGGCATAGAGAGGATACCTTGGATCCCCTTGGAGGATACCTCTCTTGAGCTTTATAGAATCAGTAATGATGCGGCCTTCCTGCGATCGAATTGATAACTTGATATTCCAGGCGTTAACCAGCTGCATGATCGATCGTTGAAGCTTTACTGGGAGTTTGTGTAGTTCTAAGATCATCTGTAGCCATCCATGATCCACTGTGTCATAGGATTTACGCACATCAACCCAAGCACAGGAAGCATTTTTCTTTCTCTGTTTGGCCTCTTCCAAAAACCGCACCGTCTATTAAGATGTTATCCAATGTGCCTCTACACCCCTTCTTTGCCCCTCTTTGGTCAATCTGCATGAAATTTATTTCCTCGAGATGGGTGTCAGTGAACTGTAATAGAACGGACGTGTACCACTTGTCGATTGTGTTTAAACAGGTAATTGGCATGTGGTATTCACTGCAGAATTCTTCTGGTTTCGGGACTAAAGGCGTTTTCCTTCACAAAACCAATTCGTCGAATATATCTTCATGTATGATTGGACGCACAGGAGGTACTTCAGCGAAAAGTTAGCTATCTTGTCAGGGCAAGGAGCTGCCCAATTCTTCTTCATGGAAATAGCTTTTCTCAAGTTCTTATTATCAATCGTCAAATTTTCTTCCGTCGCATCCATTCTTACAACATTGTTTAAAGCAAGTTGTACTTCATTCAGTCATTTACCATTTGGGTTTAGTGTACCGTCCGTTTCCCAGAGTGATCTCCAGTATCCTTCAGCCTCTTCCTTTGATAAATATTCGCCTTCCTCATTTTCTTTCTCTTGGCTGGCAAATTTACATCTCGGTCTTACATTATCAGGATCGTTGGTTAAAATTCACTTGTACCTGCACAATATACAAATCAAATTCCAGTAGACACGTGTACGCACGGCGAACCTATTTTTTCTATAAATGGAATTACTGAAGTGCTCGCTAGAGTTGCTTGATTATTCGCGGATGTGTGAGCTTCTAAAGTGAATAAGAAGCTTCAATGTTTTTTACTTGTATAGAGTTATGTCTGTACCTGCTACAGTAATCTATTTCACGATATATGACCGACTGAAAGTTGTTTATGGCTTCAAGCCAGGTGAAATGAATATTTTTTCACCCATGCTTGCTGGAATCAGTGCAAGAGGTAAGATTCTGTAACGCTGAACCGACGTAGAAACAGCATCTTTCTTTGCCTTGGTTGTTGTTATAAATGTTTTGAAATAATTTTTGCGGACAAATGTCCTATTTATACAATATCCTTTTTGTACAATGTCCTTTTTATATGTCACCGCGTGGTTTTTCAACAGCAAAATCGCAATGCAATTTTATTTTTCTGGGTTTGTAGCTTTTGCTGTTGGATGTATATCACCCATTGAAATGATACGTGTCAAGTTGCAGTCAAGAAAACATTACAAGTATGGAGGTATGGATAACAACTATAAATACGAATCTGCAATAATCCCCTCGCTCACCTTTTCTACCACTACCCCCACCCCACCCCTAGAGTTTCTTGGATCCATGGTCCCCAGTGCCCAGACCGCATCTGTCGATAACAAATCCCAAAAGGCCGGTTCGTCGTCGTAACAGTATAACAGTATTTCAGATACGTACGTAGATTTTCAACGTTATCTCGGACAATATATTTACTCGATTTCAATTCTGAAAATAGTTTTGGAATTACCGAGTCTAAATACATAACATCCGTGTTTATTATATTACGAGAACGTGCATACCCTTCGTAAAAACGGTTTATGTACTTAGAAATTATTCGGCAATCAGCCAGCCCGGCCCAGCCGCCTCGTCGTACAGTATATTATTTCGAACGTTATCTCGATCAAGTCTAAATACATAACACTCGTACCTATTATATTACGCAAACGTGTATATCCTTCGTAAAAACCTCTTTATGTAGTTCGCCAGATCACCACTCGCCAATAGCCGCCCTTCGCAACATTGCTCAAATATTGTCCGATTTAAACGGATCACTCAAAACGACTTTTTACTTTCTTATAAGGAGTTATATATATATATATATATAAATATATATATAAATACAAATCGTTTGTGAGAAGTGAGAAATGCATCCCTGCCGCGGTGAGATTATCACCCTCGCTTGTGAGGGGATGGAGAGTATGATATGGGGTGTGAAATAACCAGTTCCCCTAGGCCCCTAGGAACCCAGGGGCGCTGGAAGATACTTAGGGAAGTCGTTCAATACTTCGGAAAGTCGTTCAAAAAGGGAATATCTATTCCAGGCACGTTCTGTGTCTACTGGAGCAGTAGACCACTATGTTATCAAATTGAGTATTTGTTTGATAAAACGTGTTGTGCTGCGTAGACAGTGTAGAAATACAAATCAAATATCTAAAAAGGTTGGTATACTGCCGAAATAGCGTGTAAATAGTCTAACGTTTCGAGCGAAGACCCTTCATCAGAGAGTGAAACGAAGGGCCTTCGCTCGAAACGTTAGACAACTTACACACTATTTCGGCAGTGCACCAACCTTTTATTTGATTTGAGTATTTGTTTGCTTACTTGTTCGTTCACCGAAAAGCACACCTATAGTCACACCTATAGACACACCTATAGAACACCTATAGACGGTTTTTATAAATAGCGGATTTGCATGGAAACGAGGTCGTGGGCTTTAAATAAAACAAACAAACCTCAGGGGAAAGTTTTTAATGTCCGTCGGCGAGGAAACTTTTGTGTTTGATTCTGAAATTGCTTCGGTCTTGCCTTAGTTTTTATCAGCAGTTATTAGAAAACGAAGTTAAAATGTTTTATATTCTTTAGAAATGTTTTTGAAGCTTTTAAAAATAAAAGCGTAGTATTTTCCCGTAATATTTTACACACTCGAACTTTTTATTTTCAACTCTAGTTTTTATTTTATCAATTACGCCACTGGAAAGTTTTGCAGTTTAATCCCAGTTCCTCGTCAAGGCGGCCAAATTATAATGGTTCATATAGGTGCGGTATACCTTTGTGCCCTTCAAGATCTGAAAGTAACCAAAATTCCGTTACATTTTCAACTTTGCTAAGGAAAGAAATTAAAACAACAATGGCTAATGCGTATACGAAGGCCTGAGGATTCACAAATATTATTACAAAAATCATTGCAAAAAGAGCAGTGCCAAAGTGAATGTACATGCGCGAACGTTTGACCTTAGGACATCCTGTCCAGAAATCAAAATCACGAGCGCTGACTAAAATAGTAATCTCATTCCATTCTCTTCTTCTGTGTTTCATTTGACCGTAAACCTATAAAAAACCCAAATATTTCTTAGTTTTTCCTTCCTCCGAAGTCATATCGTTGGACGGCTCGTCGAGAGGTAGTAAACGTTATAGCTCTGAAGCGTAAAAGTAAGTTCA
This sequence comes from Chrysogorgia sp. JL179-B06, assembly GCA_035772405.1. NCBI lineage: Eukaryota > Metazoa > Cnidaria > Anthozoa > Scleralcyonacea > Chrysogorgiidae > Chrysogorgia > Chrysogorgia sp. JL179-B06. The sequence goes on from JAYKKM010000047.1 coordinate 4,259,858, forward strand.
TGATTCGTGTTTTGATTTTCGAAAACTAAAAAGTCACTAGAGGTCATGCACCTAATTAATTCTAAAGAATTCGACTTACTTCATCATCGTCCTGGTACTGTACGGCGGGGAGTTCATTCTAAACCTTGAAAATCGAAAGCGTAACAGTAACACCAAACCTTCAATATTTCGTGCATCTACGGCCAGTGTGCGCGTGACAGTTCTATTATCTTTGGAGATGTAAAACGTTCGAGGTTCTGCGGTTCTTAGCTTTAGTAATAGTTTCTCCGATTCAGTCTGAAATCCGCTTTCCGCCGTCCTTCATAGTTTCACGCTAAGTATACATATCGAATACTGTACAGAGGTTTCATAGCAGGCTACGTTTCAAAAATAGACGTCTGTGTCTAGAAAATGTCGCCACAAAATTACATATAAAGTGTCGCCCGAAAATTACAGTACACCAAAAATAGCCAGCGGTACGAGGAAAAACAGACGGTGGTAAACCGCCGGTAACCGCCTATTAATGAAGACTTTGCTGTAAAATATTTGTGTAGTGCCGAAATAGTGTGTAGAAGGTCGTTACCTTTCACTCTCTGACGAAGGGCCAGCGCTCGAAATATTAGACAACTTACATACTATTTCGGAAGTACCGAAGGCAGTACACCACGGGTTTTCCCCCGATTTTTTAGCCTGGCTTCACGCTAGATAGTATGTAAACTTTTGACTGCTGGACAATGCTTACGCGTCATAGACCCTAGCCAATCAGCATCGTAGCACTGCTCCTTTAAAGTGTCTATGAAGTGAAAAACTCGCTAGCATTTATTTTTATCTAACGAACAAAGTAGCACGGCAGGAATGTTCACTGAAAAGTTCAAGTGAATCTGCTGCATAGTCTTCGAGCTATCAACTCTCAAAGTTTGTCCATTGGCATAGTTTAACGTTACAAATTAGGGAAAGACTGGGATTGAATATATGTGGTATATGACGTATGCAGGTGGATCATTAATGTTCAAATCCATTGTTCTTATGCATAGTAAGTACACCTGCATACGTCACAAGACAACGAACCGCGCGTTTCAGATTTCACCATAAACATTTAGCCATGCCAATCTTTGAGAGTTGATAACTCGAAGACTCTGCAGCAGATTCACTTGAAATGTTCAGTGTATGCTCCTGCCGTGCTACTTTGTCCGTTAAAGCAAAAAAAATGCTAGCGAATTTTTCACTTCATAGACACTAAAAAGCTGTTGAAATGATTACAGAAAGCCATTGAACCATATTATACAGCTGTGTTCGTTTCACTAAAATAAATATACGAGTTTACGTTCATTGGACTCGTTTAGTCTTACTTTTACATCTACATTCACAGGCCACAGCCCACAAGTCAACTTCCGGTAGGTACGCATTGCGTACCTATTTTTGCAGGTGTTCTTAAAATACGCGGCTATGGTGTGATACCTAAGATCAAGTAGTTTATACCGATTTTCTCCTTTGTTAATATTGATCTTTAACCTCGACTTTGCATTTTCCAACAGAACTATTTTAGCTCTCGCTTACCTTGAGGATAAGACGTGGAGGTCCTCGTATTTTGATGTGTATTTTACACCAATAACGTGTTCGCTTTTTTACTGTTACAGAACTCGTCGAGGTTGTAAGAACAGCCGTAAAACAAGGTGGTGTAACGTCCCTGTGGCAAGGGCTAGGACCGTCGTTGTATAGAGATATCCCATTTTCAGGTTTGTCTTTGCGTTGCCTTACTGCGTTAGCGGAAAACCTAAAAACCGATAACTGAATAGCCCCTCGAAGCTCGATTGGCTGGAAAGTATTTGCTACGGGAAAGTCAATTTGCCTGAGGTTTCCGTACAGTGTGCGAAAAACCGAAGTCAAATACTTTCCCGTACAGGGTGAGGGAAGTGATACCCCCACTTCAGCGGCGAAAATAAATAGTATGCAAAGAGTATGTTGCTCATTAGTATGCATTACATCAAGGTATAATGGTGACCAAATTGTTGTCTTCAACCACGCAAATCAACCACGAAGAGTAGTCTTATAGTAAATTAACGTAAATTTTGGCTGTGAACCGCTGAATAAAATTAGTGATTTGAAGGCTCACCCCAAGACAAGGATTTGGTCACTATAATATATCACCATCTGAAACCCTAGCCCTCTTACACCTTCAGGACCCCTTAACCCTAATAAGTATTCACTTCTAGATCCTCATTAGTTACGCTTACAGTGTACGTCATCTACAGGGCCCTAACCCGAACCTGTCTTCAACCTTTAACATCTCATTTTGCTATTCATCCGAACCCTTCCGATTCCTTTACACATCATTTGGTATAATTTCATTTTCGATCTGACTCCGATTTGACGACGTTACGCCACTATTAAAGGGATATTCGATGTCTCTTACTAGTATAAGAAATGCCTACTTATATATACACTTATGTCCATGTGATCATCATCGTGGGACAAGTAGAAAGACCAAGAGCAGCGCATGCGCAATGAATATGATTTTGGACGAATTAAGGAGACCTAATATTGACATCGATAAAAACACCTTTTGCTTTCATATTTACGCCTGTCTTGATGAATATGGAGAGATTCACAATTACAGGCCTTCACCACATTTACAAATAGCAAAGGTTCAAGCAAACAGACGAAACCTTCACCTCATAATTATGGCTTTTCTCGATTTAGTGTATAGAGTAAGGGATTCCTAACATGTCTATTAACGATCGAGTGTTGCTAGGTTGGCTGTAGATAAGGCTGATATTTATATATTTTGTCTGAATCCTCGTGTAAACAGACAATGACGCAGGAATGAAACAAAGGGGCACATGCAGATATTGAATTTAAAAATATTTATTTCGCTTGCAAGTTATACAAAAGGCATGCACTTGGTCTCTGAGATAATACGATTGTGGTAATATTTTGTATGAATTTTGAGGTTTATGCTTGGAAAAGGGCGTGATGTAGTAATGGTCACTGTCTTGACCATTATAGTCTTTTGTTTCGTGCAAGTCTTCTTTTTCACCTGAATCACTCTCTTCGATATTGGTATCATCTGGATAATTCCTTTTATGTTTCACCTATGTCAGTCTCTTCCAGATCCGTATCATGTGGATGTTCTCTTTCGCTTTCATCTGAATCATTATCGTTCACATCGGTGTCACCTGGGAGGCGGCGGGTTCAATTCCCGGCATTACCACCACTATATATACAGAACTCGTGACTAGGCTCTCGGCAACGGCTTCCGTAGCTCAGTGGTCAGAGCACTGCACTTAAGGCTCTTTACTTATCAGATACTCTGTTCCTTTTTAGCAATATATTGGTTCGGTTACGAGTACATGCGATCAAGATATGAAGATCCAGCGTTACACCAAATGTTTCTCTCGGGAGCTATATCAGGAACGGTAAACTGGCTTTTGATGTTATACGTAGTCATATCGCGTGCGTATCGCGATAATTATTATTAATATAGTCTTTATTTCAACACGGTACTATTTCACCAAGAATATTATAAAATAACATAAAAGAGTGTTCTTCCAATAGGCCGTGATCTACTAATAAACAATGTTTATAAATACGCAATCTAATTACTAACTACATATTATTTTAAAACATGCTAACTAATTACAATAAGCTACAAAATATGAATGACTAATTAAATATCTAATTTATTAATGTTATTTTTTAAAATATGAAGAGATTCAGAGGACTTTACGTCAACTGATAAATTATTCCAGACCAATGAGCCCCGGTAACCAAACGATTAAAAATCTCGACCAAATATTCAGGTGCCAATTTTTTATCGATCTTGTACATCAATATCAAAAGTTGGATAATTATCTGTTGTTAAAAATCGAAACGACTTCAATATTTCATCCGACCGAACATCGTAGCCTTGTCGGGAAATTATACGAACGGCGTTGAAGATTATTTGATAATGTTTATTCTAGTCTGTCCTCACCCCAGGGGGGGGGGGGGTGAGGACAGAGTCTGCTTTCGCAGACTAGTTTATTCAGACTTCCCCAAACTTCAGCACAATAACCAAAATATGGTTGGACAGTACATTTGAAGACCATTATTAGTGTATTATAATCAGCAATTTCCCTTAACATCCTAAGAATATTAAGACCAGAATTAACCTTTGTAGTTATATGTTTAACTTGTGCATCCCAGTGACTTAGTAGTCTTAACTCTCTTAATTACCATATCCCCTATTTTCAATGATGGTTCTATTTGAATATTGGCAAGTCTTTGTCTTGATCCAATAATCATAAATTCAGTTTTACCTTTGTTCAAGGTTAATTTATTTTTAAATCAACCAATTTGAAATATTTTTATATTTTAAAGGGATATGGCAATATAAATTAACTTTATCTCATTTGAAAGAACTCGTGAAATGGTATAACAAGACCTTTTACAATTTTCCCTTATCTTTTTTGGTTTTCGAAATAATTTGACGAAAGACAGCGTGCTGTCCGCCATCTTGGAATTATTTTCGATATGCATGTGATGTCATAAGTAGGGTAAAGTGAAATTTTTATCTTGCCAACCTTACGACATTATGAGCCACAAACTCGATTATGTTGCACTATTTCCATTCTCAATTGGCCCACAACATTTTAAAAAGCCTTCCGCGGAAATTCGGTAACCTATGGAGTAGTTTCATCAGGTTTACCCTGCTTGTGACGTCACCAATTTCCTAGTTAATTATAAGGTCAAATATTACAACAAGATGGCGGATTGTAGACTGTCTTTTGTCATAATTATCTGAAATATTTCAAAAACCAAGAAAGATATAGAAAAATTGTAAAAGGTCTTCTTATACCATTTTACGAGTTCTTTCAAATGAGACAAAGTTAATTTATATTGCCATATCCCTTCAACGTTTATCTATTGTCGAGTAATATTTTAATGTTAATCCCTTGTCGAGAATATCATCCTCTTCAAAACTGCTGCTTACACTGTTGAATTATGATGCTTGTTTTGAACCATGTTTCTACGTTTTTAACCTTTTTGCGTGTACCCTTGCTGTGCAACAACGCGGTTTTGTTCGCGGCTGCAACAGTTTCTACGTACATATGGCCCACGGTCAAGTTTGTTCCACAAATTTACTTGAAAATATGCGTATAATAACTCCTCATGATAATGAACGTTGTAAACTTAGCAATCACTGAGATATAAGACTTTTTTTGTGAAAATTCTCTACCCTGCACCTGACGTCAGAGACCATCTCATTTACATATCAAACAAACTGAAATATTTCAAAAACGAAGTAAAATACGGAAAAGGTGTTACTCTATCATTTTACGAGTTCTTTTATATTAGACAAACTTAAATTTTGTTGGCAATGTCCTTTAACTTTTTTTATCACATTTTACACAAAATCTTGTGATAATTGTTTTATCTTACTCAGTTAGTATGTTACTGTATTTGTAGCATTATAATTTACATTGTTCAACGATTATACGTAAGCTAACTACCAATGGACGCCTATTTTATTGTTCTGTAGAAGCTAACATGCGCTCTGTATGCCAAGCGACGTCCTTTAGTTATAATTCTAGAGACCCCGAAAGCTCATCTCCACCCACTTTACAAATTCATCTGTCAGGTGTAAATTATTATTTTGTAATCTCCCAGATCGCAGGTATTCTAACATTGCCGTTCGATGTTGTCAAAACTCACAGACAAATAGAATTGGGAGAAAGCTCTTTCGGTAAGTGTTGTTAAATGTTGTCCCTCTAGTTGTTCTGTAGCAAAGTCCCAAACAAGGACAATACCAAAATGTGGTTGCAGTTCTTTATCTTTTACATAACAGTACATTTAGATCACAAAGTTCAGGTTCAGTACATTTAGATCACATAAATCACTACTGTGCTGTACATTTTAGATAAACATTTGTATTGAAGTCGAATGATGTTTTGTATTAATTGGTATCAAACCACTGTTATTACAAATTATAATTGTTACATAAATTACATTCAGTTACATTGCTACATATGGTTTTACTGTTTTTCCTTGATAAAATAATTAAATGGTTATTTAAAGGTTTTGGGATTTTACATATTCGTAATCTTTGGGTTCTACCAAGAAGAAATGTAATATATCTTGTCGTTCAAAAATGTCAACTTCATGCCTTTTTCCCCTGCTAAAGTCGAGTTACTATTCACAGGAAATGACGTCAAAGCAGGGACACGCGAAGTCATTGCACACTAATTCAACAGAAAGTTTGGCTCTGAACTTTAACACACCTGTTTAGACAAAATTCGCTCAATTCCCACTTTCTTTGTATCTCACTGCCGAATCTGTGTGCAATGTTTTTGCGTGTCCTTGCTTTGATGTCATTTCCTGTGAATAGTACATCACGTTAGCAGGGAAAAGACATGAAGATGAAATTTTTGCACGAGAGATTCCAAAGATCACAAATATGTAAAATCCCAAAGATTACAAATATGTAAAATCCCAAAGATCACAAATATGTAAAATCCCAAAGATCACAAATATGTAAAATCCCAAAGATCACAAATATGTAAAATCCCAAAGATCACAAATATGTAAAATCCTGAAGATCACAAATATGTAAAATCCCAAAGATCACAAATATGTAAAATCCCAAAGATCACAAATATGTAAAATCCCAAAGATTACAAATATGTAAAATCCCAAAGATCACAAATATGTAAAATCCCAAAGATCACAAATATGTAAAATCCCAAAGATCACAAATATGTAAAATCCCAAAGATTACAAATATGTAAAATCCCAAAGATTACAAATATGTAAAATCCCAAAGATCACAAATATGTAAAATCCCAAAGATTACAAATATGTAAAATCCCAAAGATTACAAATATGTAAAATCCCAAAGATTACAAATATGTAAAATCCCAAAGATCACAAATATGTAAAATCCCAAAGATCACAAATATGTAAAATCCCAAAGATCACAAATATGTAAAATCCCAAAGATTACAAATATGTAAAATCCCAAAGATTACAAATATGTAAAATCCCAAAGATCACAAATATGTAAAATCCCAAAGATCACAAATATGTAAAATCCCAAAGATCACAAATATGTAAAATCCCAAAGATCACAAATATGTAAAATCCCAAAGATCACAAATATGTAAAATCCCAAAGATCACAAATATGTAAAATCCCAAAGATAACAAATATGTAAAATCCCAAAGATCACAAATATGTAAAATCCCAAAGATCACAAATATGTAAAATCCCAAAGATCACAAATATGTAAAATCCCAAAGATCACAAATATAAAATCCCAAAGATCACAAACACGCAAAATCCCAAAGATCACAAATATGTAAAATCCCAAAGATAACAAATATGTAAAATCCCAAAGATTACAAATATGTAAAATCCCAAAGATTACAAATATGTAAAATCCCAAAGATCACAAATATGTAAAATCCCAAAGATCACAAATATGTAAAATCCCAAAGATCACAAATATGTAAAATCCCAAAGATCACAAATATGTAAAATCCAAAGATCACAAATATGTAAAATCCCAAAGATCACAAATATGTAAAATCCCAAAGATCACAAATATGTAAAATCCCAAAGATCACAAATATGTAAAATCCCAAAGATCACAAATATGTAAAATCCCAAAGATCACAAATATGTAAAATCCCAAAGATCACAAATATGTAAAATCCCAAAGATCACAAATATAAAATCCCAAAGATCACAAATATGTAAAATCCCAAAGATCACAAATATGTAAAATCCCAAAGATAACAAATATGTAAAATCCCAAAGATCACAAATATGTAAAATCCCAAAGATCACAAATATGTAAAATCCCAAAGATCACAAATATAAAATCCCAAAGATCACAAATATGTAAAATCCCAAAGATCACAAATATGTAAAATCCCAAAGATCACAAATATGTAAAATCCCAAAGATCACAAATATGTAAAATCCCAAAGATCACAAATATGTAAAATCCCAAAACAATGGATATACACCTTAGGACCTAACAGCCTGGTTTTTCATTAGATATCAAATAAATAAGAAAGTTTTTTAGAATGTTGTGTGGATCTGGCCGTCAGTTACAACGTTGAATGGTTGGTGAATGATTTTCCATTGTGGCGCGATCGCTCAAACACCATTTATAAATTTAGATTTTACTTTTCATTAATTTTAGAACCAAAGAAGAGATACAGTTCCACGTTTTCATTGTTATTAAAGCTTCAAAGGGAAAAGGGAGTAAAGGCTTTATTCACAGGTAAAAGTATACATACAGCTAGAAAACCATAAATATCGGATAATAAACCTCCCTCGAAAATAAGCCACCTCCCCAAAAAATAATCCAGAAACAAACCCCCGCCCCCATCTTGGCTCTTACTTCGTGTACCAGATACAGAATTTTAGCACTGTATAGAACACCGTTCTTTAAAAAATTCCGTTTATTTTATCTAGGATAGGTTTATTTTATGTAGGATAGGTTTATTTCATGAATTGGACAATTCCAGGACAAAAATAAACGGGATTTTTTAAAGAACGAGGCAGTTTATATACACAGTGATAAATTTTTGTCCCGTACATGAAGTAAGAGCCCACATCTTGGACGCAAAATCCCTTTGGATAATAAGCTCTTCTGCATGAGTTAATGTTAAAGGACATTGGCAATAAAATTAAGTTTTTTTAATATGAAAGAACTCGAGTAACACCTTTTACAACTTTCCCGTATTTTACTTCATTTTTGAAATATTTCAGTTTGGTTGATATGTAAATGAGATGGTCTCTGACGTCAGGTGCTGAGTAGAGCATTTTCTTTTGCTAAGTTTACAACGTTTATTATCATGAGGAGTTATTATACGCACATTTTCAAGTAATTTTGTGGAACAAACTTGAAGATGGAACTAATATTCTAATGTGTGAAATTCTCTACCCTGCACCTGACGTCAGAGACCATCTCATTTACATAACAAACAAATTGAAATATTTCAAAAGTTGTAAAAGGTGTTACTATCATTTTACGAGTTCTTTCATATTAGACAAACTTAATTTTTGTTGCCAATGTCCTTTAAATCTTTCCTGTCTGGCGCAGTCAAAATCGGTCGTATAAGACCGACGAAATCGTGAATCTAAAAACACGGCACACGGTAACGCTAAATTGAAACTCGACAAGCGCCAGGCACATGAGATCCACGCACACGCCAAGTTTGATTTGATTTCATAAACAACTCTGCGATTGGTGGCATTTTGAATTTTTAATGATGCTACGCGGGCGTGCAAGATGGCCTTTTCTAGAAAAATGGAAGGTTTTCAACCTGATTTATGATAATTAATGCTAATTTGTATTAAGATGTGTCTTGTTCGGGAAATTTACAAACATTGGTAACAGCCGGTGTATTGGGCTTTCAGAAATGTACAGCTTTCGCAACAGTTATGGTTATAACAAAGAGGTGGTTCAATTTTTGATGTTTTCCGCTCGTCAGGAAAGAGTTAAGGAACAGCCCGCGAACGTATGCAACTGCAAACGATTCATATCCAGAGTGCATGCCAAGTTCACGTTACGTTTCACTGTCTCGCCAAAGGCCTTTGCTCGAAATGTTACACCTCCAATAATCTCTCCCCCGCATATACAGTATACACTATACTGTACACTATACAGTATACGATATATTAGGAATTACCAGTTTCGAACTTTAATATTGCGACAACAATGAATGGGCCTTTTTCATCAAAATCACTATTGAAGAATCGTTTTTCGACTAATCACACTGTTTCATTCATTATTACAAAATTAACCAGTCAGTCCAGCCTCCCGTTAACGACCGCTTAAAATGTCAAAGGCAAGTGGTCACTTACGGGAATTATGGTCACTTACAAATGCTGCAATCTGATTGGCTACGCTACTCATTCTAATTAACAATTAGTCACTGAAGTCGAGCTGATTGTTGGTGTGTATTTACCGTGGTAAATACTGTATAACGATAATCACCGAGACGGAAGTGACTAATTGTTTTAGTATAATTTCAGGCCTGAACTGAATACCCAATTGAGAAATTTTAAACAGACAGTTTGAGCTATGTTATAGATATAATTTGTAAATCCAATGCTCGTTGAAAACTTCACGCTTGACAGCTTTCAAAAACACACTAACGATCAAAACGGACGTAAAAATACAAATAATTATACGATAAACAACTTCCTCATCCTTAGACAGTTCTATCTTGAGAGAAATCTGATGTATACAGTGTCTTTATGCTCAGTTTTTTTAGCCCTTTCGACGATTTATTAGTTATAATAGTATAGTCAATATTTTGAAAAAAAATTCGTCATGTTTTAGAAACCATACATCAAAATGACGATTCCGAGCGGGGACTGGAACGAATATACTCAGTCTGATCACCAAAAAACACTTTTTCAAGTATTATTTCTAAGCGATGTGATAGTCACCACACTACACGGTAACTTCATCTGATAGTTACTGGCCAGTCAGCCAATAAGAACTCGTTTAAGCACAGAAATTATACTAATGGCTGACAGATATCGAATGACGCACGCTGATCGGTTACCTATCCGTGCACAGACTGGCTAGTTTTGGCGGGAAATTTCCGGGTTGATTTGAAAACAAAGAAAGATTTGAGCGCGTTTTAGGAAAGATTAATCATAGAAAATTGCCACACAACGTAATTCAATCCCGGTCTCGATAATTTTAGCAAAAAAGCTAAGGAAATGAACATGAGCAAACATGAAGTTATAGTTAAAAAAACAAGCGGTGTAAACCTAAACCGCTACCTCGCAAGACAGAATAGTAAGGTAAACGGCAGCATCTGAAGAAGTTCAAGACGAAAACAGCGTTAAAACAGAGAAGAAAATTAACTAAAGCCATATAATAAATACGCTATTAACCTCGTTCGTCTGTACTGGAAAGTATTTGCCTTCGGTTTTATCGCACAAACCTCGCTCCTTCGTCGCTCGGTCTGTACGAAAACCTCAGGCAAATGCTTTCCCCTACAGACCTTACACTCGGTTAATAAGTCTTTAATATAGTTTCCACTGCAAAGAACGTTAGAGATACAATTGTCGAGTAAGATGGAGAAAATTTTAGATATTGATTGTGTTACTGTCGTATATATACAGTTTGTACACAAACTTGTCATATACTAACAAAATTCTATATATTTTATAGGTATCACACCCAGAGTCGCGAAAATTGCCCCGGCTTGTGCGATCATGATCACCACGTACGAATATGGAAAGGCGTACTTCAAACATAGCAATCAAAAGATATTAACAAAGCAATTGGATAAAAACTGAAATGGCCAACAGCTTTACGAGTTGTTAAATACATATTTAACAAATAGAATTTGCTTGCGAGTAGTGTAGTAACAGGTATAGAACTGCTGACTCAGCAGATTTTTCAGAAGCTCTGACGCCTAGATTTTAGTTTCCAGGGATCCCCCGTGTGGGCACTGTGCACGCATGTCGTACGGAAAAAGGTCAAATGGGATTTGGTTTTCATTGGTTGGAGAGAGTAACGTAAACAGGTTTCATGTGGACAGCTAGAAAAACGTCAAAGGGTAAAATCCGGTATTATTGGTTCAAAGGAGCATTTTGTTACTCAATTTTTAAAAGATAGATTTAATAAATAAAACAAAACAAAAAATAACTCTAATGTTATTTTCTGGGTATCAGATATGTTACTGGGAATTGATTTATAAGAGGACCTGTTGTGATTTTTGACTGTCATTTGTGGTCTCAATAGAAAAATATCCCTGCTTCTGCGGTTCTAGTCTCAAGCGCTTTATGTCAAAAGTTGGGTTAATACTATAATGTTGAAATAAAACTGCTTTATTAATGACGTGGTTCCTTATCAAATTCTAAATGCGCCGTCCGCAGATGCCAGCGGTATACTGCTTAGGATCCCGAATATGTGGTGTTGTTGTAGCTGTCGTCCTCTTATGATACAAATTCACTTGATGACCGTCGATTATTTTTGTAATAATGACGCTGTCGATTATTTTTCTAATAATGACGCTGTCCATTATTTTTCTAATAATGACGCTGTCCATTATTTTTCAATATACAGAAATATATATTATATACATAATATATAATATACATATAATATATAATATACAGAAATGTATATTCAATTTATGCATCATCCATTACATTAACGCACAAAAATTGTGTAACTATCAGTGTCACTTCCCACATCTCGACTGAGTTATAAATAATTCTTCATCGCCTTTACTGGATTCCGCCATTTTTTTACAAATTCACTCTCAACAACTTTACACGAATACTTCTACTCAGTCAATGTCCATTATTTGTTAGGCATTGCTAAGCACTCGACATGTGCTCATTTCAGTCTAAAAGCCTCAACCTAATCCATTATTTGAGAATGGACTGCGGCTCGCCCGCGGGCTCGGTGCGGCCCATTCTCTCAAATAATAGATACGGTTTTTGTCTTATTTGACGTTGCCATATCGTATTTTCTGTCACCAGACATCTGATACTGCTATCAGTAACGGTAACACAGTTTTTATTCGTGAATTGAAAAACATTGTCAACTCGGAAAACATTGTCAACCATGGCTTCTCAAAGAAACATATGTAAACTCTCTATGCCTTCCGTGAAAGACCGCGATTGAAGAAAGATTGTTGTTGAAGTATTACGTTGAAGAGGTGTCATCTAATATTATTGCCTTGGTGCTGAGAAATTGTGATGGCTTCCTCGTTGACCATCCTTCTCAAAAGCAACATCATGTACCTGAAGACGACGAGAAAGTGTGGTTGTATTTCGACTTTGCATTGGAAACCGTGTCCGAAGCCAAGGTTGTGGAAGCGTTCATGAACAGATTACATGATATTAAGCCACTGGTTAATGTACTTGAACTGTTAAAATATTATTGTAAAGACTGGCGAATCGTGTTTTGTATGAAACAGAGACAACGTTTGAAAACCAAACTCTTATGCTTATGTAATATTTGTAAATACAATGTTGAAGTAAAACTTTGAATATTACGACAGGTTTCATTTGGTTTAATCATGGCATGCTGATGTAAACCTGTACACATAAAAAGTGTCGTAACTCGTCTTGATTTTAACTTCGAATTTTACTACCGATAGTCTGTGACGATATTTCGGGATTTATATGAAACTTCACCCAATGTTTGGAATTTAAACAAGAGTCATCTTTGCGACGACGGAATCTCCAATATCTTCTGTCATGATGCATGCATGGGATTGGAATAAACGAATCAAATGAGACCAGTCGTAGTAATCGAAGTTTTATTTCAACATTATAGTGTTAATCCAGCTTTTGACGTAAAGCGCTTGAGACCAGAACAGCAGAAGCAGGGATATTTTTCTATTGAGACCATTTTGACCGAATCAAAAATCAGACGGGCCTTTTATCAATCAATTCCCAATAACATATCTGATATACCCAGCAAATAACATTAGATTATTTTTTGTTTTGTTTTATTTTTCAAATCTATCTTTTAAAAATTGTGTAACAAAATGCTCCTTTGAACCAATAATACCGGATTTTACCCTTTGACGTTTTTCTAGCTGTCCACGCGAAACCTGTTTACGTTATTCTCTCCAACCAATGAAAACCAAATCCCATTTATGACCTTTTCCCGGTCAACATGCCCGCGCACAGTGCCCACAAGAGAATACTTGTAAACACAAATCTGGTCAGAGCTCCTGAAAAATGCTGACTCAGCGTTCCATACCTGTGACTACTCTACTCTTGCGTGTCTCGATACTATGATAAGAACATGAATGACGTGATTTTAACCGAAAAATACGTAGTGGAAACACGAGTGTTATCACTGACCTCTCTATATAACTGGACTGCAGGGTCTGCAAAAAGTGTAGTAAAAACGAGGGCGTCAGCTGGAGTCCATTTTGTTATGGTAGCGACCCTTTGAAAAATTAAATACAAATATACAGTATTTTTCTCGTTTATGCTTTTAGGTGGTTTATAAAGCAACCTTTTTTGACCAGATGACATTTGACATTATCAATACAAAATAAACGCGTTTTAAATTTGTAATTCCTGATATAATTCCTGTTTTAATGTTTAGTGGGTGACTTAAGCCACTCTTGACCAATTTTCGGCCGGCTTACTTTTTAAAAAACAGTGAACACGTATCTAATATCTATTCAGCATTCCCTTTTCTGTAAAAAGTTTCTATAGATAAACAATCTTCATATAACAAAAGCAACAAGTTCGCACTTTATATCTCACCTGAGGATAAGAGATTAAATGTCATACAACCGAAAATATTTCATACGTCCTCCGAGTGTTGACAACTAGTGCTGAAGGCTTTTAGAATTTGGTGGTAATTTTTCTGGTCGTAAATAACATCTCTTACTGCTTGATTCAAGATATTTTGTCGAGTTTCGTTTTTGAAGAGGGAAAAGGGCGTACTGTGTTGCTTTTGGCTGTATCCATGACATGAGAAAAAGGACTCCATAGTTATCGTATCAATCAAATTTGATTGGTCGTTGTACAAACTTGCGCCAACAATCCAATGACCTGTAGTCACTACCTGCATGAGAAAATGGACTCCAGTTGACGTCATCCTTTTTACGACAGTGAGTCATTGGTAATGGGAGCCCGCAGTCCAGTTATATATAGAGGTCAGTTAGTATTATCAGGTGTATTCCGGTTGAAATGGCGGCGTCATTCAGAGACAAAAGCAATGTTCTATTTGTGTTATAAAATAGTAAGTGTCCTACGACAGAGGCAATCTAATACACGAAAATGACGTCATTTGTGTCGTACTCTGAGTGAAAGTGGGCTCGACCAATCAGAGCCTATATATATACGAATACGTATATGAATACATGCATATATACCTACATACAAACCTCCCCAAGGTTTACAAATTCTAAGGTTGACCGAGCAAAGGTCTTTACGGCAAAATTATCCTGGCCGTAAAGACGACCAAACGAGGAGGTTTTTATGTGTTTTTTATTTTAAATGTTTAATTCCTCATTTTTTCGCAATTTTTAAAAACTTTTCAGTTGTTTTGTAATGATCTTTACCGGTTTGTAAAGACCGCTCAGCAACCAATTAGATTGTGGAAAAGCTACCCAATTCAGACATGTGATATACAAACAGTGGAGAATTGTTTTTTGAAATTTAATGTTATTCTGCTTATTCATATAGGCATGCTTCATTATAATTAGAATGAAAAAGGAGCAATTCTCGAGAGTAACGTCTATTTTCATCACAATATCTGAATTGGGTAGCAACAGAGAGATTGCCTCAGCTCTATCAAGGTATGGACTGGAAACTCAGTGAAAGTCTTTGTTTTATGTTTTTGGTGACGGTTACTGATCATATACTGTATTTTTTGTTATAATGAAGTAGTCACCAATAGAAAGTTTTGATTTCGATTTGTTCAACTGTGCTGTTTAAATATAAACATAAAACAAAGATTTGTGTACAGTTAGGGTCCTTTCCACATAAACCACAATTAGTTGCTTTGAAGTTTGCTTCGAAGTTGCCAGACTATACCTCAATTCACTGTGTGTATATGGCTAAAGTCAGAGTTCTCATAATAATAGACTTTATTTGTATACTGTAATAAATGAATCAGCCTAGACAAATGCAACGGCTGGTTTGAACTCATGTGCTGTTAAGAAGACTATAGAACTATTGTTACAATTAATTTAGTTATAAAATTGATAATAAATCACTAATTTTAAAGTTACGTTCAAAAAACGTTTTAAAGCCAGAGTAGCGTCAAACTATGTCTGATTGCGTTGGGAAATTATTTGTTAACATAATAATAACAAAATTCATAATTACAACTTACATTTATGGTAAGATTTATCTAAGTTGAAAAGGAAATTGTATAGTTCGTTTTTAAAGGAGATAAGAAAGGTATGTTCTCCTATATGTGTCTTGATAGACTATTCCAGTCTCTGGCGGCAGAATACTGAGAGGTACTTTGTCCCATCAATTGTTCTCGCTCTATGTGACTTTAATGTGAAAGCGGCGCTAAATCGAGCATTTACGGTATGTACGCTAAATCGAGTGTGTGTTATTTATTTTATTTTAATAACTTTGCCACAAGTGAGTATACCTGGTCAGTATCCCTGCTCAAGTCTTGCAGACGATACAAATATTTTCAAATCAATCGAATCCTCTGAAGATATTTCGTCAGGTTGACCTTAATAATCTTGTTTCATGGTCAGCGGACGCCTACCACTCAACAAAAGCAAGTGTAAACATCAACGAATTTCATGGAAAATATTCACGTTATTGCCAACACGTATAAAGTACAACTGGAGGATACACCTATTGAAATTACAAAGATTGGAGTGTGGATTTCTTGTAATCTTACTTAATTGGTCTAAACCTGGGTCTAAACGACTTCATGAGCAATGTACACGATCTAATAAACTCCTAGGTTTTATTCGGCGTAACATATATTTATAGTACCTGCATGTGAGAAAAACTTTGTATTTTCTATTGCGCTCAAATTTAAGATAAGGCCGAAATCTTGCTTGAACAAGTTGCGTCCGGTAGAGTATTTACATTCACAAACAAAGAATTTGATAATTGTGATAACCATGACGTCGAGTTGGCCGGCGCCCATGTCATGACAGTGTCAGTATATAAACTGTGGTGTCAGTGATGGCAAAAAATCACAGATGACAATAGACATCTCTATTCTAGTTACCTTACCTTGACAAGAGAATCTTTCTTCACTGAAATCGAAGTTAAAATTCGGAAGAACAACCAGGCTAAAGTACAGCTGCCAGAGGCTTGGACCGTTGGACGAAAACCGTGGACGAACGAAGCTCTTCACAAAGTATTGTGGCCCTGGTACCGTTGGGAGTTCCGAACATTTGATTCGGATAGGTTCCGCATCCGACGATTAAACGAACACCTAAATCTGTGGACGTGCATTATTGAAAATAGGTCCGCAATGCGTACACGCGTCTCGAAGTGCTGGCGCTTACGCGCAGAAACATTAAAAATATGTAGACATGACGTGTACATGTGTGTACTGTCATTTTAAAAAATAGGTACGGATAGCGTACGTGGGCAACCGGTATGAGAAAACTGAAAAGTTTGGACAAAAAGCACACTAAAGCCTATTTTCGGGCTTGGTGTTATGAATATATTATCGATCGTTACACATGTATTATAACTACGAAAGTAATGTCTGAGCATTCTGTAACCCACTCAACATAAATTATTTGTTTAAATATTTTGCAGTGAACGCTATAAAGTATAAATCAGCCAAAATATAACATCAGAATAATTGATATATGTTGTCAGACGCTGTCACAGCAAACATATACCACACAAATTCCTGAATCAAGAATACACTTTGATACGCATACTCAACTGTAGTATTCTAGTTAATTCTAGATGCGTGTTTTTTTAAACGGAGTGAATTATTCGATCAAACCAGTTTTTGAAATTGACAATTTTCAAAATACACCGTGGGCAGGCGCTCCAATTTGTATCCTTTTCTTCTAGCATCGGCTACACAGACTATTGTTTTCCGACAATGTCTATGGGGGTCTGTCTATTAAAGGGTTGTTTGGATTTCCGAAATCCGCCGTATTTTGGCAATTTTAACCGCCAACCGCTTTCCCGTTTTTCTTAAAAGCGTAACCGCGTTTACATGTCACTTTCACCCAGTTTTCCGAAAACCGCCAAATAATCTGAAGTATAACAGAAGAATCCGATCGGAAAATTCGGATATTTTTCAAAACCGCACGATTCTCAGTTAACGCCAAAAATATTTAGAAATATCCAAAATCCGCCTTTAATATAGGCCCAAACCGTCTAACCACCAAACTATAATAGACCCCCACCAATCTCTGGCATATCTAAAATGTTCTCCGTAATTTAATATTGTGCAGTAAAAATCATTAAAAAAGAAAATCCGCGGTATTTGGTAGAAGAGTGGAAGCATTGTTCTCATGTAGCCAAGTGTCAAGACAGCTAATGCACGTCTAGTCAAAATGAACAACAAACATTCTATCACAAGAAATTCAACCTCCAAATGTTGCCCGCCATTGCTCAAAACTTGTTCCTTCCACAGCAGAGTAACGTCACATGACAAAGCTTTATGGAAATTATACGACAAGTTACAATAGAACGTTTTTCCCAAGAAGCTTTATATTCATACACAACTAGCCACGTGTTGAGTCTTTGACGTCGATTCCTCTAATCGCAACCTATAGCGTCCGGAACATGTTCGAGTAATGGCGGCCGTGTAATCTCGTATAAAAACAGTCTGAAAAGGCGACTTCCCATGCTCGCAATTGCTTGAAATTTGGCAAGTTAAGTAAGAACATCATGCTCTTTAGAAATATGTAAAAATTCGGGATACCAAAAATTTGATAACAGGGGCACTTTAAACATGTAAACACTAGAATTATTTTTCAAATTTTAATAAGGTTTCGAATTGGAATCCTCTTCAGCTCGCGGAATAACCCGATTGCCACGCATCTCCTGCGCTTGCAAGGAGAATTGGGCGAATAAGCTCTGGCACGAAGGGAAAGGAGCTATACGCTCACATTCCAATGTTAGTCTTGCTGTACGCTTTTGTAGGATATTAAGTGTTGATTGGCTGCTCCTTTAAAAGACAGCTCAAGCCAATTTTTGGCCTTTTTCCGTGCATCAAAACATGTAGAATCCAAATATTCGCAAAAAATCGCTTTAGGAGTCTGGTACTAGCGAGCTTGTGACGTAAACAAGGACATAATTGTTGCAGGATCATGTGATCGAGGAACTCGTTAATCAAAATAGGCTTGAGTTGATCTTTAACTCCCAAAGAGTTCATGTTGCTCATGTCGCCGTTAATTTCATTTTATTAACTGCAGATTGTGCGTAGGATAGCATGGACACACGCGATTGAAAACCAGCAGCTTAGCCACCGATTTGGTTGTTGTTTCGCCATTTTAGCTGTTACTGCAGTCGAGTATCTTGTCCGCTGCTTCTGTTAGTTCATCGAGACTTGGTTTTCGTGGGAGAACAAATGGCGGGTGTCGGTCAAATTGCTTAAATAGTTCCGAGGGGGCTCGACAGACAAATTCTACACAATCCATAGAGCGAGGAGCATCTTCATCAGGACCTTAAAGTGATTAATTCATAGTTAGAAATTTTGACTGTGCGCGAAACATTACTTTCTAATGTTCTGTACTATTGCTCACAGTAATGGCAGTACCCTATGTGATATAGTCCACTAACCAACTCTCAAATCTACTGTATTGTTTATTGTACCATACTGTATCAGATTATCAATCACTCTCCTTTATTTGGCATTCAATTGTACTAACATATACCTAAGTAATATACTATAACATACACTGTATACCTACGTAATGCAATAACATATATCTAAGTAATGTACTAACATATACCTATTAAGTAATATAATAACATATACCTAAGTAATGTACTAACATATACCTAAGTAATGTACTAACATATACCTAAGTAATGTACTAACATATACCTAAGTAATGTACTAACATATACCTAAGTAATGTACTAATAACATATACCTAAGTAATGTACTAACATATACCTAAGTAATGTACTAACATATACCTAAGTAATGTACTACATATACCTATTAAGTAATATACTAACATATACCTAAGTAATGTACTAACATATACCTAAGTAATGTAATAACATATACCTAAGTAATGTACTAACATATACCTAAGTAATGTACTAACATATACCTAAGTAATGTACTAACATATACCTAAGTAATGTACTAACATATACCTTAGTAATGTACTAACATATACCTAAGTAATGTACTAACATATACCTAAGCAATGTAATAACATATACCTATTAAGTAATGTACTAACATATATCTAAGTAATGTAACATATACCTAAGTAATGTACTAACATATACCTAAGTAATGTACTAACAATATACCTAAGTAATGTACTAACATATACCTAAGTAATGTACTAACATATACCTAAGTAATGTAATAACATATACCTAAGTAATGTAATAACATATACCTATTAAGTAATGTACTAACATATATCTAAGTAATGTACTAACATATACCTATTAAGTAATATACTAACATATACCTAAGTAATGTACTAACATATACCTAAGTAATGTACTAACATATACCTAAGTAATGTACTAACATATACCTAAGTAATGTACTAACATATACCTAAGTAATGTACTAACATATATCTAAATAATGTACTAACATATACCTATTAAGTAATATACTAACATATACCTAAGTAATGTACTAACATATACCTATTAGTAATATACTAACATATATCTAAGTAATATACTAACATATACCTAAGTAATGTACTAACATATACCTAAGTAATGTACTAACATATACCTAAGTAATGTACTAACATATACCTAAGTAATGTACTAACATATACCTAAGTAATGTACTAACATATATCTAAATAATGTACTAACATATACCTATTAAGTAATATACTAACATATACCTAAGTAATGTACTAACATATACCTATTAGTAATATACTAACATATATCTAAGTAATATACTAACATATACCTAAGTAATGTACTAACATATACCTAAGTAATGTACTAACATATACCTAAGTAATGTAATAACATATACCTAAGTAATGTACTAACATATACCTAAGTAATGTACTAACATATACCTAAGTAATGTACTAACATATACCTAAGTAATGTACTAACATATACCTAAGTAATGTAATAACATATATCTAAATAATGTACTAACATATACCTATTAAGTAATATACTAACATATACCTAAGTAATGTACTAACATATACCTATTAGTAATATACTAACATATATCTAAGTAATATACTAACATATACAGAACTTGTGACCAAGCTGGTTGCTTAATTGAAGTTGCGTTTTTCGCAAATAGACCTTAAAAAACGGATTCGGAATTTCCCTTTCCTTTCCTATATTTTCTTCTAATGATATCGAGTGCAAATGCCAAATATTAACTATTCTATGATGGTGTGTTCTGCTGTATTGTTATTTGGTATCGCATCACATTATATCTTAATATAAAGTAGCTTACCAGAAATAAAGTACATTGGATCAAAATGGCTCGGGTTAGGGATGGTTGGGATCAACCAAGAGATGACGGTGCTCTTTCTTGCATACTTATCTTGAAGAAAGCCGCGTAGCTGGGCAAAATACAGTGCCCCATCAAGGTCTTGTAATGAAACAACATCACCAACTTGATACAGAATTCCCTAAAAAATTGAACAAAACTATTTTCAATGATTGATACAAAAGTGTTGTGTAGGCAGTGTAGAAATACAACTCGAATACTCTAAAAGGTCGGTGTACTGCCAAAATAGTGTGTAGAACAGTAGGTCTAACTTTTGAAGGCCTTTCTTCAGAGAGTGAAACGTAGAGAGTGAAGTTTCACTCTCTGACGAATTGCCTTAGCTCGAAAAGTTCGATCACCTCCACTATTCCGGCAGTACATCAATATTTTAGAGTATTCGCGAGTTGTCTTTTCAATGATGTTTCACAAGCATTTATAACAGCGTACTGTACTTTCCCTCTCTCCTGCGCAGACGCTTACAGGGGGCCAAGCGAAGAGGGGCCCCTGGGGAACTTATTGGGCGTGAGAGGAAAATCGTAGGACAAGCGTGGCAAGGGCAAAGGTCCAAAAGGAAAAAGTGAAGACAAAATATTTTTATTTGTTAGTTTTCCCATTAATTTTCTTCGAAATACCTCCTTTGAGGATTTTTTAAGTGTTTGAAGTACTGAACCTGCTTATGTTTTCACTAAAATTATTTTCCGGTCCTGCTTTACATGTGGTATTCAATATGAAAATGTTGTTCCCAAAAAATATAAAATGTGTGGAGAGGACTGAAATCGACGTCCAAGTTGACCGCGAAGGGTGAGACATGCTTGAAATTTACGTCTAAGAAGTCCTAATGTCCGCCATTTTTTGCTCACTTTTGAGCCACACGTTGACAGTCTACGTTATGGTTATATATAGAGTTCAGTGGGCAGGCCCTCGCAAAACCGCAACCAACTTTCCATAATGCTTCGTGGGCCTGTAGAGGATGCAGATCTGACCGTGAGAAAAAGAATCTGGTACTAGTACAAGATTAAATGTTCTGGGTCCCGGATAGCAAATTATCCTCCCAGATAGCGAGTTATTCAGGCTTCGTGCAACGCGGTCAGTTTTTAGATGCGTGTTTTTGTTCTGAAACGTTTTGGTTGTACTACTATTTCTTTCTATATGAAAACTATTCTGCTATCAGTTCCTTTCCTTACAGTCAGAGTATGGAAAGTACCTCTCTCCTCCGCAGAGGCTTAGAGGGGGCCTGGGGAAGGACCCAAAGGCAAGCGTGGCAAGGGAAAAGGAGGAGCGCGGGCCCTAGGGAAGAGGATGGACCCGCTCCTGTTTCAGTTATATCGAAAATTCAGTGGACCTGTCAGATTTGTAAACAAAGCGGCGTTCGATCCCATCATGCACAAAGAGTACATTAATGTACCTTGTTGGACTGTTTAGTGTATAGTACGACTTAATATTTCGTAATGAAGGCGTATTTTGAAGAGCCATCGGGTGACTCAAAATAAATATGATAAGTTATTTACTATTTACTCCATAATAAAAGCAACAGTTTCGGTGGAAAATACTACGGTACTGTAAGGATATAAAAGTCTTCAAACTCATGAACTTGTAAACCTTCAGATTAAGACATCTACTTTGTTAATTATGCTAATTTCTTCTGTGCCTGACAGGCCCACTCGCAAGTACAACCCAAGCAAAACCAAAGAGCGGTCAGATCACCTGTGGATGCGCAAGAAATTTTGAAAATTTAAACCATAAAAACATGAAACAAGCTAAATCTTTTTAATATCCAAGGGGTGGCTATACGCCAAAGTTTTCATGATGGAAATTAGCAACCTGTGCACCACATAATTTAACTTAGACCAACCTTGAAAAAAATGCTGTTGGATGCTACCACAGTAGCCTCGACATTAGGTGACTTTTGTGGCTAAAAGCATAGAAAAAATAACAAAAATAAACAGTTTTCTGCTATTAAGATTCTAATCACGTAAAGATGGACATGCAAGATGCAAAACGATTGTTAGAATGTATCTTCTTACGGCTGCAAGTTCAATCTTTGCGTCTGCTGTAGCAGCAATGCTATTGAATTTGATGACGTCCGTAAATGCAAATACATACGAACGTTGTCACGGACGATATAGTCTTCGCTTTTCGAGATATGGAAAAATGCACGTCATACTGTACGTTGATAAGTTTGAGAGTACTGTAGTTGTTGTTGTGAAAGCGGGTGGAATCCGGGGCATTCTTAGCTTCTTGCAATTTGATTGGCTGCCTGAACGGGCGGTTTTTGCGATACGTTAAACTAACACAAAACTTGATTCAATGAAGGGCCGTTGTGAAAACCCGAAACGGCGGAATATGCCGGAATATCACGGAATGTGGCGGAATATCACGGAATTATCGTGAATAATATAATGAAATCCTTGAGAAGCAGTATTCTCATTCATTTCTTTTGGCTAATTATTGCCTCGTGTGTAATATGGACAATTCTAATCATGGTAAGTGAAGAAAAGCACAAAACAAACTTCGTCTTGTATAAATATGACACGTTCTAGATACTTAGATTTAAATGCTTATGCTTGAGTAGGTTTTGCGAAATATTTGTAAGTTGCTGGTTTATTTCAAGTACAGTACCCGCAGCGTAATTGTAATGCCTTTTGAACTAATTTGGTTGCTAAATACACACAACTTGTTCCCCAGAGCCTGCGGTTGTTTTGGCCAGTGGCAAGGCGTATCTGATGCGTATCTAGGAGGATTTGAAGTTTAGACGATACAGAGACGGCAGGGTACGAGCCAGAACTTACAGTAATCAATTTTAAAGAGGGTTTTCCAAGGGGAGTCAGTGTTCTCTTCAAACGTCGTCCTGTGTTACCACATTTTCCCCTATTTTGTCCACGCACTTTGTAAAAAACCGCAGATTTGCCAAACTAGCAATGTTGACCATGGTAAATTTTCTGCGTGGATTTTGATTAGATTCCCAATTCCGTAATATTCCGTGATATTCCGGCATATTCCGGCTCATGATGTCACAGGTCATGTGACTGAGAATTCACCTTTAATACGCATTACAAGCATACAGTATTTATAACCTCAAACTACGATATTCCGGTTATTTAGGTCACATAGTTTGATCTAAAAGTACTTTTTTGTTGCCATACTACATACACTATATTTCTCCACTGTCACTACTCTACCACAATAACAAGGTACACAGCCACAAGTATCGTGTAAAAAACGGAGGTCTAATATTTCACTGGATACAGACCATTGCAAACAAGTTCAATAAGCTGTTCATTATTATGGCCTCAATAACAAAAACATTTCAGCAGTTTATTATTATGGCCTAAATAACAAAAATATTTTAGCTTTTGTAAGTACTTCATCTTATGCGATATAGTGGATCTATAGTAATCCTTAAACCCCAACTCTGATCCTAACAAAAGATTCACTATATCCCATTAAATGAAGTACCTACTGCATGTACAAAACATGTAGCTTGTTTAGTTTAGTTTATGATATTTATCACTCTTTTAGGTGAAGTGTGAATGCCGAACGGAATACCCCAACAGGCTAGAAGCCCAATTGATACGGGTTCCAAGGGCCTGCTATTTAAAGTCTTTATCCAAGAAGACCCAAAAGTCTAATACCATTTGCTGGTAGGGTGAGGAGGTTTTTATAAAAAAACGAAAACCGAAAACCGACCGAAAAAAACCGAGTGAATCGGTTTTTTAAAACGCGCTCGAAACTACAGTTAAAAAACATGCATGACGCTACGCGCGCAAGACTTCAGTTTGAAAAACAATTGTATTAATTAATTATAAACATCCTGACTACGAAGTACAAAGAAATCAGATAAAATTTACAATAAGATTTATAAATATCATGTACAAATATCACAATTATATTTACAAATAACACACAAACGACTATAAGTTCTCTGCCATGAACACAAGCTTATCCACTCTCTCGGGTTTCAGCTGTGCTTGTGCCGGTGTAGTAACTTGCCCTGCTTTACTAAAAAGTCTCTCTGATGGGGAACTGCTCGCCATGGATGGCAAGATATCTTCTCGATAGTTGGCACAGCAACGGTAGTTCTTTCGTGTTTAACTTCCACCATTGCAGAGGATCGTCCGTTCAAGCTCGAATAGATCAAGCCGTTCCGTTCTTATATCCGAGATCATACCTGGCTTAGAAACGTACGGTATTTCGAAGACGTTATCAAATTTCAAACAAAATCTCTTCAGATTTTCCATGTGTAAGCGCAAACACTTGATTCTTTTGCAACAAATACCGATTTTTTTCGGTTTTTCTCCAAAAGCAACATCGGTCAAATCGGTTTTCCAAAAACATTGGGTTTTTTCGGTATATCGATTAACCCTATTTGCTGGTATTATTGCAAAGGCTGCACTTTGTAAATACATGCTACAGTAGCACCTAGAGATGAGCCGATTACTGAAGCCGATTATTTGGAGGCCGATTAATCGAAATAATCGGCCGATTAATCGGTATATGCCGATTATCGATATGTTTCCGGTTACCAGTCTCCGCGCAGTATCGCAATGTTTTATGGGATTGCTAGGGACGAACAACATTTTCGAAATATAACAGAAATGGCTCGGTGATCATTGTGCAAGTTTTGATTGTTTAAACGATCGGAAATACCCCGAAAAATCAATAGCGCTGCGCACAAATGGCGTCAAGATTCATGTTTCTCCATATTTGCTATTAATTCTTGCTCCCAAACAACGGAAAAATGTTCATGTGGAATCCTTGAGAATCAATTTCGGTTTATTTGGCTGGCTTCTGGTTTTATAAATAGCAACTATGCGCTACGCTATCACAGAAGAATTGCAAGATACAACAATTGTTATGTTATTAGTTTATTAAACACAGCAAACATAATTCTAACACCCACATTACAAAATCATTAAACTGATCAATACTCAAAGTTCAATTTTGGCAAATTGTGATACAAAAACAAAATATTATCGGCTGCCTTTTGAAGTGATGTCGCTTGACCCAACGATCTTATTGAAGCAAGACCATAGGTCTTGATGAGGTCCAGCGCTGCGACTCTTTTTCTGAGTGGAGATGTTCTTCGTCGTGACTACAGTGCTTGCAAACGATTTTTAACGTAACACTTGTTACGGATATGTGGCAACATATGTCACACGAACAATCATCCAGTCTGACTGACAAAAATTGACATGTATGTGGATTAAAAATTGTAACCTTTATGATTGGGACGAGCTAGACTGTCGGATTTCATTGTGAAATAAAGACAATTGTGTTCATGCTTCTGAATTTACAGACTCGCGGCATGTCGTTCGCAAACTTTAATACACCGATTATTTTGCCGATTATTATGCAATAATCGGCCGATTACCGATTATTTTAAATTGGCCGATTAATCGGCTTTGCCGATTAGTTTCCGATTAATCGGTTCATCTCTAGTAGCACCATTATTGTTATTATTATTATATAATACTCATACAATCTCAATTGTGATTGGCTAAAAAACCTAGACAATTCTTGCAGATATCTAATCTTGCCACCTACAAAATATCAAAAATTGTCTGGTGACATAATTGTCTTTACGTGGCTTACTTCCTAAACTCCCTAAAAGCTTCTATATTTATAATTGTATAATAAAACAAATATTGGATTCGGTTTACACATGATATCAAGAATTATCCAGACCTCTGTAAATGTTATCCCTCTTAGCATTCAGCTTTAGCAGATCACATTGACCTCAGTCTGGATAATTCTTGATATCATGTGTGTAAACCGAATCCAATAATTGTTTATTATTGACATATACAGGGTTCGAGATTAAATTTTTTTGGTGGTATCCCATGTGGGTACCAGTATTTCTGAACTGGTATCCCAAATGAAAATCTGGTATCCAAAATGGATGCATTACAATCTTTTTCCCAGAGCCTGCATTCCTAAGGAACAAGATTGGATACATTATACACATGTAATTATATCCCGGATGTCAAACACTTTCACTTATCTAGACTCCAGACTCTGCGCGATTGGGCAATTGGTGAAATATGCAGCGTGCTTTAGAGCTGCTTTCGCTTTTGTAAATGGGTACTGTACTAACATCTTCCTGACCTAAACTAATTTCTATGATGGCTTAGTTATATTGGTGAATATTGGTATTTTAGCATGATTTCCTTGGTGTCCCAGTGGGATACCAAGGTTTCAGCATCTGGTATCCAAAATTAAAAACTGGTATCCTCGGGATACTGGGATACCGCAAATCTCGAACCCTGATATACTGTATGTAAATGCAGTTTGATATGGTTTACTGTGATCTTTGTGACAACTGGTACCATATTACCTGTATGTATGTTTCTGGGATGACAATTTTTTAGAGGGGTCAATATTTCCTAGGAAATTTGTCCTAGCCTAGGGAACATATTTTGAGGGGAGCATGTCCTACTGTACATGATGTTTTAGTTAACACTAGTTTCTATCTACTGTATGAAATTGATGTGACGTCATTTTATCAGCAAATTTCGTCAACAAATGGTGATACTAGACCCTTACCCTAAACCAATAACCCTAACCCTACCCTAATCCTAAAAAGATAAGTTACAAAATACGTCACATCAATTTTATATAAATATGGAAACTAGTGTTTGCCAGTTGTTTTGCTGTTGCGATGCTGATGATTGGGGAGGGAATCCTCCCCTCCTTATAAACAGCTCTACCGGATAAAATTTCAAGATTTCTTGACGGATGCTCAAGATCCAAAGTCATTCCGTTGTTTTTCACCACTAGTGTCACTCACCTTTTGTTTAAACAATGTTCTTCTGTTACGATTAGCAGTTGTTTTGCTCATCCTGTCTCCGTGCCTTCCGTTGCTGCCTTTCCCCCGGCCAGGTCGTAGCCTACTAGAAGGCACTCGTCGACCATCTTTTGAGCCGTTTCGCTGGGAACGCAAGAACGAATTGACTCGTTTCAAATGACAACTGTTACATAGTGTTTCGCCATTAACACCTTTCCTCCACATGACAGACTTGTATATTTTACACGCAGAACACTGAGGTTCTGTTCCCAGCGGCATCTTTGTTAGATGATAACGAATTTCGGTGTTTCTAAGGTTTTTGAGGCAGAAAACAGTCAAAATACTAGATAAGATTTTCACTGGTTTATCTTCTTGAGACTGCAAACTGTCAGCGGCCTCTAATGGCTGCGACAAGTACTTCATCTTATATAATGATTATGATTGCAATTAGGATTAGAATACGGTCCTTTTGAGCATCCCTTTTAGCTTTGTCATTTAAGAAACTCTAGGGGTGGGGTGGATAGAAAAGGCGGGTGAGGAGTTATTGCGAAATGTATGACCATGCTGTGACCATGCGACATTTTATAGACCACATTTCGGAAGCTTGAGGTTTATATGATTAGCAATAGGGCCTGACTTGATTTCTACATTATTTGCCAAAGTATTAATTAATATTTATTAATAAGCATCACTGAAAGTAAAGCATTTTTCATCAAACGACAACCCAGCAGCAAACAAGTAAAATTACGGATATAGATTCGGTCGTACATGGCTCGATTTATGTCTGGCAAGCGCCCCTTCCAACGTGGGGGACCGAAGACGTTCGTCTCCCACGCCGGAGATCCGCTTCGCAAGCTACGGTTTATATGTGCATGCATGAGAATTGAGAAGAGCCACTAAAACATGACGCATATAAATGCTTTGAGAGGTTCCATTTCCTAACTAGCTAGAGAGATGGCACAGTGTAACAACAATTTCTTTTGGACATGCAGGCACGTTTTACCGCCATCTTTATGCTCAACCACTGCTCAACAGCTTGGTTTGGTTCTTTTTGAACGATCACATTCACAAACGCGACGGCTACCAGCTGCTCAACCGGCTTGCAGGTTTGGTTTGTTTATTACGAGCACAATGGCTTCGTTCAGCTTTTAACGAGCACAACGGCTTCGTTTAATTTGAGTTGCGAGACACTGGCCCACACGCAGATAGCGCCTATACTGAAATGATATTCAGCGAACACACGAATGCATGGCTAATATGAGAATCAACTGATGGACAGAATAGAACTAAAAACAGAAAAAAGAAACCCAGGGAAACGTACGGACCACGAGTTACAGACAAAATCAAGAGGAAGAAGCTAGGTGAGCATTTTTTTGTTTATTTTATTCATATATATTCACGTGTAACTATATCGGCAAATACGTATACAGTACGTGGAACAAAGGCTATTCGGACAATTATATATTATTCGCCATTTCGCCTTTGACTTCATAATCGATTAATCGTCTTACCTTGCGAACAAAATCTTTTCAAGTTAAAAAAAACAAAAACAAAGCAGTTGCCACAACGAACGTTTAAGTACGAGGCTGAAACGTCATAAAATTCCCCCGCATATAAGTGCACACTGGATAAACGCGCATGCACTAATATCCGGATAATGGCGCATGCGTCTTTAAACGATCAAAATCTGTGAGTTTGATAGACAGGAACAGAATACCGTACTTCAATACAGTAAACCATCGAACATTATCTGTTATAAATTAATTGTAGCAGTGATAATGTTCGTTATACGGTAATAAAATCCAATAGTTGTTTTGGTCTATTCTTCCACGACATTCTTGTATAACACACTCCGCTTGAATCGCTTTAGATCTCGGCGCTTCTACAAGGTATTGGCATGGAACTTCAAGTTCATCGTTTCTTTTATTCTCGTGGGGTCCGGTTAAGGGTGCGCCTATATGCACACTTTTAAAGGCGCATGCGCCTCTAAAAGACCAGTTTTACTCCGACGATTATCGATAAATCTTGAATTTTCACTTATAGGCTCATGCGATTATATGCGGCACAATAGGCAACCTCGTAACCCAGGGTATTCTCAGTGTCCGGGGAGGGAGCGCCCGGGATGGGAAGAATAGGGTACATAGAAATAAGGTACATAGAAATAGAGTACATAGAAATAGGGTACATAGAAATTTCATACCGCGCGAAAAACACCATCTTGAAGCTTGATATTCAAATTAGAACAAGATAAGTCGAAAATTACGTTAATTGTGTGGTAAAATGTGGACTTTATTTCAACATTGTTGTCAAGCTGAGATATAAATATATATATACAAGAGTAAGATTATTAAAGTGCCTATGCAACGAATTTTTCAAGTTGGAGAAAATGGTATTAAAGTAAAGTTTGAGATTACTGCTAGTAGTAATATATATATATATATATATACATGTGTTTGAGACTGGCACTAGCTCTAAGCCAATCAGAATCAAGTATTGATTTGAATGGACCAATCAGAGCAGAGCCAGTCAAAAATTTCCAGGGGGGTGTCGTATTTTTAAGGTGTGGTCACCCTGTATAGAACGACCAGTGATCAAATCAGGGGGATATGCAGCTGGTCGTATACAAGAGGTTTTTTGTGAATTTTGTATATATTTATCTCATGAAACCTGGTGTTGTTGTACGACCAGTTTTTGGTTTAACCTTGAGTTTGACGACCAGAGAGAGAGAGAGGTCAATCAAGGTGATCGTAGTCAATTTCATGTGATAGATATTTTAAAATTCAAAAAACAAAAACTTTATAAACGACCATCATACCTCACCCAATGTGATTTATACTTACACGTACCAAAAAAACTTCATATTATTTTTTATTGGAAGAGTTGTACGTTGAAATAAAAATAATCAAATTTGGGTTTATAGAATTAATCATAGAAATTTCCGCCATGGAGCTCTTATCTCGACGCCATCTTATGGCCGAATGACTGATATTCCTTAGTTATGGTATTTTTAAAATGGATATTTCTCAAAATATTTTTAGATGATATGTCTCAAATAATTATTTCGTGTTTTTAAATAGATGAAATATATCCCAAAAAAAAACAATAACTTTTTTTGAAAAAACAAATCTTTTTATTGTTTTTATTTAATCTAAATACATTTCTTTATTAATGGAACTAAGTATGGAATCATCAGTTATCATAATTGTTGTTAGATATTTATACGGATAAAGAAATCCCCCATCTACCACTTCTAAATATAATTTATACCTGGATAGATTACCCGAGGGAAAGTATATACAGTGTTGTAAAATATATTTTTGATTTGGAAAATTCTGTCGAAGACTATTAATATCACAACAGGTATATACTTTTTTTTTAATGTTGTTTCTATTAAATACTTTTTCTTCCTTTACTTCGTCAGTCCCCAAAAATGCTTTCAAACTATCATCACTATCAGAATCACCATCCTGAATAGGTTTGACGGGTTTAAAGTCTTCGAAATTAAACACTTTCGACGTATACGTATCCGTATCCCGTACACGTACACCGTACGCGTATCCCTCTCCTTTATCGTTGTAATCCCATATGAGAGGGGAACCATTCAAGGGTATGGGTTCTCCATCGGAAGCTTCTTCTTTCGTCGCCATTTTTTCTTAAACTAAGTTTGTAGAGGGACAATGTTTTACGTATAAATGAAAAAGAAAAGTTTCAGCTTATTTATATGAAAGTTTTTTGAGAAAATTTTTTTTTCATTTCTACAAAACCTGGGGTATAAAAAACGATATCATAAAAAAAATGGCTCAGTTATTTTGTTGAAGATGTCAGGGTATATGCCCTCGCGAAAGATTTGGTCATTTGAAATGCGTAATCAAGAAAAGGCTGAAAAATTGATAGAGGCAGCGAAATTAATTCATACTCCACAAAATTGTCTTAAATTAAATGAAATATCGTTTTTTGAATGTAGTCGTGAAATTGTAAAAGATAAAGAATTGGGATTTCTTCAAGGGGTTGTTTATCTCAAAGAAGCAAGAGCTGATATTTTTGATTGGCTTCCATATGGGGGAGAAATCATTCGTTCTTATGCTGATGATTTCTACCATTTTAAAGATAGACTATATGATCCGTCCACGTTATATCAATATGGAAAACGTCAGGGTAAAATGGGGAAATTATGGAATAGTGGAAGAATCCGTAAATTAGCTGATTATAAGAACAAGCATCGACAAAAAAGAAAAAAACTTTTAGAGTAAAGAAAGAAATTCATGTAATAAAAAATAACATGTTTTATTAAATAAATTTATACAAGAGAAGGAATTATGTCTTTGTCAGTTTTTATAAACTTAACATTTTTATGTAAAAGATGAGGAACATCGACCTCTGATAATATTTTTAGTGTTTTTCCAGATTCTCCATGATTGATAACTTTCAGGGTTACTTCATACGGATGTTGTTTCACACCATTTATTTTTTTTACAGAACATTGTTTTGTTTCAATTATTGTAACAGGTTTGCAATCCTCTACAAAATATATATATTCAGGATATTCTTTAAGAAGAGATTCACATGATAAATAGCACTGAACAGTATCTGTGGAGCTGTCAAAAAAAGTTATACTTTTCCTACATATACTAATATAACGTAATACGGACATTGTTTCAGTAATGATAAAGTTTTTTTAGTTTAAATCTCTTATATGTATCTCAGAAAAAGATATTAAAAAAAAATCAAAAAACAGAACAGTATAAATAGACGTTTTTTTCTTTTTTTTATATAGCATTGCTTGTCTTGCTTCAGTTAACATAAAAAAAATGAAGTGTAGGAGTAGGAGATGTATAAGAAAAGCGAAAATAAAAAAACGAATACGAAAACGACGACGTTCTAAAAAAATTCAAAAAGGAGGATGGAAAAAAGATCATCCGAATTATAATCATAAGTTTTATGAATTTTGGAAATGGTAGACGCTGTATTTAAAAAAAAATTTATTAATCCAAATAAGTTTTTTTCCATCTTTGTATTCTATCATCACATTCACATAGTTCAACTATTCTACTATAGATAAGTCGTGAGTAATTCTGTTTACAAGGATAACAATAATGATGGTTTACAAAACATTCTTTACATCTGTAATGCATGAAAAAATGATAGAAGGAATTCACTTCACAACAACAGAAACTGCAATAGACCATCTTGACAATATTTTTTGAACGTTTTGTGAAAATTTTATAGTTTGACAACCTACTTTTATAGATTTTTTGCAAAACTATATAAACAGGGTATCAAATATATTTTTTCAATCATGTGGTTGCGTTCAATGATTGATTTTGGAGACTGTGACTCTCATGCTTATCTTACATTTTATTATCATGCACAACCCATACAATTAGTAAATTATGAACCTGTGATTCCCTCGTTGTTAAGATATGGATATTATTTATATCTGAAAGATTGGCAAGGACCTCGATATTTCAAATTGATGATAGTAGACGCGTTTGGAGCTCCGGAGGAAAATTTACAGAACCTCTTATCATCATTGAAGGGAAAATATATAAATATTGATAATGATAATGTAAAATTAGCAAAAACTCAAACACCTATATTAAATATTAAACCCTACAATTTCATTAACCATAGGGGTAGAGGGAAACAAATATATTTATCTTTGTAATGTTTTTAAAATAAAAAACCTTTTAGAAACAGAATGTTTTTATTTTTGTGTAAAAATTTTATTACAAGAAAAATAAATATGTTTACAAATTAATTTGTTGTGGAATTATTGAGTTTCCATTTATTAGTTTAATTGTTTTATTCAAGAGATGATCACTTTTAGTCTCAAGAATTGTTTTTAGGGTTATTCCCTTCTCTTCTCCCTGTATAATAATTTTCAGAGTTAGTTCGTAAACTTGAGGTGGAGAACAAAATGGGGGATTACATACTTTACATAGTATAGCAGGTTTACAATCCTCTACCAAATATGTATAGTTAGGAAAATGTTTTTGAAGAAAATGACATGAATAATAACGAGGAGTATTGTCATTATATGCTACACCCCTATAATTGATACAGGTCACGAGATCTTGTTCTTGATTCATCTTGTTATCACTATGATTAAATCAAATATGTAATCTTATATATAAATAAAAAACACGAATTTTTTTTAAAAAAAGTTTTTTATTGAGTATATGCTACAGCTTTCATGAAATTATTAGAATCTATTATTAGTGTAATTTCTTTTTGTAAAAGATCAGAAGCATCATAGTCAACAATTGTTGTTATGTTTTCACCCAGACATGAACAATTCCATTCATCATTTTCATATTCATGTTTCTTTTTAACTGCCAGAGCTAGGTAATATGTTTGAGGCGTTGAGGGTATATCTTCATAGGGTATATCTTCAATACATTCGCATAATACCGTGGGTTGACATTTCTTTACAACATAGGTAAAGTGGTGTAATTCTTTGGCTAGAAAACGACTTGGATAATAGTTACTTTCATCTTCAATTTTGTAGGGGTTAAAGTCATCAGCAATTATTCTTTGATAACGTCTACCGGTATGTTCATCACAATCACGATACTGTACATGTGAATTCGACATCATTCACAAATAACGTACCACATGGTGGGTAACGCGTTTATATATAATTTTTTATAAAAAAAAAAATATAAAAAGAAAAATCAAAATTAAAAAAGACAGATATTCTAAAATAAAAAAGAAATTTTAGTAGGATATAAATAAAAATGTAATAAAATGGTTTTTACAAAAATATCATGGAAACCGTGGATGCACGATATAATAGATTATTCTATTCAAAATATCCCTGTGGACAATGTCTTAACGGAAATATGTGTGGGGAAGTGTGTGCGAATTATATACCGTGGAAAGATCCAAAAAAAAAACGTTGTTGTAGATTAAAGAGATGGTTGTTAAAGAAGATACGTTGTTAAAAGATTTAAAGAAGAAAACAGAAATTAAAAAAAAGAAAACAGTATAAATAAGAGTAAAAAAAATAATTGTTTTTATATTTGTTAGACAATGGAACGTAAAGAAACAACAGATGAACGATTCAACCGATTATATTATAACAAACATCCTTGTGGAAGATGTATTAACAAACACCCGTGTCCGATTCGTCCCGATGAATTAAAACTTTCAAGACTAAACAGTTTCAAACGTTGGGTGTTAAACAAGTTAAATATACGGTGGAAATATACAGTGAATGTTTCAGTGGAAATAGGTTACGACGAATAGAAGAAAAGACGTTTTTTTAAAAAGATTTAAATGGCTGAGCGTGATTTTGATGAAATTCTTTATCCCGACATTCAATATTTATTACATGCTGAATTGTTTGAGATAGAAAAAACACGCGATTCAACGTTTTATTTTTTGGAATGGAGGGAACATCCCTATCAGTTTAGATGTGCTGATTATGATTATAAATATTTTAACATTTATGTGGAAGATAAAAATGAACAATCTATATTTCGGAAACGATATGGTGGAAAAAGATATTATAGATTTTTAATAACAGGTTTTAGCTGGACTATGTCATTTTATGATCAGTTAGTAGGAAAACATGTAGTATTTATTGATAGAGAACCGAGATTACCTACGTTAATTTCGACCCTTGATTGTTTTGAGATAAATAATATCCCATGTTATTCAAAAACGTTTTTATATGGTAAATGTAAGGATTCAAGATTTAGATTAGTAAAATATCAGTTACGTGAAAATTTCGATGGTGAAGAGCTTTATTTAGTTCTTAATAAAGATGAAAATATATTATCTATACTTAATGTGATTTATGGTAGCAGTAATGGAAATTATATTGTAACAGTAATAACTAAAATACATTTTGATAAATCTATGTTGCAACAACATGTATATTTAGATTGTTGTGGGGAATTATGTAATAATTTTAATGAATTAAATATTTGAAATAAAACAGTTCAAAATAAATCGAGAAAAGCGTTTTTTATTTAAAAAAAAGAATTTATATACACTTCTTGATCTATGAAATTATGTATACCACAATCTCCTTCCACATGTGTTGTTATATATTGTTTATAATTAAGCTTTTTATTTTTTACATACTCCATAACTTCCAAATTTATATTTAATCGATTCATAGGAAAGCATGGATTTAGGATTTGTTCACATTTACGTACAATAAATATTTGATTTCGACAATTTTCTTTAAGATAGTGAAGATCATACTGTTTGGGTTTTGACATATTGTTTGCATGAGATTCAACTGAAGAATGAACCAGAAAACACAATGTTTTTTATTTTATTTAGATTAATGTTTATTTAGCTTAATGAATTTGAAAAGATATATAAAGAGTAAAAAATCTTTCAAAATCACAGCATTATGATTGAAACAATTTTAAGAGTTGTTCTTTATTTTCAATATTTTAACCAAGGAGAAATTGGATATTTATTTTGGTTATGTGGATTATTTGATTATTATCGTGGAAAATATATCACATGTCCCATGATGAAATGTAAAAACAACATTCGACCCCACGACGAAGTAAGTTATATAGTCAATATGAAAAAAATCAAAGGAACCCGTGGAATGGAATCCTATTTTATCCTAGAAGATCGTTTCTCTTATATGATCCCGAATTTACAAGCAAGTCAAAGAAAATATTCCTTGAAGAGAACACTCTTTCAACGTACTTTACTAGTTGAATCATCAGACACGTTATGCTGTAGTTTTTTTTCATTTCCCGATTGTTTTAAAGAATTATTTATTGTATTACCCCTTGAAGACCACTCAGATTTATTTCAATGTTTAAGATCCAAAGATAAGTACCATTATACATATTTTCTACAAAATCTAACGTTTGAAAGAAAATACATATCTTATACCCTGGGTTATGGAAAAGAAAGTTTAGTAAACAAATTTAAACACATACAGCGCGAGAAAGGTGATTTTAATCTTTTTTTAAATATTTATTTGTTAATGGTAGCACCTAGTATTTTCAATTCTTATGTTTATTGTAGTTCAACTAAAAATATTATCATGGTCACTTCATGTTTTATATTTTATTGTCGTGAACATAACCCTATGGGAAGATTTCTCAATAGACAAAAAAAAGGTCTTTCTGAAAAAAATATTAGATATGATTTTTGGAATTTTATATATTCTATAAAAATGGGTAAAGTATCCCTTGATAAATGTCGGTATAAAAATTGTACGCGTCAAAGTTATTTTTTTGAGTTTGATCCCCTGAAATTAAGTATTTTAAACAAACGTAATTATGATTTAAATGAAAACCCACTATTACATCCTGTCGATGTACAATTAAAAAATTATGGGGGAATGGGAGAATTTAAGTATAATGAGAAAATATTTGCACATGTAATAATGATTGAAGATAAAGTACAAGATTTATTTACTATGATAAGAAAATATATACAAACAACATTGAATTATAATTTAATTTCAAAAAATCCTATATATGAAGACGAACTGACTGAACCGAATGTGAATTGGGATATTTTTTATAAAAGTATTAGGGAACAAACGTGTATGTAAAAAAAATGGAATTAAAAGACTGTATAAAATTTAAAGTGTTTGCCTATGATGTTATACGAATGGAAGAAGACGAAGAAAATGAAAAAGAATTTTGGATGAGATGTGGGAGATTTTGTTTTGCCCTTCGAAAATTTTATATGGAAAAAAATGAAAAATGGAAAATAAGTGAATGTTGTAAAACTATTCATGAAATATCTATGAGTCATTTAACGAATGCTGGACATTACAGTCAAAACAAAAGATTTGTTGGATTTCATGAGGGGGTTGACCCCCTAGATATTCAACAATATATGGAACATTTAGATGAATTTTACGTAAAAAACTATCAAAGAAAAAATATATATCAGTTTTGATTTATTATATTTTTGAAACCATTCATCCTTTTTCCGATGGAAATGGAAGAATAGGGAAAGCACTTGTTGCATTTCTAGAAAATAAAATAGAATGTAAAATAAAAACAAAAAAACAACATAGAAAGTTATGTAAAATTTTAGGAGTTATGCAGCGCAAACACAATAGTTTATTTGATATAAAACGTTGGTTATTAATATAATAAAATTTTTTTCATTGTGATGGAATACAATTTTTTTTTAAATTGTGCAGAGGGTATAAAATAACCACTGTCCCTACAGTGATTCATCATTTACCCTTCACTCGGATTCAAAGATGGTGGAACTTTATGCACGACAACAATATGATGAAGAAATTAAGATATATATAAATTTATTTGAAGAAAAAAATAATGACTGAAAAAATAAATGAACTATCCGTAGAAGATTACACTGAATTGTTAAACGGTAGAAATCGTGGAAAAAATTATTCCTCATCATATTTTGTTGTGAAAAGAAAAAATAAAGAAAATCCAACTAAGAAAGAAATTTTATTAAATGAGGGTGTGGGATTACCCTCAAATTTAAATTTAGATACTTATTATACAAGTGATAATAAAAAAAAGAGAAAAAAAATAGATCCAAATGTAATACGTTTTTTACAAAATAGATAGATTGTGTAAAAAAAAGTATAAATAAAAAAAAGTTATATAAAAAAATCATAATGTTGTGTATATTATTATTATTTTTATTGTTGTTGTGGGTATTGTTGTTTTTTAAAAATAAAATAAATGACGCGTAAAAAATACATCAAAAAAAGAAAAAACAAAAGAGGAATAAGAAAACGTAGAAGAAAAATACAAAAAGGAGGGTTTGGTGGAGCATTGGCACTGGGTATGGTTCTTCCTCAAGTGTTGGGAACACTTTCAAATATTCTTAAAATTAACGTTTAAAAAAAATAAAATGAGTAAAAAAATTGAAGATGTGGAAAAAAATGACATATTATTTAGCGAGCCTTTACAATTTTTTACTTCATCACCCTATAATGATACGTTTACGGAATGTCGTGAAACGGAAATTATCGCA
The DNA here is from genome assembly GCA_035772405.1 of Chrysogorgia sp. JL179-B06. Lineage (NCBI taxonomy): Eukaryota > Metazoa > Cnidaria > Anthozoa > Scleralcyonacea > Chrysogorgiidae > Chrysogorgia > Chrysogorgia sp. JL179-B06. The sequence continues at coordinate 4,298,716 of JAYKKM010000047.1, forward strand.
ACGCCCGTAGATAATCAATCGTCAGTATACACGTTTACAAGACATGGGAACGCCGTAGGATTAATGAAAACAAGCGATGCTAAAATAATGGCTAGAGTATCGATTAGAAATGCTGCTGGAGTTATAGCACCTGCAGCATCGGGGTTTGCGATGATTTCATTACCCCTTCGTACAATGTGGAAAACAAAAGAATTAAAAATAAATGAAAATTTAATTACACCATCAGATAATTTTGCACATTTTGGATCATGGATACAATTTATAATGCGTCAAATACCGTCGGGATATAAAGATTCTAAAGAGCTTAATATAGCATATTTAGATACAGCCGCACATATGAGCAGTATCGTGGGTTTCACGAATGGAACTGCTGTCGTAAATACAGGAGGGAGACAAAAAACACAGGCATTTCAAAATCAATCACAGTATTTGATAGATGAGATTGATTGTTCATTATTTAGCGAAGGGGGTGCTGAAATATATTCCTACAGCGTATAAAGTTGAATTACGTTTAACGAGGGCATTAAATACAATTGTAATGATGGGTGCCAATCATGCTGATATGCCCGTTGCTGCTACTATAATTACCCTAGACGATTTTAAAATAAAAATTCCTGTATTTAAACCCAAAAAACAATTATCAAATGCGCTTAATATAGGGATGGTGGACAATAATAAAGAAACATTATATTATACAACCAATTATCGTTGTATTACTGAATCAGTAGCTGCAGGACGAAATTCGCATCAAGTAATCGATGTGTTTAATGGTAGCGTTCCTACACGTTTATATATTGTATTTTCTCCATTAGCAAATTGGAACGGATCATATACTCATAATATTTTTGAATTTAACTGGCCTAATTATGATAATGTTGAAGTTTCAGTAAATAACGCTGTTGTCGGGAGAATAGAAAATCAAGCTGAAGCTTACTCAAAATTACGTTCGGTATTAAATCGCAACTATTCAGAAATGCCCATGACTTATAATGACTTTATAAACGGGTATTCTATATTAGCATTTGATTTAACAGATAATAGAGACTCTCATCTTGCAGTATTACCCATAAGGCCGTCGGGAAATGTTAATGTGGATTTTCATTTTTCTCAAAATACAATTCAAGGTGCGTTAATATTTGTTGGTGAATTTCGAAATGAAATTAGAGTGGGGTTAAATACCCCTGCAAGATTATTACACAGCATTTAATTATCAACATTTGTAACAAGGGTATGTACAAAAAAAAATGAAGAACACAAAACCCATTACAACAAAGAATAGAATAAAAAAACCAAAAATAAAAAAAACAGTTATTAACAAAATACCCCTAAATCGTGAACATATTCTTGTATTTCCGCCGTTTTCAGTTTACGCATAAAAAAAATGAATGAAGAAAAAAATGATGAATTAAATAAAGAAGAGGTAAAAAAATACGAAAAAAATGATAATTCAAGAGATGATGATGAAGAGGAGGATGATAGTGAAAATGATAGCGATGTTGTTAGCGATGATGTTAGTGATGAAATGGATAGTGAAAGTTCCGTTACTTCTTCTTCATCAAGTTGCGAAGATGATTTAAAATTTTTAGAAACATTAGTTCAATTAAATAAAATAAAGAAAAAAGCTTTTGAAAAAAAAAAAAAAGGATTTTTTACCATCGTTAAAAAAATATCTTAAAGCAGATATTGATAAAAAAAATACGTTGTTAGATTCTCAATTAATTAATAAATTACAATACATCGCTAAAAATATTTTAAATAAAAAAATTTCGATCCAACTTTCCAGTGATAATAAATATATTTTGAATAAGTTTTCAAAGAACAAAATAAAAGAAAAAGATTTAAAAATATTATTATCTGAGGATTTTCGTATAATCAACATATATCAAAAAGCATACAAATTACTTAACCAACAAATAAAAAAAAATGACCGAAGTAAATAAAATGCAATTAATTAATCCGAGTAAATTAAATGAAATTTTAGATTTAATCAAAACTGATCATGAAAACGAAAAATTATTGCAGGGAATTAACAACAAAAATAATTTCGAACTTATTGAAAGTAAAAATAAAATGAAAGAAGAAATGACAAAAGTTAATAATGATCAACGTGTCGCAGAGAGTATGGTTAGTTTTTTAAAAAGACAACAAAATATGAAAAGAAAAAGTAATGAACTTGAAAATGAGGTGACCAATGATGAATCACCCGGAGTAAGGAAAACACCGACTGTGACAAGTGGGCAACAAATAAAAGAATTTCTTGAAAGGAAAAAAATTAAAACTGGGGGTACAGATATAATAAAAAATAAACGGTGTTGCAATAAACCATCATGATTTATTATACGATTTAACGCATAATGTCAGCAAACAAAACATGTTCAATCTCACACAACAAAAGCAGACGGTTGCTTTAAAAGAATTGAAAAAATTACATATGCCCGCCTATTATATACGAAATATAAAATTACGACAACGTTATATAAATTTGGGAAAAACCCCTTCGGGTCTTTCGAGTCACGAAGAACCATCTACATCACTCACCACCCACATTCCTACCCCCTCTTCAACGCCCTATTCAACACAAAGAAAATGGCGACGCAAAAATCAATGAATTTACATTGTTTTTTAACCCAATTTTTATTTACGAACGAGATTAATAAAATTTCAAAAATAAATAAGTTTTTAAATAAATATTATTTGGGTACATTTCCTGCAAATATTTTTCCTAAAAAAATTTATTATCCCTCGTGTTGGATTTGGAATACGGATGAAGCAGATCAAAACGGTCAACATTGGATTGCTATATGGGTGGATAAAGAAAAACATATGAATTTTTTTGATAGTTTTGCAAAAGATGTCTCGTTTTATAAACGTGAATATTGGTATGATTATAGTGTAAAAAAAGGACTAACATTTCAATATATTCAAAGTAAACAATTACAATCCAAAAATACTGCCGTGTGTGGAAATTGGAGTTTATTATATTTATACAATCAATGTCGTAATGAATTCGAAAATAATAATAAACAAAAAATATTTAAAAATGAACGTATTAAATTAAAAAACGATATTAAATTAAAAAAAAAAATAGAAACAATTTTAGGTCGTGTACTCGTAGGAATATATAATAAAAAATGTAAAAAAAAATTGTAAGAGTAATAACAATCAGTCATGTTGTAGTTTTAATAATGCCAATTTTTAATTAAACAAAAAAATTAACTTATTTACACTGTTTATGGATTTTTTAATTAAACCAGCCGGTAACATCGTTCCAATTCATATTACGAGTACCCCCTTTTTGTTTTCTTTTTCGAGCACCCCCTTTTTGTTTTCTTTTTCGAATACCAATTCCCAATTGATTTCCAACTAACGATCCCAAAGGTCCAAAAATATCTAGAGCACTACCCCCTTTTTGTTTCTTTTTTCTAAGGATAATTCTCCTGCTTCTTCTATATCTTCTTCTTGCCATGATTTTTTAAAAAAAAATTCATACACAATATACACACCCCATACTATATATACTTTTTAAAAAAATTTCAACAACTCTTTTATTTTTTTTAACAAACATTTATTTTTTCTTTTTACATTTATTTACAAATCATAGATTATCGTTGATTCATGTGGAAATACATTGGTTCTAATTCTACAATTTTCATACCCTTTTCTACAATTATCAAATACCAAATAACCATAGGGTTTCTCATTAATTTCACTTAATACTTTATTAAATCTATTTCTATTAATTTTTTTATTATCACATATCGTATACATATTATTATAATCGCTTAAATTTTTAAACATAACATAATATTGACTATTGACACGTAAATTTCGCAATTTACCATTACCATATGTTAAATTTTGACATGTAAAAATAACAGTAATATTACGATGATGGACATCTTGAGTTGCAATATTATCTATTCTTTCAAGATTTTCCTTTGATGATGTTGCAACTAACATGAGATCATCTAATATTATTAACGTATTTTCACGGGTATTCGTTTGTATATCGGTAATGCGGGGAATACCCTTTTGACAATCGATAAATTCAACACTAATATCTGTTTTTTCCGCAAGAACTTTTTCCATTTCAGCGTACAGAGGTTGATAAATTGAATATAAATAAACAATTTTAACAATTGCTGGTGTAATCATAATGTTAATATTTTTCAATAATTGTAATATCCAATATGTTTTCCCACTTTGACTAGGCCCACATAACGTTAACATAAAAGGGTGTTGAAATGGTAATGAAACATTGTTCATTTCAGTTATCTAAAAATCCAAACGGAATCGTATTAAAATTATTTTTAACAACACGTTTATTAAATGTAAATGAAAATTTTTTTATTTCATCCTCAATAAAAATATGATTAAGTTTATCTTTACATATTTTATTGTGATATTTAATTTCGATGATCTGATCTTGATTTTTAACACATTGTGTCAAGGATAAAAAATTCAATTTTTCTTTTATTGTTTCATTTTTTAAAGTAAAACCTTTCACATGAATACATTCCTGATTTAAATTAGTTATATACGCGTAACATTTTGGACCCGTTGAACAAAAATTTGTTATCCATTCATTTTCATTTAATTCATTTGTTAAATCTCCTAAATATTTTCCCGTTTTAACATCAGTATAATTATTTTCATCAGATATATAAATAACAGAATCTGTATCAAAATATAAAACGCGATCGTCTAATTTAACGAGTAACTCGTATAATTTCAAACGTGCATATGCAGTAACAAAACATGCAATGATTACATTTCCCGTTTTTAGAGGGTTTGTTGCATCATCAATTTTTCATATGTACAACGTAATAATGTTTCGTTTATAAATTCCATCGATGTTAATTTTTTACTTTTATCATTGGCAATATTTAATAATTCTTCATAATCGTTTAAAAAACACACTTGTGTATTATTTTCCCCATAACGAATTTAAAAATGTTTTTGCAATAGTTCTTAATCCGGGATTTTTCTCTATTTTGTCTTTATCTAAAAAAACATTTTCATTTTTTAAATAATCATTACAATACTGTTTAATTTTATCATCATTTTTACTTCCATCTGCGTTCAAACAATCCGTAGGAATTCCTGAAGATTCTTGTTTGATTTTTAAAAATTGATTTACGTATTGTGAAAAGATTTTTTCTTTGCGTTCAAAATGATATATTTCGTAAAGAGCAATTATTTTATATCCCTTATCTATAGCAACATGAATCTCAACACTAGTCCATGTACCCGTTAAGTATCGCTCGCTTTCATTATGTTCACATTTATTACATTTATCCACAGCACATTTATAACATAATGGAAATAATAATTTCCCATCTATTCTAACGGGTAAAACAGGAAAGTAAATATTTCGAGGAGGTGAAATACAACATTTTACTAAACCAAATATGTCCTTGATTTTTATTTTATTACAATCCTCACCCAGTAAAATAGTAGGATGACCCACAGGAAAATCATATTTTTTTTGTACATCAGGATATAGCGATGTAAAATCTACGTAACTTATTCGTTCGTTGGGTTTTGTTTCTTTAAATAAACATACGGGGGAAGTTCGTCCCCCGTATAATGCGTCACGTGGTGTTAAAGGAGTAAACGGATAAAATTTTCTTTTCTTTTCAATTAATTGTTTCTGTGTATATTTTTTTTCTTCTAAATAATCACATTCCCACATCTCGATTAATTTGTAACCGGCATTTTTTATTGTCCAAGAAAAACGTTGCGTATTTGCATATAAATTACTAAATTTTTCGTTTGTAAGAACGTTTAATGCATAGGGGTCGAAACATTTGGGACATCCGTGATAAAAACAACCATGAAATTGATATATCGTTTCATTATAAAAACCATCGACAAAACGCCCTAGAATTTTTTTCTCCCCATTTTGTGAACAGATATATTCTAAATTTCCTCCTAATTCTCGATTAATTTCATCTAACCAATCAATAGCAATTAAACTCTGTTTTACACCCCCCCTATACCCCGAAGCAGGAATAATTCCTACACAATTTTTTTTTTAAAAATTAAGCCTATACACTTTCAAAGCTAAACTAGCAATCGTAATACAATTCTTTGCATAAAAGGGGGTGATATGACCTATGGTCCCGATCATTGTAGAAAATTTAACACATCCCTTTCTTAAAATATCTACATCACTACAACAATAATAATAAATCTCTTTACGAAATATATATTTCTCTTTCTTTTTTTCTAAATACCATTTTTCAAATTCATTAAGTGTTGCTGTATTCATATGTTTCGTATCAAAAAATTTCCGATCTACAATTTCACCCTCATAAGTTAAATCGTAAAATTCATAAGGATGAAATCCCTTACATTCCCCTTGAAGATCCATTGCTTTTGGAATATCGGCTAATTTCATACTAAAAAACAAATAACTATCGAGGATTCTAATATTTTGTTCGTTAATTATTAAACTCATTATTTTAGTACCGTTCATTATAGTATTCGGCATTATCTGTTTTATTTCTAAAAGATATTTTAAAATAAAAATAGTATCAAATCTACCCCCGTTATGGGCTATCCAAACGGAATTTGTTTGTTCAAACATAAATTCACATAAAGTTTCAATAACATTGTTCTCAAAAATAAATTGTCTATTCCCACAACAACTAACTTTTTCAATAGTATTATCGATAATTTCTTGATCCTTTTTTTCAAAAATTTTTTTTTAATTCACTATGTTGACATTTTTTACATACCTTTTGGACGATACAATAAAACGGTACGAGCAATTTAGTTTCGGTTACTTTTGTTTCAAAATCAAAAAAAAATAAAGTGGGTTTACTTTCTTTCCCCTTGTTATATTCAAGTGAAAGGGGTTTCACATAACAAAAATGAGGTTGTTTCATGTATTTATCACAATGAAAACAAAATCGTTTGCTACAATCATGTTTAACTGTTTTATTAGAAAAAATGAAAAAGAATCGCGGACAAATTTTGTTACAGGTTTTACAAAAAAAATAATATTGACACGGTGTTAAACGGCTATAATTACTATGAGAAGGTTTAAAAATTTTATTTGTTAAATGATTTGTAAAACAATTTTCATCATAAAAAATTATATCACAACTGTTACAAATAAGTTTATTATTTTTATCTTTACACTTATTCGGATATTTATAACATCGTAAACAAGTTAAATTATTTGTAGTACATAGGTGATTATCGATATATTCATGGCGTGTAAAATAACTCATAAATTTAACACAAAAAGAACTGGTGTTAAGTTTAGAAAATTCCTTTATGCTTAAGACTACATCGTAATGATTATTATTTAACCATAAACATACAATTTCATTAGTTAATTTAATAAGATTACCCTCACTATCAGTTCGTGAATCATAAATTATATTATCGGAATGAGTGTCAGCATACACTAACAAATCAACACCCTGTTTTTTTAAATAATTATTATATACAAAATGAAACTGTGTAGCATCAACATTACCCTCGGGTATCCCACATTCCCGATATACATTTCGAATTTCTTCACACGTAAATAAATCATCCACGGGTTTATTGGGTTTTCTTTTCATTATAAAATATTTATAGTCTTGTTTTAAAAATGATAAACCCACTAATATTGCTAAAGCAAAACAACAATCTTTCACTGTACGAAATAATACATGGCTAAGAATATAAAATACCCCCGTGCGAAATTTACGGCCATATTTTTTTACATTACTTTTCACACCACCTTTATCTGTAGCATTTCCCTTATTCAAACTATTGTAAATACTTTTTTTCCTTAGTACACTATTTTTTTTTTTATTTGTACTTATTCCTGCGGGAAAAGTTTGAACAATTACTTTACTATTCCAACCATTAGCTATTATTTCTTTATTACTCTGCATAAATTTTTCCATAATATTTAAGAAATATTTAACGTCAAAGTCTTTCACGGGTAAAACGGCTGTAGAGAAAAACCTTTTTGGCGCATTACTAAAGATAAATCTAACATAATCATCATCACTTTTTACATTTGCCCGTGCAATGTTAATTAAATAAGAAAAAACCAACGATAACGATTGAATAAAACTAATAAAATTAACCGTTTTTTTCCCGTGAAACATCCAAAGAAAAATGTTGTTCAGTGACTTTAAATTTTTCTCTACTAATAGTTTCTATATGATTAACAGAAAAATAATCGTCTATTTTTTCATTTTTCTTACTTTCTTTTTTCTTATTAAATAAACTTACAATTTTATCTATATATTTTTGACTATATTTTAATTTTTTCTGATCATCATTCATCTTCTTTTTTTTTTCTAAAACAAGAAAAACATGCCGTTTTATTTTTATTTATGTTTTCGTCTTCACCATCAACACGATCAATAGTAACATCGTATGAATCCTGTATATTAATACATGTCAACGTAAGTATAGGAGGGATTTTTTTTGAGAATAAAGAACCCATTTAAAAAAAACTAAAACAAAAAAAAGAGAGTAAAAAAAAATATGAGTGAAATTGTGTATATTGAAATTTATTTACAAGCGTCTAACTCACCTTATATCGGGTATGAAATTCAAGATAATGATCCTTCAATATTATTTACACCGTATCTTTTAAGGGAATGTTTACTAAATTTTACAGAAGATAAAGAAAAGATAATACCCATTTCATCAAAGATTTTAAAACAAAGAATAACAGAATTAAAAAAAGAAATATACAACTGTCCCGAAGATATTATCTATAAAGTTGAATGTATGGTAAAATTTATTCAGACACATGAAAAAAATAATGATTATTTAGGAATAAAAACTATATTTTAAAACAAAATGGTAAGAGTTAAGTTACCTCGAAAAAAAAGACGCAATGATAAATCTCAAAGTATACGTCACGTTCTTCAATGTAGAAGTAAAACCTTAAAAAAAATAAGATGTCGTAAACGAACAGCAAAAACAAAAAAATGTTGGATTCATTTAGCAAAACAAAATAACTTACGTATCAAGAAATCAACGATCCCCAATGCGGGTGAAGGATTATTTGCTTGGAAAAAACCTTTTAAACCCGATCGTAATATTTCTTATTACACGGGTCAAAAAACAACACAGTCCAAATTGGATCGTAAATATGGCAAAAACACAAATGCTGTATATAGTATTTGTAACGATGCAAACACGTGTATCGATGCTTATTTGACAACTCACGCTGCAGCACGTTATGCGAATAATGGGAAAACCGGTTCTATATATAAAAATAATTCAGATTTTGTTTACGACCCAAATAATAAAAAAATGTATTTAGAAAGTATAAAACATATAAAACCCCATGAAGAAATTTTTGCAGACTATGGTGATAACTATTGGCAGAGAAAACAACCTTCATAACAATGGTAGGAAGAATAAGAGAATTACGGGGTGGTGATTTTAAGGGTAAAAAAAGGCAACGTGGAGGTATTTTTAAAGGGAAAAAAAGGCAACGTGGAGGAAATAAAACAGTCAATAAATACGGCAAACTTTTTATAAACGATTTTAAAAAAGAGCTTTAAAAAAAAGCTAAAGTAGTAAAAATTATTGCAAAACTAGGAACGAAAAAAATCAAAAGACATTTTCAAAAAGGAGGACTTGTATATCATAAACCCAGAAACCATGTTGAAAAGTTTTTAATGTACTAATTTTTTTTAAATAAAAAACATACATTCAGTGTATTATTTCGTTACATAAGAGGTTATTGTCCATTGAATATTTTTCTACATTATAAGCTCTTATTTCATTAAAATTTACACTGATGAAATTAGGGTAATCCACATTACATTCGCATTCCCCTTTACATTTTTTACAAGTGTATTTTATAGTTTTATTATAAACCCAAAAATCATAATATAATGCTATAATACTCCTAAAACACTCATAACTAAAACAATGTTTTCTATCATAATCTAGTATCTTTAAATATTCTCCAATTCTTTTGTCGTTGATACGTGGGGATAGAGCATCATTCCATGCTTCACATATTTTACGAAGAAATTCATAACATTCTTCTGGAATATCGTGTTCCTCATGATGCATAACATACATTTTGGGATTTTTTGAACATTCTACTTCCAGTATAAATTTATACCGTACATATGCTTCATAATCAGCAATAGATATTAGTAGATGATATCTTGATTTTTCAATTTCCATACTTCCTACTAAATACCAAAAAAAAACGGATTCCACATAACTATATTGTGTTAAATCATGATAAATCTTATATCCCTCTTGATTTTGTACGCGCTGAAACTCCATGACACGTGATCCCCTTTGATAAAACGATCTTTATATATACCCCTATCTACGTATATCCATCGGAATAAACAATAGAAATTTCGTATTCATTATAGGGTTTATCTGCCTCGGCAATTTTAAGACCATATTTCCACAAAAAATTTTCATCTATAAATTTAATGTTTTGAATCAATATAAAATCTTCGTCAGCAGGTAAATTATAAGCTAAATCTACAAAACGTTTATCACCGTTAAAGAAATTTTGCTCGGGATCAATAAACAATTGATTAGAGCTAAAATAGGGTTTATTAGGTTTTGCAATATATGAGCCAAAATCACCCTGTTCGAATATCTCTTTTTTAACTTGAACAATACTCCATCCTAACGCCCCGTTATATGATTCACGAATATTATTTTTAAGTTTTACATCAATACTATGAATTATTTTTCGTTTATGCCAATCTTTTTTTCTTGCTTCTAATTCTCCTGTAAGATAAGCCTGTTTATCTGTTTGAAATTTTCTATTGTTACTAAATGTCAATGAAAAATCAGTATTTGGACCTGGAGCACGAATATTTGTTTTAAATTTAAATAAACCGTTAAGAAAACTCGCGGGTATTACACCGTGTTTCCAAGACACTTCTTGAAACTCATATATATTATTTGCTGATTTTAACGCAATTGTCCCGAATTTTCTTGGATTCGTAAGATAAAAACGTTCATTATAATGGATGATTTTTTTCTGACTCATTTTAATTCCAATAAGAGAAAAAAAATTATGAACGTTTTATTTATACTATACGTACAATGATATCATTTTTTATATATTTAAATGTACAAAGAGTTTCTATGATCATCTTATTTTTTTTAAAACTTCTCTCTCCTTCTATTTTAACAAAAATAGTGTTTTTGATAACATGTACATCTTTAACAAAATAATAACGTTCTAATGTACGTTTTATTTTTAAAATATAAACATTTCTTAAATGTGCTTTTGATAATTTTTTAAACAATCTTTGTGTTTCTAAAAATAAAAGGAAAATACATTCAATATTTTTTTTTAAAATCAAAAAGTGTATTTTTTTATTTAGGTAAAATGTTCAGGAGAGAATAATTTTTAAAAATTAAATTCCTTATCATACATAGAGAGTACAGATCGTTCATTATCCACATCTTCTAATTTACGAAACAAACATGCAGCAAATAAAAGACATTCAAACAAACTACAATGATACAATAAACATGTGGGTTCACTAGTATGATACCAACAATTTCTTGGTTTAAGATTATAAAACGAAAGTAAATAATCGTACTTCTCAATTCCAAAATATTCAAGATTCACACAATGTAAAATAGTTTTTTCTTGAAGTGTTTTAACTAACGACGATTCTTTATCACCACCTTTATACCCAATAATAGCATTCGGGGGAAAAACATTACGAAATAAATAACTTAATCTATTTATAAGTTCACTTTGACTAAAATAATCTCTTGATTTTTTTTCAGTTAAATAGTCTAGTCCATGACATCGATATTGATAGTAGACAGTAGACCGTTCCCTTCGAGTTAGTTCTTTGTAGGGTTTTAACTTGCTATCATAACAATGATAAATAGAATACTTCTTCGTTTGAAGTTCAAGAAGAGTTACTTCACGATAACTGGGTCTCTCTCCCTTAAACTGGTAACATTCACAATCCATTATATGTGTGATACGCGATAAAAATAATTTCTGTCGTTCTTGGGATATTTCTTCTTTACATTTGTTTAATGCATAATTATATTTACCCGCATACAACTCTTCGATAGTCTCTTCATTCTTCTCAGTTGTCTCTAACGGTATGAAGTCTTCTTTAATTTCGCTGTTCACGTTCTCAAATATTTTTGCCATCTCTCACTCTCCTACACTCAGACTGATATTAATTATTTTCAACCCTACATCGGCTTTTATAATTGTATCCCGCGTTACTATGCGTTACTGTGGATAGATTAGTTTGACCAATCAGAGTTCATTGATTAAAGCTTTCATGTCATCCCGATGATTTGTGATACTCGTATACAATGAATGTGTGTTTGGGGAATTAGAGACGCGAATCCATAATTAGCGATTTTCTTCTAAACAAATACACGGGGATTAGTTGCACCAAATGCTGTGTTGTAGATTAAAACGAATCCCTAATGTTGTTCTAAAACACACACACGTCAAATCAGTTGATATATTATACATTGTAGTTACAATAATACTTTTTTCAAATTTTTATCGTGTTAAAATCTGTGTGTAGAAATATATATTTAAAGATTGAGAAAATAGTATATATACAAGGCGATTTTTTAAAAAACGTTATCACTTTTGAGAATGTCATTAAACATTGGGAGTAAAAGAACCTATGCGCAAGCTCAAGAAATCAATATTAAGACGATATTGAAAATTGTGTATTATATACAACATTTTCGTAACCGATACATTGGATTATTATTTGCCGTCTGTGACTTATGTGACTATTACTATGGGGAAATTATCGAATGTATGGAATTTGAATCGAGACAACTTGGTCGTGGATATAAAGACTACGCCTATATTGAAAAAATGAAACCTGAAATGTATCAAGATGAATGCATGGATTGGCGAATCTTAACAGATAAACAACACTATATAATCCCTGTTGTTCATACACAACGAAAATATTATATTTATGGTGAAAAACTCTGTGAGCGTTATCACAAATTACTATTAATACCCGCTCAAACATTAATGAAATCTATTTTTCATTTGAATGATAATCATTCTGATAATTTTTTTATTGAGATTCAAACCAGTTATCATCCAAGAAATGATATTTACCACTTTATTTCTATTACTATTAATGATGAGAAAACTACAATTCCTAAACCCATAGGGTATGGAGGGTCTTATCTTTGTAATACATTACATAGACTTAATCGTTGTTTTAGTCATGAATTTACATATTGCTGTATTTATTTATATTTTATAGATCCATTTTATTTGAAGGCTACTTTTTTTTATCTATATAATTTAGATAATTTTGAGAAAATAGTGTATCAGCTTGTATGTTGCTTTATTTTCTTTTGCGAAAATCATAACCCTATATCAAAACTTAAAACTAGTAACGATAGGGTTTATACTTTTAATCTCGATAAGATTGTTAAGCTGATGCATATGAAAACCCCCCCCTGTACCTGTTGTTATAAAAATTGTCAGAAATACTCTTATTGGTTTAAATTATTCTATAAGACAAGTAAACCCTATAAGTTTAAAGTCAGTTTATTTTCAGATCAAGTTAAAAATAATAGTATTATACAAAATAATACCCCCCTTAGTTTACAATATTACCCCCCGCATATGGATATAATATATAATTTTTCTATAAGGGTAAGGATTACATCTAATACCAGTACATCAACTACTTTTATTATTAAGAGTATTATAGAATCATATAATATTAACTTTGAAGATCCTGACATTATAATACAGAGTATTGAAAAATTGTATTTAGACTAATTTAAAAAATTCAAAGAATATATTCCACAACCCAAACCACGACGTGTGTTTTTTATCATGAGGGAATAAAATGAATTTAAGATGTGAATTTCTAAAATCTAAAATTGTTTGACGTACAAATAGTTTGATATAATATTCCCCATTATCAATGTGTTTATATCTAAAAAAACACAGGATTAAAGCAAAAAATGCTATTATTTGTCCAATTTCATGGCGATCCATACGATTATAGACATCTAAAAGTTCACGTGGACATTTTAAATGGGTAATAATATTTTTAAATAAATTCTCATGTTCGTCAAGACATTTCCACACACTTTGTTCCATATTTTTATTGATTTTTATTTCAAAACATGCCAGTTCTTTTACCATGACATTCCACACCTCCATGTTTTCACATTAGTGATATTTTTATTTAGAACAATATCATTTTATACATTTCGGTTTCCTTTTTTTTAAATCAGTCTTTCGTTTCAAATCCTTATTATTATCCATTATATATCGTTTTTCCATAAGGTCACTCGTAAATTTTCTAGAACGCCATTGCAAATATTGTTTATTTATATATAGTTTCTCAATATAGAGACCCTCTAACTCACGATATTTATCGCGTTGTGTGCAAATAATATCTTGATCATAATTCGAATAGATTGTCATTCGTTTTTCTTCATGATGTTCATCGCCTTTTTTTTCACGTTTCATATATATTAACGAACGTTTGAAACATCTTTTCTTCAATGGCGGGTCGTTCAAAACTTCTCGGTCGTCGTCATCTTCCTCTTCTTCTTCGTCCTCTTCTTCACACCGTGGAAATAATGGTTGGGGTGTTGTAGCCATAGGTGGTTGTGGTAGTTGTGGTGGTGAAAGAGGAATAGGAGATAATGTTGGGGAAAGAGCATTTGCTAATTCATCCACAATTTGTAATAATTGTGTTCCTTGTTGAACGGGTATCATTGCATCACACATTTGTATTAAATTCGCAGGAGAAGGAATAGGGATTTGACCGAAGAAATCAATAGGCATATCGTATATGTAATTATCTAATTCATCTTCGGGTCGTGGCGGTGAGATCGTTTGCGGGGGAATAGGAGATGCATTATACTTTGCTTGCGGTGTTTGAAGCGGTATATTATACTGTTCTTGCGATAATAGAGGTGGTGGATGGTTTACTTGCTGGGTTAGAGACGGTACTTGCCGTGGCGACGTGTTATACTTCGATTGCAGGAGTAGAGCGTGAATGTAACCCCCCTGTTCTTGAGACGATGAATTTACTTGCAGGGGTGGTCGCTTTGCTTGCTGTGGTGACGACTTCGCTTGCAGAGGGGACACGTGACTGTACGGTGTTATCGGTACAGCAAAATTTAATGGCGACTGTGCAATGTTGTCTTTAGTTGTACGATGTTTGACTTTCTTTGTTCCTCTGATTTCTTGACGGTATGATGTTTCACCATCTGAAATATCCCGAGCCTTATTACGATATTCTTGTCGCTCTAGACGTCGTTGCTTTAACATTTTAGGAATATCTTTTCCTCTACTTTCACACCGAGCAATTGATTTTCCACTTTCCAAATTTCTATGAGTCTGCTTCACACGAGCCATCATGATATTGTGACTAAAAAAAATAGGAACAAACGCTTATAAAAAACACGTTAAAAAAAATGGGGTATCCTGATTGGTTGACCTTAATTCCCTAATAAAATATCGTAGTATTCTCATTGGTCGAATGATAAAATCAATATTATAAGACGCGCTCCGACGATTATACATGTAAATCTTTTTTAATCTTTTTGTTGACTTAATGCAGTACATATTCCCCAAAAATATTTATCGTGTAAAACGTTGCTGGGGAAGATATATATAAACACACGTTAGAAGTCATATTTTATTAAAACACTTTCAAAATGATAGCTGGTACTAAAGAAAATCCACTGTTGGTAATACTAACCGATTTAGCAAAGTATTTTTCACACATTGAATATCACGTGATTGAATGTCGTAAAGTGGAAATGTTACCCAACAATGCACGTGCCGATAGAATAATATATAAGTTGCTATTGTTATGGGATGAGAAATATATATATACCTACTCATCGGACGATTTTACACATTTGATCGGACAGTTTGTACATGTAGCAATCGAGGAACCTCCGCCGTATCAACCATGAATCAAGCAACATTTATAGATATAATATCTATGAAGGCTCTATCTCGTGAACGAAATCTACAGTTAATTGGATCAAGACCAATACCCAAACCTGCTGGCGAACCGCTACAGATGTATGAACTTTTCTTTAACGATGCATATAACAATTATTTTAAAATCGAATTCGGTTCATCCGAACACACTAAGATTGGTAAAAATATATATCTTACCAACCAAAATATATTTATCGTAAAAGACTAATCCCTTTGTATACATAGACATCTCTAGCCAAAAACATTAATTATTAGACACGATGGCAACGAGTATAGATATAAACGAAATTAAACTTAATAACGTGAAGTTATACAGCTCTGAATTTTTATATTTTATGTCACAAAATAACAATTGGTTAAATGCCCGGGATAAAACTTGGTTAGATGACCGTCGCGCGCTCCGACGATTATACATGTAAATCTCTTTAATCTTTTTGTTGACTTAATGCGGTACATATTGCCTCCAAAATATTTATCGGTTAAAAAACGTTGCAGGGAAAGATATATAAACACATGTTAGAAGTTATATTTTTATTAGAACACTTTCAAAATGAATGTGGGTACTAAAGCAAATCCTCTGTTAGTAATACTGATCGATTTAGCAAAGTATTTTTCACATATTGAATATCAAGTGGTTGAATGTCATAAAGTGGCTATGTTACCCAACGTGCTGATAGAATAATCTATAAGATGCTATTGTTATGGAATGAGAAATATATATATATATCCTACTCAACGGACGATTTTACACATTTGATCGGCAAGTTTGTGCATATAGCAATCGACGAACCTATCTCCAAAAACATTTTAGTATTAGATACGATGGCAACAAGCATAGATATAAACGAAATTAAACTTGATAACGTGAAGTTATACAGCTCTGAATTTTTATATACAATGTGTCGAGACTCTGATTTTTACGTGGTCGACTTCATGCCCCAAAATAACAATTGGTTAAATGACCGAGATAAAACTTGGCTCGATGAACGTCGCGGGATAATACTCAAAGATATTAATCTTACCTCTGTTCTTAATACCCGAATGGGAGTCGAAGCTGGAATTATTATTGCTGTGATTCATCGCCAGGAAAATCAAGAAGTTCTCGTTGGGAAGCATATCTTCTTTGTAAACTCGCAGACAATGTGTTGTAACAATCCAGAAGTATTACGTTAAAAATTAAAAAACCATTATCATCTATTTTGACATGTGTGAATTAATTAACACGCTCCTCGATATCGAGCTAACGGGTATCTTAAAATATATACTAAATTGTGTGAAAAGTGTAAAATAAAGTATCAAAAAGCATAAAAATATGCTTAAATAAGTGTAAAAATGCTTAAATATCTAGAAATAGACGTATTTAAACACGGGAAATATATATTTCACAGGAACTAATCCCTTCAAAATGCCCGCTAATCCCTACAAGTAATTAAGGTTAGAATTCATTAAAAAACGTAGCTACCCAAAGTAAACAAACAAAATGGTCGCTAATCCCAACAAGTAAATTCATTGTCCCTAGCCATATCATTTATCAAACTGTTTTGACATAGGGGAGGAATCAGAACAAAACGCTTATTATATATTCGAATCCTTAAGCTTCATTGTTCCTAACCATATCATTTATCAAACTGTTTTGACATAGGGGAGGTCATTAACACCACATATTGTTCCCACCTATAATAATTCACTTGTTTTGACATGAAGGCTTTAATGAACGAACTCTGATTGGTTAGATACGGGGGAGGTTTGATTATAGAAACTCTGATTGGTTAAAACCGCAATCCATTGTAATACCCCGTAGAGCGTCATTATAAAATAAGCACGAAGACACATCTCAAACCAAAACGCTTTCACCCTTGCACGAAGACAAACGAGAAAAAGAAAAAATACAATGGATACTAAAGATACGAAACCGCAAGAAACGCAAGAAGAAAATGTAAGATAGCAATAATGTTTTTACTGTCTGTAAAATCGACATGTATTTATTATGTTTTTTATATTTCTCTCTTAGAAAGAAGTCATCCCTCCACCTCCCACAGAAGTTATCTCTCCACCGCCAACCGAAGATATCGATGTGGAAGAGGAGGTCCCCGGCGTACTTCTCGTCTCCGATGGCGAAACTGAATGGGCCTTCCGTGTTCAGGAGGAGTCGGAGTACTCCTTCGATACATACAACCCACCGTCAGAAGATGAAGACAACGACCCCCGCGTGTGGGGGTACGTGGATAGCAGGGGTGAGAAATTCATGTACTTCGAAAGTACAGACCGTATGGTGAAAACCAAAAACTTATAATTTTTTTAATTTGTAGGGATTACCTATAGAGGAATATTATATCCTCACCGAAAACCCTTCGCGGATATAACAAACTTATTCGTGTAAATAGTTTTTTTATTGTTTTGTGTGTTTAAAATATATATATTCATTCAACTTCTCCATCGTGTGTGTTTTTACTATAGCTAACTCTTTCATCATATGCTAACGAACAAACCCTTGCGTAAAATAAGCAATTCATTGAACAAGGGATGACCAGAATGTCGCTATGGACCTGAGTCAATCTCATTCGAATCGCAAATTCGACTACGGGCTGAACGCGCACCAATGCAGTTTAATAAAAAACAGAACATTGGAAGATGTCAGAGTCTTGTACCGAAGCACAACTTACAAGCGAGCAAAACACACACAACTGATAAAATATGAAACAACATCTGCTTATATACTAAACAAATCTCTTAAAATTTATTTTGGGTTTTCTCCAAATTTAATAAAACACTTTTACGGTTTTAAAACTTTTTCCACAACTCTAATATTTTTATTGGATAATATTTCATCTAAAATTATTTTGAGGTTTTTTCAAACTATAACCCTCAAACTTTTTTGGAAGAAACATCCAAATAATTTTTATGAGATATATCCTCTTATAATATTTTGAGATCCTTTTTAAATATACCGTCACTAGGGAATATCAGTCATTCGGCCATAAGATGGCGTCGAGGTAAGAGCTCCACGACGGAAATTTCTATGATTAATTCAAAATGCTTATTTTTATTTCAATAAACATGACTACTCTTCCAAATAAAAATAAGGACAGTTCAAAACTGTTTATTTTTATTTTCAAACATCATTACAAGTCTTCAAATAAAAATATGGTGTTTTTGCATGGTACGTAAGTATACATCACATCTGGTGAGGTATGATGGTTATGTATAATAGAATTTTTTGTATTTTTTTTCAAAAACGGGGTGTGTGTCAGTATATATATCACAGTGTGAATGATGCTTTGACTAAGTGCTGGCACGGATGCTATATGCAGTGGTGAAAGCTGTGATGGACCAGGAACAGGAAGTTTAGTCGTAGAATTTCGTGTTCCGAATAATTGATGATCAGGAGGGATAAGTTTACCAAGAAACCAAACATGGCTAAAATGACAGTTTTAGACATGTTTGGTTTCTCGGTGAACTTTTCCATCCTGATCTTCAGTTGTTCAGAACACTAAATTCTACAACTAAACATCCTGTTCCTGTTCATCACAGCTTTCACCCTCCATATAGCAAATGACGTCAGTACTTGCTTAACACTATTCACCTTGAATGACCTTCAATCTCTCTGGTCGTTTCACTCAGGGATGACTATAAAACTGGTCGTACAACAACACGACCAAAGTGATATATATACTCTTGACCGCGACCACTTTTGACTAATTTTATACAAAAAACCTCTTGTATACGACCAGCTGCATATCCCCCCTGATTTGATCACTGGTCGTTCTATACAGGGTGACCACACCTTAAAAATACGACACCCCCCTGGAAATTTTTGACTGGCTCTGCTCTGATTGGTCCATTCAAATCAATACTTGATTCTGATTGGCTTAGAGCTAGTGCCAGTCTCAAACACATTGATATATATATATATATATATATTACTACTCTGCTTTCGATTGTGAAAATTTCAGAGCGAATAATTAAGGAAAGTATGTTTGTTTATCGTTTGAAAAACTGGCTTTTGGCCCAAAAAGTGGAGACATATTTTATTCCACAACTTATGACATCACTAGGATCTACATAAATTCTTATTGTTATCGAACAGACTGTTCAAAACACCCTTTAGAAAACTAAACTCTCGTGGGAAAGTGTGCACAAGGGTGTGTAAAATTTATTCATAACGAGTTATTTGTTTTTAAATATACATGATATCGAAGCCGTATCCAACTTAGTGGTCTTATGAATAATTAAGAATGTACTGTCGATTTTCGACAACTAAAACATGTTCGTGAATAGTTCATTTATGAACTTCGAAGTTTATAACCACAAAATGAACGACAAAATCTCTTTATTTTCTATTTATATACACGCCATTGCGGTAACAGTTTAGAAACCAATAAAAATTTGGGGAATGGGTCGAGTGATGTCATTAGTTGTGCAAGTATGCCAACTATTTTAATGATGTCACAATTTTTAGGGCAAAAGCAGTCTAAAAACGCTAAATAAACATACTTCCATTTAATTGTTCGTACTAAAACTTTCACAGTCAAAAGAAGCGATACCAAACATTACTTCAATGTTATTATTTCCAACTTGGAAATTTCGTTGGTGAAGTTTAGGAATACACCATATACGTTATGCAACGACCTGGCAACCTGGTTAGACAGTGTTTGACACGAACTAAGCAAAGCTAGCTTGTCAGATAGAATGTCAACTCAGCCGTGATAATTATGGAGAGTGTCCTCTTGTACCTTTGTACGTGGTAATATCATGTCTTCATGCACATAATAATTTCGCGAGTCGAACTTTTACTGTTTAACTCACCAGCCAGGACATTTTCTTTTGTCAAGTAAAATTTGGCGTTAGACAGATAAAATAACGCGAAAAGGTTGGATTGACAATATAAAACAAGTACCTTTTATTCAAAGTGCCCCTAACCTCAACATTTTTTATTGTCTTATTTGGAAGAACTTTTAAAATGATGACATAACTTCTTTTGAAGATTTTCGTTTCTTCGCTTTCTTTTTCAGATATATCAGTTTGTTTGATATGCAAATGTACGGAATTTACGTCACACATGCATAATGACTTATCAGAGAAGTTTGTGTATCTCTTTCATTCTCGAACGAAATCCTTTAAAATCGAGAAGTTTGGTGTTGTGGGAGAAACACGCACACGTGTTATTCACACTTTAGTGTTTTTATTTGATGGACGCAAAGATATATAACATTCTCTGATAATCATTATGCATGTGTGACGTAAATTCCGGACATTTGCATATCAAACAAACTGATATATCTCAAAAAGAAAGGGAAGAAACGAAAATCTTCAAAATAAGTTACTTTATCATTTTAAAAGTTCTTCCAAATAAGACAAGGGGTTTGAGGTTAGGGGCACTTTAAGTTTGTGACTTAAATAATCGGAATATAATAGTTTAAGGCTGTAAAAATGCTCGTAGGTGTTTAAAGATGAATTAGGTGCTCTGTCAGATGCCTGTGACGCCATGTGCTGGGTAGATAGATAGATAGATAGATAGATGTTTAGTAAAAAGTACATTCCAGAGCTGAATTGCAGAATTTACAAGGTAAAGGTCAGTGTTGGCGGAAATGCAAGGAAATTAAGCTTCTTCTCAACGGTATTTTTGTCGCCATTACAACAAAAACTGGGCAATACATGGCTCCAACAGGTATCACAACAGTACGAAATACAACGCTTGCGCACATGGCGTCACGGTCATATTCAAATTAAATGGCGGTCCAAATAGGCTTGGAATAGATACGGCTCGCCATCTTGTAACAGTCGGCAATCAAATTAGAGTACAACTTTAAAAATTTCGCGCGAACATACGCTCAGTGGAGATCTAAAGAATTGTCGTGTGGTATATCAGGTTGATACGAGCTACAGTGCATACATTTACTCTCTATTTTATCTATTTAGCAGAATTGTTTAACCAGGATATCTTTACGAACAGCAGGATGGCGAAACGCAGTTGCTAAAGCCTCGTAATTTGCCTTCAAAACTTTAGTCTGCTTCCACGTCATCAACATTTGATAGGATTTCTCGTAGGCTTTATCGTAGTCTCTATCGATGCCTTTAACGGTGTAGTCAGGCAGTCCAAGGGCTCGAGCCATTGGCTCCCACACGTCGACGATAAGCACAGAAATACTATTAATATCCTCATCTGTTACAGGTAAGCGTGATTCCTTACTGCCTACAAAATGAATGATGTAAAGGAAAATATATTTTCGCTTGTTCTCCCCTCTACACGCTCACGATCCATTTATTTACTTAAAGTTCTTTAAACACGTTAGCCTATTCAACCACACACAATAAAGTTCGAAGGTCCGTGTAATACAGAATTAGAGTAAAAAGTAAAAGTATATTTATCATTTATAGACCCGGAGCGAGGGGAATTCGACGAAATATTACCCCGAGGGATGATATATCATCACAAGGGGTAATATTTCGACGAATTCCCCGAGCGGAGGGTCTATAAATGATATATTATACCGAAACAATCTTGAATGCTGTCTTGAAACGTCTAGAAACGTCTTGTTGTTCCTCCATTGTTTACAGGCTCGTCTTGGTTTACGCGCGAGTACTGGTACGAGCGGGGTATTCGAACTCGAATTACCCGCTGATGACGTCATCAGCGGGGAATTCGAGGTTAAAGCGGGAAATTCGAGTTTAAATTGACTGGTCACGTGGTACAGTAGTAATACCCCCCCATATGGAGTTCAAAGGGATGCCGCCTCATTAGATATTCAACTTATTATTTATGCATACGTCATCGTTCTCAGGCTCCTTTGGGACCCTCTAACCCTAATCATTAGTATTCAGATTACGTCATCGTTCTCAGGCTCCTTTGGGACCCTCTAACCCTAATCATTAGTATTCAGATTACGTCATCGTTCTCAGGCTCCTTTGGGACCCTCTAACCCTAATCATTAGTATTCAGATTGCGTCATCGTTCTCAGGCTCCTTTGGGACCCTCTAACCCTAATCATTAGTATTCAGATTACGTCATCGTTCTCAGGCTCCTTTAGGACCCTCTAACCCTAGTCTCATTACGTCATGACTTCTCGCGAACCTACACGACCCCTTAACCCTAATTATTTATTGAGATTAAGTCATTAAACCTTCAGGATCCTAAACCCTAGCTCGTGTACCT
Source organism: Chrysogorgia sp. JL179-B06 (assembly GCA_035772405.1). NCBI lineage: Eukaryota > Metazoa > Cnidaria > Anthozoa > Scleralcyonacea > Chrysogorgiidae > Chrysogorgia > Chrysogorgia sp. JL179-B06. The sequence continues at coordinate 4,321,839 of JAYKKM010000047.1, forward strand.
GTAGGACCCCAAACCCTAATTAGTATTCATTTTATTCGGCCTAATTATTATGCATATCAGTCTTCACTAACCCTAGTCCTCTTCCTCCGCTCTCATTCCCGACTCCTTCCGAACTTGATTTCCGAAGGCATTACGTCATTATCAAAAGGTAGCTCTTATTGCTTTTAATAATATAAGAAATGCCTTTGTAATTATACACTTCGTCTCCCTACGCCAATGTGAATGTGGGAAAGTGGGCAGCCCGAGAGCAGCGCATGCGCCATGGATATGATATGAACTAAAGAGAGTAATGAAGAAGCATCTCAAACCTTCAAAATAACTGGTGTCACGATCAACAGAGATTTATACGATAGCCCAAAATTGCTTATCTAGATGCAGTCGAAATAAAAGTTTAACATGGTTAACTATATATCATATATCGTGACTAGGCTCTCGACAACAACTTCCGTAGCTCAGTCGTCAGCACTGCACTAGCATCGCAGGGTCGCGGGTTCAATTCCAGCCGGAAGGCCTCTAAGTTGCATTTTTCACTTCAAATTTTCCTTCACCATAAATCCTTAGAACCTGTAACTATATATCGGCTTGGATTATGTGGCTGACTTCATTAATGTTGTCAGGCATTTTGTTAGGTTGCTAAGACTGAACATTTGAATAATTTTGACTAAGAGCAATGGTGTCACGTTCAACGGAGATTTATACGAGTGCATTTACGTTCAAATATCCTTTAGATTTTCGACAGATCTACGAATATGTGAACCAACAGAGATTTATATGATTGCCTCGTTGAAACACAGCGGTTATATATTCGATAGATCTACGCAAATATGAACCCGCTTTACGAAGGTTATGGAGGCGAGCATATTTTTAAAATCACGGAGTACGTACGTCGAACGAAACAACGGCTTTTACGAATGTACCGGACTTTACGGCTTTACGAAGTTCATCAGGCCTCTAGTGTATAAAGTAGCGATTCTTTAGATTATCAAACCACTCGAGAAGCCGTACGATGAACGAATTCAAACGTATTGATTTGCCCAAGCGAAATCAAACTTTACTATGTATCTATAGACATTGGTATATATTATAATAGCTATTAGATTATTCAAGAGATTGACTTGTCAAACGAAGCGAAGGCTGAATGCAAACATATAATAGCGCCTGGGTCGTTAAGAGTCATTAGTGGTGCAACTCACAAATATTTGCATGACTTGGGAATAATTAGTTACTTGAGGTATACATTAGGATTTTATGGGTAAACATTAGTGAATTTGAGATAATGAGGGATAGAGTAAGCGAGCAAGTTCAAACGGAAAATTGGTGTTGCCATAGTAAAAATACGTCGCGTCGAAAGAAAGTGATTGTAGCGAATGGGTAACCATATTCACCTCAACTGAATAGTTTAGTTCTCTACATAGAATTTATATGAATTAAGTTTGTTGGGGGCCCTGTGGCCCTTTTGACAAATACGTCTTGATGTGCCCGGTCGCCCCCTTACCCCTAAATCACTCCATACCCCACATGATCCCTCATTTTATCGAACCTGTTTGTTATAAACTATGCGATAATCTTTAGTCTCGCTCCTTGTCATGCATTTTGTTACGCCGAGTAATCATTTCGGGAGAATTATCACTTATATGGCCTTCGTTTATCGATTAAGCAATTCCTGTGTCGAAGAAACACGTTGGGAAGCAGTGTGAACAACTGTTAAGTATTTAAAACGTGTGGAAGGCATTGCTTTCAAAGCGTTGCTAGGCCAACTTATCCTACGGCCGATATTTGCATGTTTCGCCTGAAAGCATGTGTAGAAACAATGGCACTTATGGAGATATATAAAACCTTATTAATACGCGACACATATATAGAGTTAAAAAATATTTATATCAGTTACAAACGTATACATATTTTTCAACGTTTACTTTAACGGGGCATACCTAACAGAAAGTAGTTAGTATTGTTAGCTGTTTTATTAAATATTCCGTGTGAGGGACGGAAATAATTATCTAAGCCTCTTCACCTTTACGATCCCTAACCCTAGTCTCGTATACCTTTGGGACCCCCATCGTATACTTAGGCGGCGCTCTGTGTATTAGGCCCGTTTAGGCCCTATCTGGCCTTCTTTGGCCCGATAAGGCCTTTTGGCCCGTTCGTAGGAGGGAGTTTATACGGTCATCACGCTCCCTTCACGCTATTCAGCGTTCGATTGAACCTGTGTTTTCACCGCTAAGAGATGAACCCTAAACATTTTGGCCGTATTATGGCTTATCTCGCTTTAGTGTACACAATTCCTATGATGAAGAAACACTTCGGGAAAAAGTGCGAAGAACTGTTCAAGATCTCAAACATATTGAAAAAATATAAAGTTAAACCGTCTTGGTTAAACTGCACGACTCGGTTATTTTATGACGCCGTTGTCATGATGTATATTCACGTTGTTAAGGTTAAGATTTGCATAAGCCTACACGAACCCTAACCATTTTGGCCGAATTATCGCTAATTATCTAGCGTTAGTGTACGGGATTCCAATGGGAGAAGAAACCCTTCGGGAAACAGTGTGAAGAACTGTTCGAGATCTCAAACGCAGCGACATAGAAAAATAATAAATCGTTACTTAGTTTTGGCGTAAAGTATTCTGAAGAAACCATTCGCAAAATGATCAGGAATTACAAAAGGTTTCCTGGCAGAAAAAGTAATATATCTAAGAGTTTTAAATTGGTTGAACGGCTTTACTTCATAGAGAACGACCAAGTGAAGAGTTAGAACGAGGATATATTAAGCAGACTAACTAAACTAGCAGCTAACCTTCGTTTATCGATTAAGCGATTCCTGTGTCGAAGAAACACTTTGGGAAGCAGTGTGAACAACTGTTAAGTATTTAAAACGTGTGGAAGGAATTGCTTTCAAAACGTTGCTAGGCCAACTTATCCTACGGCCGATATTTGCATGTTTCGCCTGAAAGCATGTGTAGAAACAATGGCACTTATGGAGATATATAAAACCTTATTAATACGCGACACATATATAGAGTTAAAAAATATTTATATCAGTTACAAACATATACATATTTTTCAACGTTTACTTTAACGGGGCATACCTAACAGAAAGTAATTAGTATTGTTAGCCGTTTATTAAATAATCCGAGGGACGGAAATAATTATCTAAGCCTATTTTACCTTTACGATCCCTAACCCTAGTCTCGTGTACCTTTGGGACCCCCATCGTATACTTAGGCGGCGCTCTGTGTGTGTATTAGGCCAGTTTAGGCCCTATCTGGCATTATTTGGCCCGATAAGACCTTTTGGCCCGTTCGTAGGAGGGAGTTTATACGGTCATCACGCTCCCTTCACGCTATTAAGCGTTCGATTGAACCTGTGTTTTCACCGCAGGAAAAACGTGGGGTGGCACGAATATGAAATCGTGAGGTGGCACGAATACGAAATCGTACTGATTTTTAGATTTAAACATAGAAACGAGGCAGGCTGAAACGGAGCGAGAAATCTAGTTAAAATTCAAACTACGACAAACCCATTCACATAAATTATCGAGCATGCATGGCGTTTTGTTTTGCTTTAAGGCGAGTTTAAACGAATTCCCTTCGTTTATCTACACTCTTGTTTTGTAATATGTTAGGAATAAAGACATACAGTACAAACACTTTATATAAGGTGCAAACGGTTTATTTTTTCTAGCTATAGGAAATTACATATGCGGATATTAACAGCTAATTACACAATCGTTTTAGACAAATTGTTCGGCTCTTACAGTGTCCTCTAGTTTGGAGCGTTTAACTTTAACACGCTGCCGTCCTCCGTTAACAACAAGTTGCGTTTCTTTCCTTTGTGCTCGATGGATTTTACATTGAGAACTTTGACACGAAGCGTTGTATTTACAAATTAGCATCGCAGCCACTTCTTAGAGATACCGATTGTTTTTCCACTGTCAAAGATGTGTTCGCTCTTTGACTTTGTATGGGATTTAGATTTCCCCCGCTTTTGTTGTTTATTAATAACAGTTTCTCCATGCCGTAATCTTGCAGCTTTTAAATAATTATTAAAGTTTGTTTCCATTTCCTCTTGGCGCTTTATAAGATTTTCCAATGTTTTCTCCAGATTTAATTCTTTACTTTCTGCGGTAGTCTGTTCACTCTGTCGAGGTACACACATTCCAATTTTACTCCATTTTAACCACTTAGAGCGTTCTTCGATATCCATATGATGTATCTGATCGAGATGGTTTGCCAATCTAACAAGATTAGTGCTTCCACAACCAAAGACAGGACAATTTCTACGTGTACGACCCATTATCTCGAACTGTTTACACCTCCAATGACTCACACGATATGCCGTGCTCTTCTATATGAGCATTGCTTTTTATTAGGCCCGTTTAGGCCCGATTTGGCCCGTTTAGGCCCGATAAGGCCTTTTGGCCCGTTCGTAGGAGGGAGTTTATCACGCTCCCTTCACGCTATCGTACCCAGACATAGGATTCAATCTTAGGATTCAATGATTCAATTTTAGAATTCAGTCTTAGGATTGAGATTAATAAACCATTTGTCGGACTTTCACCAACTACCCTCGGAAGAAAGGCAATCTATAATTGTCAGGCGTGTGATGAAAATACACTTTAATTTCATTTTATTCCCTAATACACATTACGTGTTGTTACAGCAGTCATTAAAATTAATATAACGCGTGGTAAGAATGCATGTTTAGTCCCTAATTCCATATAGCAAGTCCCTCGACTGTTCGAATAATAACGCTACAAAATCATCGGCTTCTCTGACAAACATTAATCCGCTTTTCCTTCTTTTTTTCTCTCGCTGCATATTGGCGTAGCTGGTTAACCAATATGATATCTTGTCGTTGCGATAGGAACTGCGTTTCTCATTAGGATTCCAAGGCTGTATCGTTTCCTCTCTAGCTTTTGTAACCATTTTCTGTAGTGTTTTTCTTTCCTTTAGTTTTAGGATTGTGTGTGCCCGAAGTAATTGTGTGTTTAAATCTTCGTCTTTTCGGTTCTCCACAAGTTGATGATCTCGTATATAAAGTCGAAGGTTCATTGCTCGTCTCCATTCTTTATTTTCTCCGTCACAGAACCAAAATGTGCCATTCTTCGTTGTTGATGTAGAAGTGGGTTTTCCACGAAGACACTTCATTTTGGTGATGTTACGTTGAAGAGAATCTGACGACAAACAGTGAACGAATGATACACCGAGCAAAGTTACGCTACGATCTTCAAACACGTCCCGTTCAGAAATACACTCCCTGCACTCCGTCCACCTCCTTCCCAATTCTTCCCCATCCTTCCCCCCCATTCACCAGAGACACTTTATAATAAGGTAACGAAGTATATATTATTCAGTTTCCAATTTACACACAAAGTTAAAATTGTGTGTGACAGAACTGAAAAAAATGTATTAACCAGGAGCAAGAATAAGGACTATAGGATTGTGTATAATAAACGTGTGATTGTTAATAATTTTGATACTTTACCATATGGCTTTTAAATAATATTTTTATGTGTGTTTGTAAATAATAGGGGTTTTGTGTGAATGTAAATAGGGAATTGAAATTATATCTTTTTTACCATATGGATTTTAAATAGAAGATTTTAACTTTGTGTGTTTGTAAATATTAGGGGTTCTTAGGGTTTTTAAACTTAGTGCATGTGATTTTTAACTTTGTGTGTAAATTGGAAACTGAATAATATATACTTCGTTACCTTATTATAAAGTGTCTCTGGTGAATGGGGGGAAGGATGGGGAAGAATTGGGAAGGAGGTGGACGGAGGGGTCGCAGGGGGTGTATTTCTGAAACGGGACGTGTAGGGACTAGGGGGACGCGGGGTGTCACTACCAGGGACTTTGGCGAAAAACAATATTTAGTTTCGAACATTATTTCAAATCAATCATTTCTCATCATGCCACGAAAGCGTAAGGACTGTCCCATATGTGGTAAGCAAGGTTTATTAAAACTGTCCAATCATTTGACTGACTTTCACCAGTTATCCTCAAAAGAAAGACAACCTTACCTCATGCAAGCAAAGACATTTCCTTTTGATCTGAACGAACTGTTAAAAGAATTGATTACTTTACGTCAAAATGCTCGAATCAGCACGTACAAAAGAAAAAAGGTCATTAATAACTCATTAAGGAATGAAACAATAGAACGAGTTTGAGCGAGTTCGAGCGACATCAGTGCTTAGACAAAGAAATCCTAATTAAAATGCTAATTGTCATTGGTGAAGATCGTAGCGTAACTTTGCTCGGTGTATCATTCGTTCACTGTTTGTCGTCAGATTCTCTTCAACGTAACATCACCAAAATGAAGTGTCTTCGTGGAAAACCCACTTCTACATCAACAACGAAGAATGGCACATTTTGGTTCTGTAACGGAGAAAATAAAGAATGGAGACGAGCAATGAACCTTCGACTTTATATACGAGATCATCAACTTGTGGAGAACCGAAAAGACGAAGATTTAAACACACAATTACTTCGGGCACACACAATCCTAAAACTAAAGGAAAGAAAAACACTACAGAAAATGGTTACAAAAGCTAGAGAGGAAACGATACAGCCTTGGAATCCTAATGAGAAACGCAGTTCCTATCGCAACGACAAGATATCATATTGGTTAACCAGCTACGCCAATATGCAGCGAGAGAAAAAAAGAAGGAAAAGCGGATTAATGTTTGTCAGAGAAGCCGATGATTTTGTAGCGTTATTATTCGAACAGTCGAGGGACTTGCTATATGGAATTAGGGACTAAACATGCATTCTTACCACGCGTTATATTAATTTTAATGACTGCTGTAACAACACGTAATGTGTATTAGGGAATAAAATGAAATTAAAGTGTATTTTCATCACACGCCTGACAATTATAGATTGCCTTTCTTCCGAGGGTAGTTGGTGAAAGTCCGACAAATGGTTTATTAATCTCAATCCTAAGACTGAATTCTAAAATTGAATCATTGAATCCTAAGATTGAATCCTATGTCTGGGTACGATAGCGTGAAGGGAGCGTGATAAACTCCCTCCTACGAACGGGCCAAAAGGCCTTATCGGGCCTAAACGGGCCAAATCGGGCCTAAACGGGCCTAATAAAAAGCAATGCTCATAGAAGAGCACGGCATATCGTGTGAGTCATTGGAGGTGTAAACAGTTCGAGATAATGGGTCGTACACGTAGAAATTGTCCTGTCTTTGGTTGTGGAAGCACTAATCTTGTTAGATTGGCAAACCATCTCGATCAGATACATCATATGGATATCGAAGAACGCTCTAAGTGGTTAAAATGGAGTAAAATTGGAATGTGTGTACCTCGACAGAGTGAACAGACTACCGCAGAAAGTAAAGAATTAAATCTGGAGAAAACATTGGAAAATCTTATAAAGCGCCAAGAGGAAATGGAAACAAACTTTAATAATTATTTAAAAGCTGCAAGATTACGGCATGGAGAAACTGTTATTAATAAACAACAAAAGCGGGGGAAATCTAAATCCCATACAAAGTCAAAGAGCGAACACATCTTTGACAGTGGAAAAACAATCGGTATCTCTAAGAAGTGGCTGCGATGCTAATTTGTAAATACAACGCTTCGTGTCAAAGTTCTCAATGTAAAATCCATCGAGCACAAAGGAAAGAAACGCAACTTGTTGTTAACGGAAGACGGCAGCGTGTTAAAGTTAAACGCTCCAAACTAGAGGACACTGTAAGAGCCGAACAATTTGTCTAAAACGATTGTGTAATTAGCTGTTAATATCCGCATATGTAATTTCCTATAGCTAGAAAAAATAAACCGTTTGCACCTTATATAAAGTGTTTGTACTGTATGTCTTTATTCCTAACATATTACAAAACAAGAGTGTAGATAAACGAAGGGAATTCGTTTAAACTCGCCTTAAAGCAAAACAAAACGCCATGCATGCTCGATAATTTATGTGAATGGGTTTGTCGTAGTTTGAATTTTAATTAGATTTCTCGCTCCGTTTCAGCCTGCCTCGTTTCTATGTTTAAATCTAAAAATCAGTACGATTTCGTATTCGTGCCACCTCACGATTTCATATTCGTGCCACCCCACGTTTTTCCTGCGGTGAAAACACAGGTTCAATCGAACGCTTAATAGCGTGAAGGGAGCGTGATGACCGTATAAACTCCCTCCTACGAACGGGCCAAAAGGTCTTATCGGGCCAAATAATGCCAGATAGGGCCTAAACTGGCCTAATACACACACAGAGCGCCGCCTAAGTATACGATGGGGGTCCCAAAGGTACACGAGACTAGGGTTAGGGATCGTAAAGGTAAAAGAGGCTTAGATAATTATTTCCGTCCCTCGGATTATTTAATAAACGGCTAACAATACTAATTACTTTCTGTTAGGTATGCCCCGTTAAAGTGCCCATGACCCCAAATACGATATTGCGGATATAGATGCTACATGACGTGAAAAGTTGAATGCCAAAATATTTTATGATTTGAGCTTTGCGTTGATGTGCTATAAAGATTTGTTTGTCAGAAATGCTAATGAGTGTGACGTCATTTACGGCATTTGGCTTTCTTTTCTGCTTTCCGTGTGATAGACTGGTTGAGGATTTGAGTGAAAAAGTTGATAAAATCTTTACTATAGTGGTCAAGTACATCATCAACGTTTGAGTTAGAATAATTTGCTTTAACAGTAGAATATTGTATCTGAAATGATGCCGTAAATGACGTCACACTCATTAGCATTTCGGACAAACAAATCTTTATAGCACATCAACGCAAAGCTCAAATCATAAAATATTTTGGCATTCAACTTTTCACTTCATGTAGCATCTATATCAGTAATATCGTATTTGGGGTCATGGGCACTTTAAAGTAAACGTTGAAAAATATGTATATGTTTGTAACTGATATAAATATTTTTTAACTCTATATATGTGTCGCGTATTAATAAGGTTTTATATATCTCCATAAGTGCCATTGTTTCTACACATGCTTTCAGGCGAAACATGCAAATATCGGCCGTAGGATAAGTTGGCCTAGCAACGTTTTGAAAGCAATTCCTTCCACACGTTTTAAATACTTAACAGTTGTTCACACTGCTTCCCAAAGTGTTTCTTCGACACAGGAATCGCTTAATCGATAAACGAAGGTTAGCTGCTAGTTTAGTTAGTCTGCTTTATATCCTCGTTCTAACTCTTCACTTGGTCGTTCTCTATGAAGTAAAGCCGTTCAACCAATTTAAAACTCTTAGATATATTACTTTTTCTGCCAGGAAACCTTTTGTAATTCCTGATCATTTTGCGAATGGTTTCTTCAGAATACTTTACGCCAAAACTAAGTAACGATTTATTATTTTTCTATGTCGCTGCGTTTGAGATCTCGAACAGTTCTTCACACTGTTTCCCGAAGGGTTTCTTCTCCCATTGGAATCCCGTACACTAACGCTAGATAATTAGCGATAATTCGGCCAAAATGGTTAGGGTTCGTGTAGGCTTATGCAAATCTTAACCTTAACAACGTGAATATACATCATGACAACGGCGTCATAAAATAACCGAGTCGTGCAGTTTAACCAAGACGGTTTAACTTTATATTTTTTCAATATGTTTGAGATCTTGAACAGTTCTTCGCACTTTTTCCCGAAGTGTTTCTTCATCATAGGAATTGTGTACACTAAAGCGAGATAAGCCATAATACGGCCAAAATGTTTAGGGTTCATCTCTTAGCGGTGAAAACACAGGTTCAATCGAACGCTGAATAGCGTGAAGGGAGCGTGATGACCGTATAAACTCCCTCCTACGAACGGGCCAAAAGGCCTTATCGGGCCAAAGAAGGCCAGATAGGGCCTAAACGGGCCTAATACACAGAGCGCCGCCTAAGTATACGATGGGGGTCCCAAAGGTATACGAGACTAGGGTTAGGGATCGTAAAGGTGAAGAGGCTTAGATAATTATTTCCGTCCCTCACACGGAATATTTAATAAAACAGCTAACAATACTAACTACTTTCTGTTAGGTATGCCCCGTTAAAGTAAACGTTGAAAAATATGTATACGTTTGTAACTGATATAAATATTTTTTAACTCTATATATGTGTCGCGTATTAATAAGGTTTTATATATCTCCATAAGTGCCATTGTTTCTACACATGCTTTCAGGCGAAACATGCAAATATCGGCCGTAGGATAAGTTGGCCTAGCAACGCTTTGAAAGCAATGCCTTCCACACGTTTTAAATACTTAACAGTTGTTCACACTGCTTCCCAACGTGTTTCTTCGACACAGGAATTGCTTAATCGATAAACGAAGGCCATATAAGTGATAATTCTCCCGAAATGATTACTCGGCGTAACAAAATGCATGACAAGGAGCGAGACTAAAGATTATCGCATAGTTTATAACAAACAGGTTCGATAAAATGAGGGATCATGTGGGGTATGGAGTGATTTAGGGGTAAGGGGGCGACCGGGCACATCAAGACGTATTTGTCAAAAGGGCCACAGGGCCCCCAACAAACTTAATTCATATAAATTCTATGTAGAGAACTAAACTATTCAGTTGAGGTGAATATGGTTACCCATTCGCTACAATCACTTTCTTTCGACGCGACGTATTTTTACTATGGCAACACCAATTTTCCGTTTGAACTTGCTCGCTTACTCTATCCCTCATTATCTCAAATTCACTAATGTTTACCCATAAAATCCTAATGTATACCTCAAGTAACTAATTATTCCCAAGTCATGCAAATATTTGTGAGTTGCACCACTAATGACTCTTAACGACCCAGGCGCTATTATATGTTTGCATTCAGCCTTCGCTTCGTTTGACAAGTCAATCTCTTGAATAATCTAATAGCTATTATAATATATACCAATGTCTATAGATACATAGTAAAGTTTGATTTCGCTTGGGCAAATCAATACGTTTGAATTCGTTCATCGTACGGCTTCTCGAGTGGTTTGATAATCTAAAGAATCGCTACTTTATACACTAGAGGCCTGATGAACTTCGTAAAGCCGTAAAGTCCGGTACATTCGTAAAAGCCGTTGTTTCGTTCGACGTACGTACTCCGTGATTTTAAAAATATGCTCGCCTCCATAACCTTCGTAAAGCGGGTTCATATTTGCGTAGATCTATCGAATATATAACCGCTGTGTTTCAACGAGGCAATCATATAAATCTCTGTTGGTTCACATATTCGTAGATCTGTCGAAAATCTAAAGGATATTTGAACGTAAATGCACTCGTATAAATCTCCGTTGAACGTGACACCATTGCTCTTAGTCAAAATTATTCAAATGTTCAGTCTTAGCAACCTAACAAAATGCCTGACAACATTAATGAAGTCAGCCACATAATCCAAGCCGATATATAGTTACAGCCTACAGGTTCTAAGGATTTATGGTGAAGGAAAATTTGAAGTGAAAAATGCAACTTAGAGGCCTTCCGGCTGGAATTGAACCCGCGACCCTGCGATGCTAGTGCAGTGCTGACGACTGAGCTACGGAAGTTGTTGTCGAGAGCCTAGTCACGATATATGATATATAGTTAACCATGTTAAACTTTTATTTCGACTGCATCTAGATAAGCAATTTTGGGCTATCGTATAAATCTCTGTTGATCGTGTAGTGACACCAGTTATTTTGAAGGTTTGAGATGCTTCTTCATTACTCTCTTTAGTTCATATCATATCCATGGCGCATGCGCTGCTCTCGGGCTGCCCACTTTCCCACATTCACATTGGCGTAGGGAGACGAAGTGTATAATTACAAAGGCATTTCTTATATTATTAAAAGCAATAAGAGCTACCTTTTGATAATGACGTAATGCCTTCGGAAATCAAGTTCGGAAGGAGTCGGGAATGAGAGCGGAGGAAGAGGACTAGGGTTAGTGAAGACTGATATGCATAATAATTAGGCCGAATAAAATGAATACTAATTAGGGTTTGGGGTCCTACAGGTACACGAGCTAGGGTTTAGGATCCTGAAGGTTTAATGACGTAATCTGAATAAATAATTAGGGTTAAGGGGTCGTGTAGGTTCGCGAGAAGTCATGACGTAATGAGACTAGGGTTAGAGGGTCCTAAAGGAGCCTGAGAACGATGACGTAATCTGAATACTAATGATTAGGGTTAGAGGGTCCCAAAGGAGCCTGAGAACGATGACGCAATCTGAATACTAATGATTAGGGTTAGAGGGTCCCAAAGGAGCCTGAGAACGATGACGTAATCTGAATACTAATGATTAGGGTTAGAGGGTCCCAAAGGAGCCTGAGAACGATGACGTAATCTGAATACTAATGATTAGGGTTAGAGGGTCCCAAAGGAGCCTGAGAACGATGACGTATGCATAAATAATAAGTTGAATATCTAATGAGGCGGCATCCCTTTGAACTCCATATGGGGGGGTATTACTACTTGGTACAAATCTAGCTCTTTTATTGGACAATTTATAGTTGAGGTATAATATAAGTAAATCTTCATTTACATCTACTTAATTTAAAGGCTAAATTTACTTATGCTGTTAGACAGTCTTTAAAAAAAAAGATTTGTAATTGATAGATTGAATGGCTCAGAGGTGTCTAGGGCTTTCAAACTACCACAATAGCTTGTTTTGATTAATTTTCTAAGGCCCGGTTTAGACGTCGAACTTCACATGAACCCAATGCCGCAAATTAGCTTAAAGGACATTGGCAACAAAAATTAAGTTTGTCTAATATGAAAGAACTCGTAAAATGATAGAGTAACACCTTTTACAACTTTTCCGTATTTTACTTCGTTTTTGAAATATCTCAGTTTGTTTGATATGTAAATGAGATGGTCTCTGATTAAAAAATGTCTTATATCTCAGTGATTGCTATTAAGTGTACAACGTTCATTATCATCGGGAGTTATTATGCGCACATTTTCAAGTAAATTTGTGGAACAAACTTGAAGATGTAACTAATATGTAAAAGGTGTTGCTCTATCATTTTACGAGTTCTTTCATATTAGACAAACTTAATTTTTGTTGCCAATGTCCTTTAAACAATAGTTACACTCATTTGCATTGAGTTCGGCACATGTAAATTTCGGGTTCCGTTTTTTTTTATACACATTGTATAACTCGCTCTATATGAACACCTTTTCCTCGCTAATGATGGAAAAATGTGTAATTGTTAACCTTACCCCCTGGAACAAGGCTACCACTTTCTAACATTCCAGGCACACCAGGTGCGACATTAAGACTAGGTTTCGTGTCTATGGACGAAAAGGAAGATGAGCTAGTAAGCAGCCTGTAAGTCACAAAAATACTAAACATAATTAGTGTATTGCCGAAATATAGTCAGGAGTATAGAGGCGTATGTTTCGAGCGAAGTGTAATACTGCTCACCTATATACGATTCACTCTCCTGGTTTTCCACAAGGCGAAGTTGTTCGCGCGAACCATAGTCAATGGAATACATGGTCTGGAAGCCGGCAAAAATCATTGTTCTATGTTTTTGTTCAGTTTGTGCACTTTCACGGTTACTGTATTGTATTAGCTACACATTGTATTTTCTGTATTAGAAGCATTGTAGTTACGTAGAGTTGGGCTAGAACAAGATTTGATGAGGGGACGAAGAGAAATCAGGCGTCTGCACGCAGGCTAGCCCTCCCCCAATGCAGAACGCCTGACACGCAGACGAAATTTAATGTAAACACTATGTAAACACCGCCAGGCTGGCGGGCCACGGCAATGCTATTTTTTCTTCGACAGAAGGTTTTCGTGTGTCAAGACTTGTATACAAATCAACGGCAAGGTATAAATGAAACATATCTGTTACGAAAATACAACGGTTTAATGGCTGACGTTTCATGTAAATATCCCGAATTTAAAACATAGTCCTAACCCCAACATAACCCTAATCCTACACCTAATACGTTAGTATTATTGCGATACTGCTTTATTTTAGAAATAACAGCTGATTTTAATTTCGAATTTTACTAACCGATAGATAATGTGACGTCATTTCGGGATTTATATGAAACTTCACCCGGTTTAATGGACATAAAAGCATTAAATCGTCGGTAAACGTCGAATAGATCTTGAAGCCATGTCCTTTGTCTTTGATTTTAAAGACGAGTTTGGGTACTTTCAATAATCGCTTATACATTTTCTGATATAACATCTGATCTTCACATTTTAAGGAGACGAAACCTACAGCGTTCGATTCGCCAGATTCAAGTGATCATTTCGATAAAGAATTGATTTAAATCGAACAAAAATACAACGTTTTATAATGATAAATATTACGGAGTATCACGGGATAAATATCAACATAATGTCAACACAGCATAATAATATTTCGCTGTCCTTCGGAAGCTATCCATTCCGTCTTCATGATTGATCTCTCATCTGTGTTTCTCTCATCTTGTAGAGAATCTTTGCAATGGTTTGCGGGTTTACAGGTCTCGGTAAACTTTTCCAACTGCGATTCATTGCCAATAAAACGAAAGTCCGCGATCGGCGTGTGCAGTTGTAAGCCGTTGTGAGCATATATACGATCAAGAAGACAGTTATCAGCCACATCGCTGATTTATAGTTAGATCGCAACTGAGTCAAAGTACAACTCGACCAAAGGCAAAGATGTCGAAAAAAAAGAACTCGGCGGCCACATGCGCGGCTTTACATGTCTCGAGGTTAGCAAAACCTGACGGGAAATATTATTGCGCAATTTTGCAGATTTCTGGAACCCAAAAATAAAAAAAATAAAAATAACGAAGCCGAATTTAAGACTCGTTCTAGGAGCCCGAGTAATAAACCTAAAACAAAGGGTTTGTGCTTCAGGTAGCCTCTTTGAAGTTTGCCGCGTTTCCATATTAAATAATATCTTAGTGACCGAGCAATTAGTCCGATCGCAATAACTCTTCACGAAGAGATGGAGAAAATAAAATAAAAACTGTTGCATTTTGAGTTAAAATATGAACTCAACAAGGAAGAAATTAAAAAGATTCCTTGTTTGGTTCCATTGTTGCCATATAAAAATAAAGAAATCTGTCAATTTTAGCATCCTTATTCTTGCACTTTCTGTATTTTTTCTAATAAACGCCACTGATGTGCGGCGCGTTTATTAGAGGGAGGCGTTTATTAGAGGGAGGCGTTTATTGGCATTCTTGTATGAAAAGGGGAGGCGTTTATTAGAGGGAGGCGTTTATTTGAGGCTAGGCGTTTATCAGAGGAAATACGGTAAGTACTCTACGTTTCACTCTGACAAAGGGCCAAAATTCTCTCGAACCGTTAGCCTCCTATTCGCTATTTCGATAGATTTTGGCAGCACAACAACATTTTAATGTAAAAAAGAACACAATTCAATACTTACATTCACCCGTATTGAGATGGCTGAGTATTTCGCTCATAAGAATGCCCTTATTGTAGTTAGATGGAGAACTCTCTACTCCCTTGCAATGAAGGGCAACAAGAGCACACCTATCACCAACTACAACAATGACTGGGGAGCCCGACGAACCGCTTGAAGTATCGGCATAGTAATGAATAAAAGGTGGGTTGATATTTTTGATGTTGCCAGCACTAGTATGTTTCACTCTTCCTTTTGGATGCTGGAATATATGTACTATATCACGAAGGCTTGGCCTGTCAACTTTTGGAAAATCGGCGTCGATTGGTTCGATATTCAAGGAGCGCATGTGTTTTTTATCTACGCGAATTAGTGCATAGTCAAGTTCCTGAAACGTAATGAAATATTAAAAATATTTTAGTAGCCTAACCAGCAGGTCAACACAATATCTTGCACACAGCCTAAAGCTCTCGATATTCTTTCATCTCTTAATTTATTCTATTTCTTAATCTATTTCTCTCACTCCTTTCCGTTTCCTTTCCTTCCCGTTTCGTTTCCTTCCCGTTTACTTTCCCTACATTTCCTTTCCCTGTCTTCCCATAGTTTCCTTTCCCTATACCTTTCCTTTCCCTGCCTTTTCTTTCCCTGCCTGTCCACAGTTTCCTTTCCCTGCCTTTCCTTTCCCCTTCTCCCTTCCTTCCCTCTCCTTGAAGGCATTTGTAGCTTCCCCAAAGTGATCGCTTACTTAGCTTCGCTTTGCTTTTTAATAAGAGTACGAAAATAAGTCCAAATTCTTCTGAATGTTTTATATTATGACTATATTTGTCAATTGAGGATACAAAACTGAAATGGAGAGCTGGAATCAACATTTTGAAGGAATTTGTCGAAAGCGAGTTAATGATTACCGGGAAATGGTCGTCTCCAGGCGGTGAAGTCAAACTGTTCACCAGTGAATTAGCTACCATAAAGTGGTACCAAGGAAAGAAAGTGCTTGATATAAAAGGTGTCAACAGTGAAAAGATAAAACAGCAAATCTATGATGGCATTGTAGGCTTTTTGCCTATACAGCAAGGGATTAAAAACCTAGAATCCGAAGTAGGCAGATCCGCCATTGTTGATGATGAAGCTAATTTACATGTTGATGCCGAAGATAACAACGACCAAGCGCCCCAAGAGGATAATCTACTATACGTGCCTTAAAAGCTCAAATAGATAACCAGACTATTCAAGTTGAAACGGACAAAGTCTTGATAAACAAGAAGATTTCCGAACTCTCTGAGAAACTGGACGGTAATCAAGATCCATCCTCTACTGAATTTTCAAAACTTCGTCGTGAAAATGAAGACCTAAAGAAAGAAAATGCTACTCTACTGGAAAGAGTGAACAATCTTTCCTATATTCTAGCAGACCTGAAGACGAAAGCTGACAACGCCGAAGAGGAGAAGGCGAGTTTGATTACTGCCATTCGTATCCTTCAATCTGTTGATAATTCATCTTGTAATACCGTGATCAACACCAAGCCGAAGGTTAGTCCAGATATCTCACTTAATAATTCAGAAAATGATAATTCGCCGCAATTTGATGAGATTAAATCAGACAACAATAATAAGAAGCCAAACGGTAAAAAGAAAACCAAAGTTCCTTCGGCTCAGATTGACCTAACAAAAACACATGAAAAGGAACATGATGGTACGACGAAAGTAAATAAAAAACTTGTGTTCATTGCGGGAGATTCGATAATCCAGCACGTCTACGGTTGGGAACTATCTGATACCGATAAAGTTGTCTCTGTGAAATCTTTTTCCGGAAGTAAAATTGAAGATATGGAGGACAATCTGAAACCGCTTATTAGGAAAGAACCATATGAGTTAATTTTGCATGTTGGCACAAACAACGCTCGTGACGCTCAGTCGCCACAAATGGTTGCTGAAGGTATAACCTTTATAGGTCATAGCAATATAGATACATCTTGTTTAAATAGACGTGGGCTTCACTTAAAACGGAAGGGTAGTGGTAATATTTGTCGAAACTTTTTACAACATTTGAACAATTGAAATTATGATCAGGCTGAACATGAGGAAATTTATTTTAATCCTTCTGCCTTCCCTAAAGTTAAAGGTTTCAAAATGGCAATGCTTAATATATAGCAAAGTGAAAAGGTGGTAAACTGCCAATAATTTAGTGACGAGATACTGACGTTTCGAGCGGAGCCCTTCGTCAGAGTAAGAACCCTTCATCAGAGTAACTCAATATAGTTAGTTTACTAAAACACTTTGAGGAAATTCAAATCTTATTGGCCAATCAAAGTCTTGACATCCTTCGGCTCTAAATGAAACTAGACTAGATCCCTCTATCTGTAATTATGATGATGTTCATATACCAAATTATGACCTTATACGCACCGAACGCAATAGACACGGCGGAGGTGTTTGTCTCTATATTAGAAATTCATTTAAGTATAGTGAACGAAAGGATCTTGTTCCTCATAACCTAGAAGCTGCATGTTCAGAAATCCAGTTGCCTAATGCAAGTTCATTTATCGCCCTCCAAGTTGCCCAAATGAAGTTTTTTCTGATATCGAACAGTTGGTTAAATTAATAGATGATGAGGGTAAAGAAATTTATTTACTTGGATATTTAAATTGTAATATGTTACAACCCTCAAATTTTGCAACCAAAAAATTCAATTCAATTATTAAATTGTATCAACTTTCCCAAATTATTAATGAACCCACGCGTGTGACGATATCGACACAATCATTATTAGACGTTTGTATCGCATCCAGTCAAGAGAAAATAATACTCTCGGAAGTCATTCCGATTGGTGTTATAGTGATCATAATTTGATTTATGTTGTTCGAAAAATTAACAACTCTTTAAAAGTGAATCGTCATAAGAAAGAGGAAATTCGAAATGTTAAAATTTTTAATTGTAGTAGATTCCAAGAAGATCTGCGAAATCACCATGGTCACTAATAAAAAACGAAGATTGTGTTGATAAAAAATGGGCAACTTGGAAGAAACTATTTCTGCATGTTTTAAATGTGCATGCTCCAGTTGGAGAAAAGCGAGTTAGAAATAAGTCCAGTGTTCCTTGGGTTACGAAGGAAATCAAACAAAATATGTTTGAAAGAGATCGTTTGAAAAAGAAGGCTACTATCTAAAATTCTGAAGCTGACTGGAAAGCATATAAAACGTCCAGAAATATGGTCACGATTACTTTGCGTAAACAGAAAGAAGACGTTTATAGGGGAAAAATTGATAGAAATATGAATAATCCTAAAGAAGTTTGTATAACTGTTAATCACATACTTGGTCGCAAACAACACGATCCTGTGGTAAACAGCATTAAGCTTGACCATGGTAATGTTTCATCGCCGGAGGAAATAGCAGAAGAATTTAATGAATATTTCACTAACATTGTATCCTTTGGAATTGGAGCAATTAAACGGCTCAGACCTTGGGTAAATCGTAGTACACTCGTATCAGTCTACAATGCGCCAGTTCAGTCGCACTTCGATTATATAGTTGCGAAGTGTGTGACTCCATAGGTTCAACTTTATCAGATCGGTTGCAAAAGCTGCATAATCGATCTGCCAGGGTTATTACTGGTCGTACAAATACGCATGGTCAATCAGAGCTGGCCCTAATTGAGCTTGGATGGAAGATTTTAATTGGGCGTAGAGCACTTATTAAAGCTACATGTAAGCTCGTGTTTAAAATCGTACATGGATTCGCTTCACAAACGCTAACCGATTTTTAGAGCATCTGATGCTTCCCGCCATTATAATTTAAGGGGAGGATCAACTTCTTTCCATATACCGCTACCAAATACTGATTATTGAAAGAAGACTTTTAGCTACAGTGGTAGCAAATTGTGAAACAGCTTACCGTGCGAATTAAGAAATCGTTAATTTCCTTCAACAGAGAAATTTCTTCAATCAGCCTGCTCTAAATCTCATTCTAAGTTTCATTTGTTTGTATTTTAAGATTTTTTATTATATAAAGACATTGTAGCCATTTTAGTTGTATTGTAGTTTTGTAGTTACGTTAGTTAGATTTTTTTAATATCTTGTAATTTTCAGCTGTTTTATAATTTTTAGCTGTTTTATAATAATGTACTATTATATAATAATTTTAATATTTTACAATTTCATGTAATTATCACGCCCCTCTTGGAAACCAACTTCAGTTGTATGGGGTTAGCGTCCTTACCTTACGCCTTTTACGGCGATAATCTTGCCGGAGCAGGGTACAGGTAGGTCCAAAAACTCCTTATAAGGAAGTAAAAAGTCGTTTTCGACAACGCGAAACGGTCATGGCGGAGTTATGATTTGACGAAGTAGATAAACTGTTTTTTTATGAAGGGTATGCACGTTGGTGTAATACAATTAGGCACGTATATTTATGTACTTGGACTCAGGCCCGCCCATAGGGGAGGGCAACTGGGGCAATTTGCTCCGGGCCCCCAACTCAAGAGGGGCCCCCGTTTACTTTGTGGAGAATCGGTAGACGGTAGTCAAGAGGCTGTAGTTGAAATTATCAAACAGTATTTTCTGCTTCTCTGCGTTAGTGATATTTATTTTGTCCTTATTTTGTACATCTTTTACGTCCTTACGAAAATTTGCGTTGTCATTTCACATGTAAAACTGAAACATTTTCACTTGAAATATCCGTAAAATGTATGCAAAATGTTTGCGAGGGGGCCCCCAATTATATATTTAGTCCCGGGCGCACTTATCATATAACACTGTTTTAGTCGTCTGCGGCGCAGGCTAGGGCGCACTCTGTGCGGGCCTGCTTGGACTC
Organism: Chrysogorgia sp. JL179-B06; assembly: GCA_035772405.1. NCBI lineage: Eukaryota > Metazoa > Cnidaria > Anthozoa > Scleralcyonacea > Chrysogorgiidae > Chrysogorgia > Chrysogorgia sp. JL179-B06. The sequence goes on from JAYKKM010000047.1 coordinate 4,341,947, forward strand.
AGTAATTTCAAATGGTGGAGATATTGTTCAAAATCTACGACGAAACGGCCTTTTACAATTTGTTAACTACAAATACACGTCGTGCGAGGTCTGGGGACCTGTGACGGGGAATATCCTGCAGGGTGTAGAAAAGGCGGGCGAGGGGTTATTGCGGAACGTATTTCTAATCGTAATTCATAATATAGATTGCATTTTTCTCACCTTGTGTTCTGTGTATAAGTCAGTCGATCTAAGAATGACTTCAACAGGGCTTTCATTACCTCCAACATATTGAAAGACAGCAAACATTTTGTTTGTGTTTTCCGTCTCATGGAACACATGATAGTTTGTCATGATGCAGTGTTCCACTGTCTTTTTCTTAGAAGAGATTTCTATTTTGACATAGAATCCAGTGGCCTTCCATCGTTTTCTAGTCAGCATATAGAAAAGTACATGTATATATGATTAACTCTAGCTCTCCAACTCAGGGATGTAGTCAGGGGTTCTGAAATGGGTAAGCCATGGACAAGAATATTTAAGCAAGGTTGTCTGAGAATATACTACCCAACAGATTAATGGTGAGGAAGATGCTCAACAATTAGTACAGGTAATCGCATGGGGTGGAGGAAAATTAAAGTTTAATTTCACGTGTGTTTTCAAAGTTTCACAAAATTGTGCAAAATTGGGCAATTTGTGAAACTTTGAAAACACAAGTGAAATTAAACCTTAATTTTACGAGGAAACCATGTGATTACCTGTTAATCATATAGAGGGCAAAATTTATTTATAAATAAGTTAGCTACGCACGTGAACAACATGAGGAAGGCAGCTAAATAACAAAGCCAAGCGTGAAAAACAAATATACAATCCACTGAAAGTAAACGGTACATTACAACGAACGTTATTGAGTTAAACATCGACTTAAGAGAACAGGGGAGCTTGGATTTACAAGAAAAACAATATAACAACTTAAGTGTTTTCCGCTGGCGTCTCCTGCACCAGTCAGGTACAAGTAATTTTGCGCTGAATTTAGGAAAAATGCCCTCCTCATTAGCCAATCATATATTCGAGTAATTTTGCCCTCCATATATGATTGTGTGTAATGATCTTCTTATATATATATATATATATATATATATATATATATATATATATATATATATATATATATATATATATATATATATATATATATATATATATATATATATATATATATATATATATATATATATATATATATATATATATATATATATATATATATATATATATATATATATATATATATATATATATATATATATATATATATATATATATATATATATATATATATATATATATATATATATATATATATATATATATATATATATATAAACTTTTCAACTTTTCAACTTTTTTTTTTTTTTATATATATAAACTTTTCCGAAACTTTTCATTTTAAATATATATATATATATATATATATATATATATATATATATATATATATATATATATATATATATATATATATATATATATATATATATATATATATATATATATATATATATATATATATATATATATATATATATATATATATATATATATTTGACTAAAATTAACTAAAATTAACGAAACTTTGACTAAAATTAACGAAAACGAGATTTCTATCATCAAGCATGCTAGAAAATCACTTCTTTTTAACAACGAAAAACCATGGACCAAAAAAGACAGCCAGAATTTATTTGATGTTACCATGGGTAGCTTTGACGGCGCCGAAATCTGCGAACTAATTGGCCTTTTCATTTTAAACAACCTAGGAAAAACGTTTGGCAAAGAAAACATTGGCCTTTATAGAGACGACGGATTGGCTATATTAAGAAACAAAACCGCACGATTGGCAGACAAAACAAGAAAAGATCTACACAAAATTTTCGAACAGTTTGGACTCAAAATCACAGCAGATGCAAATTTACACGTAGTAGATTTTCTAGACGTCACTTTCGACCTTCGCAATGGAAAACACAAACCTTTTAGGAAGCCCAATGTCGGCAATGATGATCCATTATACATAAACATGCAATCTAACCACCCGCCTATAGCATTTTGAAACAATAACCAACATCTATAAATAAACGCATTTCGCTTCTTTCATCAGACAACACAATTTTCGAAGAATCTGCACCACTATACCAAGAAGCATTAAGGCACAGCAATTTTAACCAAAATCTAAGTTACATACCGCAAACCTCACAACAAACACCACGCAGAAACCGACAACGGAATATTATTTGGTTTAATCCACCATACAGTACAAATGTCAAAACAAACATAGGACACAATTTCCTTAATCTTATAGACAGGCATTTTCCACCAGAAAACAAACTACACAAAATTTTCAATAGAAACACGCTAAAAGTCAGTTATAGTTGCATGAATAACGTCAAATCCTCAATCATGAGACACAATTCACACATACTCAAGAAAAACAAGCCACAACATGAAAACGCAAATAATTGTAACTGCAGAGACAAGAGTAAGTGCCCACTTCCTGGGCAGTGCTTGACAAACAACAGTATACAAGGCAACAGTTTCCACAAATGACACAAACAGCACCAAACACTACATAGGCATGACAGCTAGCAAGTAGTTTTAAAGAGCGATACAGAAACCACACTAAGTCATTTCAAAACAAAATATATTTAAACGAAACAGAACTTTCGAAACATATTTGGAGTTTAAAAGAAAAGAAACAAGATTTCAATATAACCTGGTCTATTTTCAAAAAAGCGGCTTCGTATTCGGGAGGATCAAAAAGATGCAATTTATGTTTGGAAGAAAAACTTTGTATAATGAAAGCAGACAAACATTTCCTATACTCAACAAAAGATCAGAAATAATTTCGACATGCCGTCATAAAAACAAATTTAAAATTAGCAACGCAAAAATTTGAGGAATGCATGCATTGTTTCGGCACCGACCACACGCCCACGCGTCCATTACGCCCACCTTTCGACCAAAACTACTTAAGCGGCCACCAATATCGAAATTTTTCATTCGCCTGAAGATCGTCTTGCGTGAAACTGACAGTTGCGGCTTTTATCATTTTGAGGTAAGACCACTTTCACTATATATATATATATATATATATATATATATATATATATATATATATATATATATATATATATATATATATATATATATATATATATATATATATATATATATATATATATATATATATATATATATATATATATATATATATATATATATATATATATATATATATATATATATATATATATATATATATTATAGGCAAAATTATTTCATTTCGACAATAAGAAGATTCGAATAGCCACTCTTGTTTTTAAATAAATAACATTTTATTTAACACACAAACGTTTTCGCTTTTCTTAGATCTTGTTTATGGCGAATTTGCTCTTTATGCAGCGTCACTCTCTTTCGGAGATTTTCTGTTTGTCCGATATAAAAACTGCTGCATTTGGTGCATATGATGATGTATACAGGTTTCTTGCTTTACAATCCATATTTGATTTAATGTTCCAGATTTTCCCGTTTTGTAGCGTAATGTTCTTTCCGGTGATTAAATAATCGCATGTTCCGCATCTCGGTTCTTCACACTTCTTAACAACTGGCGTATTTTGTTGTGAAGAAAAGAGCGCTTTCGTAAGATGTCGTTTGAGTTTTTTTGGTTGACGTCGGCTAATTATTAGTGTTGTTTCGTCCAAAATACTTTTCATTTTACTAGAATTGTTCAGGAACTTCAAATTTTCTTTTACTTTTGCGATGATCTGTGGGTTATTTGGATTGTTTGTGATTACCAGTGGGAGTGCTTTGCTGTTGTCATTTTTTTCTTTATTTGCTCTTAATTCCTGTATGCTCAATTTTTTCGCCTTTTCTATTCTGTTTGTGATGATTACGTCTGGGTAATCTTGTTTTTTTAAGAGTTGTTTCAGTTCATGTAGTCGTTTTTCTCTTAGTTCTGGTTTTGTCACTGTTGTGCATATCCTCCTTGCAAGGCATAATGGAATGTTGTATTTGGTATGCTTTGGATGGCAGGATTGGAAATTCAGATATTGATGTGTATCGGTTGTTTTATAGTATATATATCTGTATATAGGTTACTTCCTTCTTTGCATAAGAGGATGTCTAAAAATGGGAGCTTGTTGGTACTTTTTTCCATTGTAAATTTTATCTTTGGATGTAGGTTGTTAAGTATAACTGGTGGAATTCCAATAATTGTTTCTCTGATTCATTCCAAAACATAAAACAATCGTCTAAAAATCTTTTAAACATCTTGATGAATGATTCCTTTTCAGCCTCTCCGTATTTTTCTGCATATTTGGTGCAAAGATGCTTTTCCAAATATCCCATAAACAGAGTTGCATATGTATACATAGGTGCAATTTTTGTTCCCATCGCTGTCCCTTGGATTTGTTTATAGTTTTGGTCATCAAATTGAAAAGTGTTTTCGTTTAAAATTATAGAAACGGCTTTCAAGACGAATTCTGAGGAAAATGGTCGGGACATTGATGTAGTGTAGTGTTGTAGCCAGTATTCTATTGCTTTGAGTCCTAAATCATGGGGGATGTTAGTATATAAACTATAACAACATCAAATGAAATGAGAAATGTATTCTCGTCGACTTGACTTGGTATGTGATTATAATAAAATAAAATAGTATAGATAATATAGATAAATAAAACAAGTATAATATACCATGTGATGTATTCAAAGGAATGTATGCAAACAATCTTAATATTTAACATAGTAGAGTGGAATTAACATGTTATATATACAGTGTATAAATGCGGGCGAGGAAGGCGTGAGGGAAAAATGGGGAAGAGCGTGGGGAGTGGATCGAGAAAAATCGGAGGCACGCCTTGGACAACGGTGAAGTCGTGCAGGAGGAAAACCGGAGGCGCACGTTATGCAATATATCAAATTAAAGCCTTTGAAAAATGCAATTTGGTTTGTAAATCCATTGTCGACAGGCTCGTTTTTGGTTTATACGCGTATTTGGTTTTCGCGCGTGGTATTCGAATGAATTCTCCTCCACACAGCGTGCATAAGCATGCAAGGCAACTGGTACACTACATGGGAGCATGTCCATGCATGAAAATCACAATTAAGGAACTTAGGAAGAATGTGAGACCAGTACTATACTGTAATTAAGCCATCAATCAAGGATGGTGGGATTCTAGATTGAAACATGAGGTTTAAGTGCATGGAGTAATTTACAAGCAGGGGTGACATGATTCCCTGCATTCATTTTTTCCATATGTGACACAGTGACTGTACAACCTAAGGACATGTTTATTTGCAGATGAGTTACCTGGCTCTGCAACCACCAAATTTACTTGGTTCACCAGGATGAAATTTATGGTCTGTTTATATGAATAAAGGAATACCAAATGGTTTTCCATGTAGGATACTATGATCCAAACACGCGGGATGTTGTGAGACTTTCGAAAAGCGTAAAAAACACACAAGCCAATTGGCGAGTGTTTTTAGCTTTTCGAAAGTCGAGAAACATCCCATTAAGTGTTTGGATTGCAGTATCTTACACGGAAAACCATTTGTATATATATATATATATATATATACCTGTAGGGGGTGGGGATTAACCCTAACAAAAAAAGTCTATAGGCTTGCCTATATAAGATCCTATAGAGAACCTATAGGCTTCTATAGGAAATTGGAACATTTTCTATAGGCAACCTATAATGAAACCTATTAGCCTTAATAGATGCCTATAGGTGCCTTATACTCTTCTATAGGAAATTGGAACATTGCCTATAGGCACCTATAGACTTTTTCTGTAAGGGATTGACCGGTCAGAATCCTCATTTGACCGGTCAAAATGCATCCTGACTCGTCATGGTGACTGGTATCATATAATACAACGTTATTGTTAGTAACCAATACTGTACAATCATAGACCCTCTACTCAGGGAATTCAACGAAACATGATATATCCCTTGAGATATATCATCCCTCCAATAATATTTTGTTGAATTCCCAGAGTAATAATATGGTCTATAAATGATAAATGTAGCATTTTATCTATAGTCAGGCATCTTTCACGAACAGGAATTTAACCCAGTCACTCAGAGAGTAGCTAGGTGAATTGAACTGAATGAATCAGAAGTGTAGCACCTCTTGTACGTTCATTGACCATTGAAGAGCATGGATCAAGGCCAGTCTGCAGAGTATGGCAAGTGCACACCCGAGATATTTTTCGCCAAATAGCGTTGCACACCTGGCTTTTAACCTTGCACACCCCAGATCTCGTTGAAAACTGCCATACTATGCAGAGTGGGATCAAGGGGATTGGATTACTTATTAGTGTTAGCTGGGACCTAACGCAGGGGGTTAGGGTGACTTATTTGCATGGCATTAGGGTGACACGTACTCTAGGCAGTGGGTAATTAGGGTTAAGATTAGGGTCAGGTGTCCTTTATAATGCATACGAAAAAACACATCTAGAAAACCATTAGCATATCAGATTCAATCTTACAAGATGTGCTACAGCCTACAACACCTGAATGAATTGTACTCAACTGAATACAATTGAATCGAATACAGTCATCATACTATTCGATTTTTACTATTATAGCTACACTGCGCACGTAAAGACAATTTACTTGTATATACTGTAACTCATGTTTAGTACTGTCAGACCAAAAGCATCGAAAATGACCTAGTTTTAATTAGCAGGTTAATGAATTCGATATATTTAATTTGACGTTGTAACACTACACTTACCCGGAAACACCAGAGTGAGAGTCTGGCTTCAACAGACAAACAGCGTTGCTAACACGATTCATCTCCGATTGAGGACACATATTTCCTGTCACCATTACCTCGGACGTTTCCTTTGTCGCCATGTTTAAAATTTAAATGACACTGTTACAGCATTCGTCCAAGAAATCCAATCTCCTGCAGCGTGTAATAATAGAAAAACATCGTGAGTATGAAATTGTAGGTGCATTTTCAAAATCTGATAACTCTGGCTTGGGTTGCTGTGTGCCAATGAGCAGGCAAATTCAAATTTAAAGTATTTGTGGTTTAATAGTGTCTCTCCAGTATCCCATTCTATTTGTCATTTCTTGTGTATAGGATGGATTTAAACAGAAAAAGTGCATTATTTTTCTGTTTGGGAGCTATTGGCGGAGTAAGTGCTTCGTGTACCGTCATGTACCTTCGGAAAATGATAAGGAAGGCCTGCACAAAAGCATCCATGAAGCAGTTGACCAATGCCATCAGTCTGTCAAGTTTAAAGAAGCTCTCGCAAGTATCGAATGTCAGCATAAGGCTGTGTGCTTATGATATAATAATGGGTCGTGCCTTAAAATCCCACTGTCTTAACTTTATCATTCAATGGTGCTATAGCGATGATGAAGAGTGTGTCTTGAAAGCATGCACTGTTTTGGAATGGTTAACAAAGCATTCGAAATTTAGAAAGAGAATTATCGATTTTGGCGGACTGGAGGCTCTTTCCCAAGCCATCTATCGCTCCTGGACTAAGAAGTATAAGACGGATATTGTGAATGACTCTAGGATCCAGCTGTGTGCTTGTATGGCTATATTTGATCTGATAATAGGAGATGGGGAAATAGAAAATGTTGGTCCTAAAGTTTGGTTGGTGGATAAGAACCCATCGCTTATTCCTGCCATATTGGGGATAATGCAAGAGACAAGTGATAGAGAGGTTGAAAAATGGGGTTTATACTTGATCCACCAAATTGCAGTGTGTGACTGCACACGTGAAAAGCTGAAGGATCACTGGCAGGTTGTTGAAGTGGTGTCGCGTTTTGTGGTAAAAAATCAAGGATCATATTCAAAGCATCTGAGCAGTTTGAGACTTGCTTTTCAGGTATTGGTTACACTTGCTAATGTCTTAATGGCTGATGAGGAAGAGAAGGTTCTGGAGGAAATCTGGAAATTTGGTGTTGTTCGACCAGCCATAGCCTGTTTCAAATCAGGTATGGTATATATTGTCTATACTACCCACCTACTGTATCGTGTCACTGAATTACATTACATTCAGATTGTGTTTGCATAGGTCAGTGCAGGTTCTTATGTTTCCTCATATCTTATGGTTGTTTCAGACATTTCTTGCATCTCAACAAGTCTGTTGCAGTTTTTATTTCAACATCTTACTGCAACTGGCATATGGTATAAGTCGACCTGGCATATAAGTCAACCTGAAATATATGTCTACCCTTTATTTTGTGACCAAAACATTATAATTTTTATGAACTTTATAATTATCACTGTATGAAATATTGCAACTTTAAGTTGCACTCACACATACATTTGTATATTATAGGGAGAACCTTGATTGAAGTATACACACATAAAAATGCACAGTCTGTTTTTACCTGTTAACAGCCAAAAACATGGTTGATATCAACAGGCTTGAACAGGGTTGAGCTGGCCAGCTTGAACAGGGTTGTCAACAGGCCTGTTCATGGATGTTGGAATAGTATTGTTCGTGGCTGCTGACCAAACAGGCTTGAACCTGCCTCCTCTGCAGGCTCTTCTTAATCAGGAGTGGGCAGGCGGGGCGGCGCAGGCTAGCAATAGAGTGCCAGCAATGGTTGATGGGAAGGCGATAAAAACAATGCAACATGTTGTCAGAGCATGATGAAATAACAAGGTTGAACAGTGTTGTTACTTGTTACAACAGCCACAAACTTGGTTATTCTATCAAGCTGGTTTTTGCATGTTATTGCACATGCATGAACAACTGAGCTGTTGATTCAACAAGCCTGTCACAACATGTTGAAACATGCTTGAACAGTGCTGTTATTTTAACAGTCCTGATCTATCATGTTGACAATGCTGTTACAGGCATGTTGAATCAACAACCTTGTTACAACCTGTGAGATTTTTACGTGTGTAGATAATGATATAGAAATTACAGCTGTAAAGCAACAATTTATTTGTCAGTCTTCAAGACTGTCTAGTTGCTCTATCAATTGCAGTCCACCATGTCTTGAACTTTCAGATATACTTTGAAATGTCTTGGACTTGTCGAAAAATTTTTTGTAGCAGCTCTTTTCAACAGATTCTATTTTCCCTTAGCCTTTTAACATCAGCAGAAGTTATATGAATATCTTCAGTCTCTCCTGTCTCAAGAGAATCAAATTCGATCAAACTACCATTCATCGCGCCTTTGCCCCCTTGGATGGATACTCGCTTTCAAACTGTCACTGTAAATCTATTTACAGGTGAAGTTTGTTATCATTGCGAGTCCCCCATTTTTGAAATATTACACATGCACAGAATGGGCTTATGTCACCTTAATAATATGGCAAATTGTTTAAAAGTCATAGCAATATTATCATTTTGTGGAAAATTATACGATATTACTTTATCAAATCTGTTTAACTTGAATCTTGCTTTGTAACTTCTGCATTTTGTTAGTGGCATGTTGATGAGGAGTTTACTAGCACAAGGTTCAGCATAAAATGCATTGACCTTTAGAGGACTGGGTACTAGTATATAGGTTTATGGTTTCACACACAATTTTATGACTCTTTGTAGTCATTAAAACTCAAAGTTGGCTTTTAGATGTCAATTTTGGGTCCTGGAAAACGAACTTCTGCACCAAGATATACAGTTAAAGTTTGATACATTACAAGCTAGCTGCATTGTATTACCCTCAAACCCTCCAACTTCCAAGAGCACTTCTTTTCATGCAGATACTTCAACATAGTACATTTATATGCACAGTATAATACAGCTCTTGACTTGCAACCAATCCTTTGAGGCTCGTAAGACAAAGGTTTGGTGGCCGTGTTGGTGCCACAAACAAAAGAAGTTAATGATATTCTTTTGTTTAAGTTCCACCAACATGGCTTCCGTGACGTAATGTGCGAGTCATGCATCAATCTTGGGCTTTGGTTTTTACTCAAATGCTTAAAGGGGCTATGTCACGATCTGCCTGGTTACTCAGCTAAGCGTACTTTTTGATTTTTGATTCGGAATTTAAAATCAAAGCGAAGCGAAAGCTCAACGATTTATACTCAATGATTAGTATTTGTTATTTTCATGTTGGTGGGTTATTTTTGGATGAGTTATAAGTAAAGCGTAATGACAATTTAATGTCTAATCGTGGTGGGAAACGAGAAGGAGCTGGAAGGCCACGATTGCCGTATACTATCTTGAACAAAAAATCAACAAGTACGCTTAGCTGAGTAACCAGGGAAATCGTGACATAGCCCCTCTACTGCATGGTTGGCATGCTAGTGACATCTGTACTACTACTAGATGTTAATTATAAGGTTACAAATATGTTGCAAGCGTATCTTAGAGCAATAATTTACTCCAGTGCCAGATTATTAGCCTTTTTAACTTTCAACATGAGTGCCACATCCCCTTTACAGGCCTTACCTGTAAAGGCCTTACCTGTACTTGACCAGGTATGCACACCTTTGCACTCCAGTTAGCCAAACTTTTAGTGCTGACAGTAAATAGCACTCCGTCGAGATGACGTCAGCACCAGGGCGGTCAGCACCGATGTTTGTCCGCTTTTACCCATAATTCTTGCAGCCATAACAAAAGAAATAGCTCATTTGCAATAATTTGTGAGTCAAATTTGGTTTGTTTGTCCGCTTTTTGAGCTATTAATAGCAGCCAGACTCTACGCTATTGAGCACCTTAAAGGATCATTCTTCAATTAGATGGGGTAAATACCATAACCATCTAAAGACTAACCAAACTTTTTAAGGTTTGGGACTTTAGGTCACTTTAAGGATCAATTTTATAAGACCAGACAACATTTTTGAAAATTGTCGGATGTCATGCATGCGATCGATGACGTCATCGAACGGCCCAAAATTTTATAATATCAGCTATAACGTAGTTTGATATGCATATGGCACCATGATATGGGCACCATAATTTTGGTATATATATATTTAAATAGAGCGCAAGAAGACTTTTAAATTGATGTATAATTTGACGTCATCAGTATTTTAGGCTATAACGTCATCAACATTTTACTTTTGCAGGATTTATCTTTTTATCACGATAAACGTCACTTTATGACTGACTTTGTTGACCTCATACATGTTGTAAGGGATCATTCACATTGTACAGTACACACGTTTTTTTGTAATTTTAATACAATATACTGTAATGTAGGGCCTTCATGTTGGCTAATTATTACATGATAAGCTAATATACATACTCAACATGCACGAATCATGGAATCCATTTATCACCAGAGTCCCCACTTGAAAGGAACTCTGATACTGTACCTCGATCCCAGTCACCATCGTGTCCGTTGATATTAAACAAAGTATCCTCGTGCTTCTGCTGCAGCAGCTTCTTGATTTATATGCTTGGTAATCAATAATACTGGTGTCAGCTCTTCGATATCATAGGACTCCCTACTCTTCTTCTCTTACGACTTCCTCTTTGCGCTTCGGGTTCATCCTCGTTAGCTGCCTCATCTTCATTCCTTCTTTTTCCTCCTCTTGCTACTCAACGATGGTACAACAAGTCCCTGCTTCCCGCAGTATTTCCATCCATAATTGCTGAAGGATATGATTGCATTGATTTCAGTACGCCGATGCTACTGTAGAAGTAAACTTGATAGTGTACTCACAATTATGACTTGCACAACAGAATCAACTGGGCGGGAGACAGATTGGCGACTTACAAATTTCCTTGTACAAACGAATTCTGGTTTTGATACATTTATATGTTTCTTTATGCTGAATTGTACGAAGAAACTCTTTTGCACTTCCTGCGCATTCCTCTGTGATAAAGACTCGTCTTTACCAAAATACTTGAGCAAGACGGCATTACTTGACGTGTTCAGGATTTCTTCATGACCTTTACTTTCCCTACCTTAAACAGGTATGGTGTTGTGTCGCAACCTGTTACTCATAGTATGCATCACTGCAATTCAAGACATCTTTGAATCTAGAAATGAGCAGGTGGTACTGTATTAATATCAGCATACTTACAGTGTATTATGATTATATTTCAAACACCACTTTTTCTGAATGTTGCATTTTTGGTCTGCCCATATCAAGAGAACGAGAACATCGCTATCTTTTGAGACCACGACAACATCAATATATCAGGCGCGTGTCAGCTTTTCCTGGTTGCACTTGTGAAGTATATACCAATCCTTCCATTTCTTATAGAATACGTCGTGTCTCCAGCTGTCACTATATGTAGATGCTGCAATAGCCCTATTCCATGCATTGTTTCAAGCTACTTTACAATGAGTGGTATACGTTTTTCTTATTCTCTCCGCTGTTCAGGATGGCATTTACTATCTTGCAGCATGTGTTGATCAACTGTTGGCGTTTTTCTTTTCAACCAATGTCTGACCAGATTACTCTTAAACGACCATTGCCGGTCAACATGCGCGTACAGGCTCAACTGGGTCTCTAACCAAAACTCGCTAGGGGTAAGAGCTCTGGAAAAAATGCTGACTGAGGGTTCTATAGCTGTGACTATTGTACTGCTGCCATTTTCTGCTGTCGAGCACACAGCTACGTCGAAACAGAAACTCATTCAGAAATACGAGGAAAGCATAACTTTCTTCCCAATTGCAAAATACCTAGTTACGCAAATACCTATTAGTTACGCTTATAGAGCCGTCGAGCAAACTTGATAATGGCGGCGTCCAGAAGCGTAAAATACGAGAATGAAAACGTTATTTCTCGAGTACAAGAGCAGATACCGTAAAACTATTAACATTTCTAAACATTATACTTGCCAGGCCTTTTATTTAAAAGTAATTTATTTTTTGGGTATACAGTTCCCCTTTAAGGTTCATAAAAGTTTGGGTAAAAACACTGTTGTCAAGTGCCTTTTTTCACAAAGAGATTTAAATTCAACACAAACAGCCATTTGGCTTGGTAACCTTACATATATCGAAGTACTAACAAACTGATCATGTACATATACTTATCATAATCAATAAACAGTTCTATGGCACTGATCAGTCTGATAATATGGTACCGAATTGTGTTAACATGCTATTCAGATTCAGCAACATGCGATTTTTGTTAAGATTGGTATGGCAAAGATTGGTGTAAAATACAAAACAATGGACGCTCCGAAAAGGGTTAACATTTTATTCAACGTTTCGATTAACTTGCAGTCATCATCATGAATGATACTAATGTAACGCGATCTACTGTACTACAGTACTGTATATATATATATACAGAGGTGATGTAGTGATTAAGGAACGGCTTTTGTTGATGAATACAAAGATACAAAGAGCTTCTTTGAGAAGTAACAGTGACCAATACCGCATAATTAGTAATACCGCAACATATTCCCCTACCTCATACTTAGTAACTATATCCCTGCAAAAAAAACCCTGCAATAACCCTCTTTATTGAAAATCCCAAGAAGCCTCTTCGGAGGAGAGATCGTCATTTGACACAAAACATCTGATAAAGTCATCAACCTTGTTACAAGTTTGCAAATTAACATTACCCATAACAGGCTCGTCAAAAAACTGGGAAGAAGCAGTGCGAACACATCCATGATATGGGAACAAAAACCAACAAAAGACATGGAAAATCTTTGACCTTTTAAACCACCCCAAAATTGATGACGAGAGTTGATGAGAATTTAATAGCGGTCTAACGAGAGCGATAGCATGCAACTCTCATCCTTGCTTGATCAGGGCTGAAGATTATGCTTGTAGAAAAAATTACATGTGATTTATGGTGTTTTATTTTCTTTCTCTGTAGACAACAGTGAACTTGTCTATTGGTCAGTTGGTTTAATTCACGAATTCGCTGTAAAAAATGTGGCACTGGAAGAAATATGCAGTGTTCCAATTTTGTTAAGGTCGCTGTACAGCGTACTTGTTTCAAGTGAAGCTAGCCTTCAGAGATTAGTCTTAAGAGTATTGCGTTTTGTTTCTGAATGTTCTGAAGAATTTAAATTCGCACTTATCCAGCACAAGCAGTTAATGGCCAGGCTTCCTGTGTGTCTAGCATCAGGCGATGAAGATCTCGTAACGTGGTCACTGTTTCTCGTTCACGACATTGCAAAAACAGGTTCGTATATAGTGGGATTGTGGTGGATATTAGGGACAATAAAGAGGTTCGTAGTGAGAATGTGGTAGATATTAGGGACCTTAAAGAGGTTCGTAGTATGATTGTTGTGGATATTGGGAACCTTAAGATGCTAGTACGTTCGATACATGGACGATCGATAAGTTCATATCCTCAGGAAAATTATTCTGAGTCCCGGACAGGAATAGAACCTGCAACCTTCTGATTGCCGGTGACATGCTCTAACGAATTAGCTACCGAGACTCAGATGGAGAGCGAAGGTTACAATGATGTATACTAGTTCGATTGATATGTGTGCTGTCTATCCGCTCGAAACGTCAGTATTTCGTCACTAAATTCTTGGCAGTTTACCACCTTTTCACTTTGCTATGTATTGATATATAGATATATACTAGATATATACTGTATATAGATATATATATATATATATATATATATATATATATATATATATATATATATAGATAGATATATAGATATATAAATATATATAGATATATACTGCTATAGTGATTAAGGTGGTTCCCTGTGATTTTATGACCGCGCGCGAGCTGGTTGTTAATTTTGCGGGACATTTACTGATAATAGGGAAATTTTATGACGTCAGCATGCATAAAAAGCCCGAAAATAAACGCAAATATCTTGTTTTGAAAAGTTGCACACTTCAAGATTAAGCTTCTACCTTTTTAATTCTGTTTTTCAAAACATTCTATTGGATAAGTTTGCTAAATGTTAAACAACAATAAATTTGGTGATATTGACAAAACCATCTGAACAACCCTACATTTATTTTTCACTAAAATGTTTCTCGAAGCAATGCCCACAAGACTATCAAGTTTGAAGAAATTTCACAGAAGGAAACGCGAGAATTGGCAGGGGAAATATCAAAAACTGTTATATTTTAGACTCGTTGCTATAGCAACGATCTTGAAAAGATAAATAAGAACACGAAAGTAATTGCGAGAATGTCACTAATCTTAATGGAGAATTTCATGAACATAAGTCACAAGGGGGGAAAACTAGGTTTTCTTAAGCACTTTAGTCCAATGTACTGTAGTTATGTATTATGTAGAAAACCTAGGGAGCCACCTTAATCTACGGTTACACTCGCCCATTCTGTCGCAATCGCGTTCCGGACCAGATCGCTGACCATTTTGAAATTCGTGTTGGCGATCGCTCTAGCAATTTCAAAATGGCGGTAATTACAGTTAACTCTCATTGAGCGACCACTCTTGTAAACGATCTTCTCCGTTGAGCGACCATCTTTACAAATTCTCATTTTATTTCTCAGTCAAACACTGTATTTAACATCTCTCGTAAGAGACCGCACCTTTGTGGTTTGATTTTAGACTTTTCTAATTGTTTTTCTTCTCTCGTAAGCGACCACCTCAAAGATTATATAGATTATTATTCTGTTATATATATATATATATATATATATATAAACTTGTGGTAGTTTGAGCACTCTAGCCCTACCGCTTCACGCTCTCTAGATGTGCGCATGACCGCTGTTTATCCCACAAGCGGTTGTCACTGGCAATCGTTTGTGTATAATTAGTTCTCATGCCCATATCTAGATTGTACCTGTAGATACGTGTCTGTAGATATTGTGCTCTCTCTCTCTCTCTCTCTCTCTCTCTCTCTATATATATATATATATATATATATATATATATATATATATATAGTACGAAATTGCATCGCCGCATGAGCCCTACTTTGGCAGTGTGTACAAACAAGATGCATGCAGACATTATAAACTTAAGAATCGCGTAAATTTTCAAATAGATAATCGTGGCCCGTTTATGTTGTCTATTTTAGGTGTTGAAGCAATTGAAATTCTATTTCGACATTCGAAAGGCGTCATAGAAGCCTTGGTACAACTTTCTACCAGAAATGCTACGACACAAGATGGAAACACTACATGTCGATATATCGCCGAGACCTTGGGCTTTTTCTGCTCTGTCGGTACGTACTGTATATATTTGTTGTCTTACAGTGGCTGTCTACATGAGAAATATTATATAGGAGTCCTATATCTAGTATTTCTCATGTAGACAGCCACTTAAGGAGCATAGGAGGAACAGGTCTTAGACTTTTCAAACGAAGGCACTTCATCAGAGTGGAAGATAAAGTGGTTCGTTAAAATACACCTACCTTTTATTGTTTTAAGATCATTATTTAGAAAAAATACTTCTTTTAGTCTTTTGGATTCGTGTTTTAACACTTGTTCAAATATTTCGCTGTTCATACTTAAAACACACCAAGAAAATAAAATTGGATACATTTTCGTGGTACACGATGAGCAAGTAGAACTGGCCAGGAACATGTCAAAGAAACAATTTCTCTTGTGCACGGGGCTAATGTATCCTAGTACTAGAAATACGTGTACGCAACAATCCCTCGCCCACCGTAATAGGCGATAAAAATCAATAACCCATTGATTTGCCAATCGAATGGACTTTATAGAAAACATTACATGTATCTCTGAGAGCCTTTAAACTATCAAGCTTGTGTTGTTCTGAATTTCATTGTTTCATAATTAGACATCAAACTAAATAACTCAAAGTGTTTACTTTTTTGGGTGCATTATTATATCAACCTGCAATGATTAAGATTTGTTTCATACAGGTATGTAAAGGCCGGATCCTCACTGTGATGTCACACTGTATAATAACTTACTGAAAATGCATGTATATATATATCTTTGGGATTATTCAATCAAAGCACTCAAAGCGTACAAAAAGTATCTCACTACTGACAATTAATCATTTTGAGGCTGCTACATAACGTGTCTAGCAGGTTTTGCTATATATATTACAGGGCATCATTTTTCACATCATTATAAATTCTAGTTAATATTTGTTACTATTATTAAGTTACAACATTATTTGTTACTATTATTATTAAGCAAAAACGTGAGTAAAAAAGTGCCAACAGATTGCCTGTTATGCATTTTGAAAGATTTTTCTATACCGTTTATAATCTCTCCCACTCAAAACCCCTTTGGAAGTAAGTTGTATAATCCCAGGGCATATAAACAGATTCTATGGCAATATCTTCTTCTGTTCAGGTTTATAAACATTATATACCGCACCTTCAAAAAATACTCTGAACACATTTGCTTAGTTTTTAATGTATCGGGACCCTGCTCCTTTATCAAAATGACACATTATAGTTACAAAAGTGAAGCCCTATTTATAACAGATTACAAGATGATGATATTCAAAAAAGTCTCTCAGGTTCAGTTCCATGGGAATAAAGCTGTTTAATTTATATGTCCAGAATCATATTTTATTCCCCCAATTAAAAAAAAATGCACATATAAATGCTCTTGTGGTGCATGCCCAATTAGTGTGTTGCCAGATTTGTTGATGAAGGTAATACTTTTAATTCGAATGATCACACATATTATATTAATTTTACATTTGATTGTTTGTTTGTAAGAAATGTAATAAAATCTATGTTAATAAAAACTATTTTAAATATACTTCACTTCAACAAGAGTAGCTTAAATATATATATAAAACCGGCATTGCATATGCAGTTCTATTCCAAGGACAAAAGTGTTTCCCCAGAAACACTAAGGCCAGGCATAACATGTGTAGGTCTATAAACCTTGTACAATGCTTGTTTACACTACTCAAATGTACAAATGCCTTTATGCCCATACAAAAATTAAAAGCACAACATTGTCATTGATGCAATGCATTACAGTAAATTATATCACATTATCACCACATTGATCAAGGGTGCACTTCACCTGCTTGTTGGTTGAGCTGACATCCATGCAATATATCTAGTATTATAAAATAATCGGAAGTAAATGAGCGACAACACGCTGTCTGATTGAGATAAAAAACCGTGTCATTCTAAGACAATATTAAAGCATAAGCTAAGCTGACGTGTTCCTCGCGTAGATTTTGTCGTTTTTGACGTAGTGTAAATCACAAAAGGAAGTCAAAGAATACCTGGATACAAGACTAATCAAGGTACTAACACAAGAGAATGTTTTAACTGCAACGTTGAATACATTTTCATCGCTAAAATCGCTAACATGTTTCCTAGCAACGCACATAGCAACGCCGCTCTGCATTTTTCATGGACTTTTAGTGTTAATTTAATGGTGTTATTTTATAAAAGGAATAAAAAGCTTTGTCTTGTGTGATTATCGAGTTATAATGGCACTCGATAAGTTAGTAAAACACAGTGGCGAAGCTGGTCGTAGCAACTGGTCATGCATGCTAATTACAATATATTTCTAAAGATCTGAATATGTAAATAGTTTCAAAATTTGCATGCCGTACGACGAAATGCTAACCTAATATCATCAAAACCCTAAACCTAACCCTAAATCTAGCCAAATTACTAACCCTAACCAAAAAAACTATGCAGAAAAGGCAAATTAATTGCTCAACACAGACTCGCAGTGTACTATTAATATTAGCCATTATTTGAGAAATTATTTTAAATTGATTTACCTTTATTTGTGTCTTTTCTTGCCCGTTAACACTGCAGTCTACAATTACGGCTTGAAATCAGCTGATAAAGTCTGTATAATTTGATGCTTTAGTCCAGAGGTTCTGCAACTTCTAGTACGCCGCCCGCCTGCTCCGAAAGGCGAAAACCCAAAGCCGCCCCCCCCAAAAAACGCTTTCGGTTTTCTGGGGGGGGGGGGTGGGGGGCGGTGGCGTAAAGGTACGTTTGTCGCGCTGACGTTAATTTAAGGTGGCTCCCTACAGTTCGAGGGCTTTTCAGCTGCGCCTACAAACAGCCTTATATATGCAAGCAGGTTTGATGGAAGCACCCATTGACATTATTTTATACTAATATGAGTATAACTAAACATGGCACAAAAGAGTAACAAAAGCATAATGTGTTACCATGGCAACCGTTGGGCTTTATAATTTTCAAAAATATCACATTTATATACCATTTTGACTTATATTTCGGTAATAAGCCTGGTGACCCCCAAATTTTTTGCGCTAATGTTAGATTATTTATGGTTTTGAAACCCCATGTGAAAAATAAAAAAAATCTGTAGAGAGGTTCTCGCTGTATAAAAAATCGCTGTTTTCTTTATTTTGGTTCTACAGAATTTTCTTAAATTTCTTCAACAAAACCTACGTGCATTAATCTATTGCTGTGCCAAATTTTAGGATATGTTACCAGGCGTTTTGGCGAATGCCGTTGCAATTAACATATGAGAAGGCTACGCGGCCAGAATACTTTGGAGACCCCACAAGATCAATGGTTTGTCATGCGCGTGCATAAAATTGCAGGCGCACTTTGGAAAACACGCGTATTCCACGCAGTTGAAGTTGTTTGGAAATTAGCAATTGCATATATTTTTGTTTGGACGTTAGCCATCTAGAAATTACTTTACGTGGTAAAGACAAAAGAAGAGCCTTATCTATCTTTTCTTCATGAATTATGTAGTTTGATTTAGATATTGAACGATATTTCCTAGTATCTTTTATTCTTTTTGCTCTTCGTGACTCGTGCTCGGCTTTCATATTGGCTTGTTGTTGGCACAATGGCAAGACAGCGATAAATCCTGGTTCTCCAAATTTCTTGTACAAAGTAAACAGATCGTCGTACGAAAGACCACTAGCAGCAAGATTTTGATCCATACCCTGAGTTAGAGGACTATTTTTATCCTTTGGATGATAAAGATTACCAACAAATGTTTGAAGTAAATTATGGCGCTTGTCGAGATAGTTCATGTCAGCTTTAGCTTTTTGTATCGAGTGTACCTGGATGCCTGTGTACCACTTCACCGTCTCCAGCCGCGTTAAGCTTATTTTCCAAAATAACTCCGAATAAACAAGCCACAAATCCCAGAAAATGTGGTGTTTTTGATGCCGAGTTTTCGCCGTCGCTGACCAATGGTTCTTTCCGCCGGTAGGATTCACAGTTTGAGAGTTGTCTCACAAACGAACTGGTGTCATAATTGACTTTTAACCCATTGTTTATTTTAGTAATTTTTTTAAAATAAATGAAACCGCGAAAATTTGTTTTTATAACGCGAAATAAACTTGGAAATGTAGCCATTTTTGAATGCTTCATAGTCTTTACTTTTTGCGTGGACGTTACACGCAAATTTCTCGCGTTCGTAATTTTATACACGAATCACGCACGTCGCGAGATTAGATACCAGACCCCTATGATTTAAAGGGTAGGGAGCCACCTTAAATTTAAACGCCAAATGTAACTACCAAAAAGCCGTTTATAGTACGTACGTCCCAATCACAATTCCTAACCCTAATAATCCTCACTTAACCCCTTGCACTGCCAAATTATCCCTCTCTAACCCCAATTTTCCTTTGTTACCACGGCAACAATAAAGGATCGTTTACCATACATACAAATATATATATATTCCGACATAAAGGCTACTTTCACTTCCCCTTGCATAAAAAAGCGCGGGAAAAAATGCCGTCAAGATTAGCACCCTCGCCCCAGGGCCTTCGGCCCTGGACGGCGCTTCGCGCCGCCGGGCGAGGGGATAACGGTTTTTGACGACGTGACGGCGGCCATGTTGGATCTCCTCTCCAATATGTCGCCGTCACGTGGTCGTGCATGCGGTACAATGCATTTAGACACTTGAACAATGGCTTGAAATCGAGGTTGTATATAAAGGATAACAGTAAAACGCAGCACGATCTCATTACCAACCTTGACTTGAAACCATTGTTTCGTGGGCATTGAAGGAAATTTATTGAATGAAATATGTATGTCTTTAATGTTTTGTTTCATGAGCTGTAGCAATTACAAAGTTTTGAGTGATTTCTTTTAATAATATTGGAAGGATATACATGATTTTCTAATGTTGTGTACAACTTGCTACGTCATAGATCAGCTCATTTAAATATCACATAAGTCTAAATATCTCAAGAATTGAGTGAAATATGGAAGAGCTGTAAGTTGTTATTCCTCATTGTTTTAAGAGTTTTTTCAAATAAATAAACTTAATTTTCGATTCATTTCCACTTTAAGACGTTGTTTCCGTCATGATCAGACAGGTATACGACATCTATAATATGAGTTAGTATGATGTTATCTATCACAAATCTTCAACTTTCATTGACTAAATTAAGTTAAATTCGGCTGAATTAAACGCGACTATTCTGCGATATAAACCAGGCGTTAACCAGCTTAAAGTGATTTCATTCAACAATCTTTAAGATATACAGGATTTTCCAATGTTGTGTACAACTTTCTACGTCATAGATTATCTCATTTGAATCTATGACTATCTCAAGAAGTAATTGTTAAATATGGAAGAGCTGTAAATTATTATTCCTCATTGTTTTAAGAGTTCTTTCAAATAAGACAAACTTAATTTTCGATTCATTGGCACTTTAATTCGGTGTTACACATGATGATTTTTATTTTAATTCGGTGTTACACATAAATGTGCATACTATATATATAACCCCAAATACGATAGATTCTACATGAAGTGAATAATTAAATGCCAAAATGTCAAGTGCATTACCAACGTTTGAATTAGGTCAAATATCTGTAGCAGCAGAATATTGTTTCCAAAATAACGACTCATTTGACGTCACACTCATTAGTAATATTTCGAACAAACAAAACTTTTATAGAACATCAACACAAAGTTCAAATTATAAAACAATTTGACATTCAACTAGTCACTTCATGTAGAATCTATATCAGGAATATCGTATTTGGTGTTATGGAAGTTTAAAAATTGTCGTTAAAAATCGTCCCGTTAACATCAGCAGTATTTAGTTGATTTCAATTAAATTCGTCTGAATTAAATGAGATGATTGTTCGACGTTTGAAACTTACAACAAAACGCCCGCTAGGCGTTAACTCGGGCTACTTGTGGGCTGGCATCGTGGCATACAGAACTCGGTCGATCTGGAGGTCCTAACTGTAATCATAACCCTAACACCTCCTAGAGTTTCATCTTAACCGCCCTGCGGGATTTCCCCCATCCATGGTCCCCAGACCTCGCACGCCATGTATTTGTTGAAGATGCATGTTTATTAATTGTAGATTTTGAACGTTATCTCGGCCAATATTTAACCGATTTCAATTCTGAAAACAGATTTGGAATTACATAACATATGACTATTATATTATGCGAACGTGCACACTGCATACCCTTCGTAAAAACCTGTTTATGTACTAAAAAAATAGTCGGCAATACGCACGAAGGCCGCTTCGTCGTAGATTTTTGAACGTTTATATCTCGTTCAATATTTACTCGATTTCAATTCTGAAAATAGATTTGGAATCACCGAGTCAAAGTATCTATACTTTGGCATTCGTAACTTACTTGGCATTGATTATAGTCTCATTGAGATCGCGGACGAACCGTTTCGAAATCGCTCGTCATCTTTAAGTATAGGTCTACCGCGATCAGCGTGTGCAGTTGTAAGCATGGTGAGCGTATTCACGATCAACACAGTTGTCAGCCACATTGCTGATTAAGTCAGTTACTTTCAAAATCTAACAACAACTCGACGAAAAGCAAAGCTGTCGCAAAGAAAGAACTCGGCTATTGACCCGCGGCGTTTGCGATTGTAAGCATTGTTACCATGTTTGTGATCAAGATACTTGCTAGCAACATTCCTTATGAATCTTATCACAAATTTACTAATTCTTCGGATAGTTTGAACGAACACTCGAGCAATAGCGACCAAAGAAAATGGCACACCGCAAAGCCTATCGGGATGATGCAATAATTACAACTTGTAGACAGGAAAAATACAGGAAAGCCACCGAAACCTAGGCTCGGCTACCACAGGTAGCCCGAGTAATTAGGGAAGTGCATGTCTATATTAGACTACAATCGCACCACCTGCCTGGTAAAGCTAGGGTGTAAAGTCGTGTTTGTTTTGTTTAAACTAGAGACCATTCAGTACGACGTGATAAAGGCGGGTGCTTTGAAAGCAGTGCTGATATTTGCGATGATGGATGATGTTGACGTGAAGTTCTGGTCCACTTCGTTGCTGCTCAATTTATCCATGTCCTCGGACAATCTAAAAGAGGAGATTGTTAAAGAAGGTGGTGTAAGGATACTCATCGATCTCGCTGTCAGTGATACTGATGAACCGCAGATTGCAAAGCAGGCCGCAAAGGCGTTAATCATGCTGGGGTTTATTGGTAAGGAGTTTATTGGTAAGGTGTTCATTGGTAAGGGGTTTATTGGTAAGGTGTGTTTATTGGTAAGGGGTTTGTTGGTAAGGTTTTTATATTGGTAAGGGGTTTATTGGTAAGGGGTTTATTGGTAAGGTATTTATTGGTAAGGTGTGTTTATTGGTAAGGTGTTTATTGGTAAGGTGTTTATTGGTAAGGTGTTTATTGGTAAGGTGTTTATTGGTAAGGTGTTTATTGGTAAGGTGTGTTTATTGGTAAGGTGTTTATTGGTAAGGTGTATTTATTGGTAAGGTGTTTATTGGTAAGGTGTGTTTATTAGTAAGGTGTGTTTATTGGTAAGGTGTTTATTGGTAAGGTGTTTATTGGTAAGGTGTTTATTGGTAAGGTGTTTATTGGTAAGGTGTTTATTGGTAAGATGTTTATTGGTAAGGTGTTTATTGGTAAGGTGTTTATTGGTAAGGTGTTTATTGGTAAGGTGTTTATTGGTAAGGTGTTTATTGGTAAGGTGTTTATTGGTAAGGTGTTTATTGGTAAGGTGTTTATTGGTAAGGTATCTACTGGTAAGGTGTTTATTGGTAAGGTGTTTATTGGTAAGGTGTTTATTGGTAAGGTGTTTATTGGTAAGGTGTTCAATGGTAACCAGTACACATTGAAAACTTCGCTATATCATCGAGTCCCTTGTAGCTCAATGATCAGAATCTAAATCAGTTAAAATCATATCGCATAAATTCAGAGAACTTTCGGGACGTTATAATGCAGATGAGGAGATGAAAGCATAATTTGAATCTACACGTGTGAATATTTCATTTTCCTATGATAAACACAACCTTGTAATAGTGAGGTCTTTAAGACCACTTTTATTGTCCATCGAAGTTGAGCTCAGTTTCTTTGTCAAAATATCACATACGCCCTGATGTTACTCGACGAAGGCGAAGCTTATATCTACGTTGCCTCGTGAAGTTTGAAATAATTGCTGTCTTGGCCTCTTTAGAAATAGAATAATAACTGGTTCCCGACTCTCCATGTCCATTTCTTCGTCAAATGATAACATATTAACGATTCCTAGACCCATTTAGCGCACCAACCTTTGCCAGCGAGTTTTTTCTATGTCCATCCGTTAACAAGTAGATCTTGTTTCCAATTAGGTAGACTTTTGTGATTCTAGATACTTGCTTCTGTGTTGATCTGACGTCCTCGGGATACAAGTCTTCGTGTAGCGTTCTCGTGGATGGCATCGAACATTCGCCCAATGAACTTGGAATAAATGTCGTCGTCGTCGACCCAATGACGTTGAGTGTGGTAGAAACGGAGACATTTGATACAGGACACGACGCAAACGCATCGTCCAAATTAACACAGTACATCGGAACATTACCTGAAATGTCGTTGGTGTTGGCTGTCGTTAGAGGAGAGGCGAATTACTTCCTAACCGGTGCGTGAATATTTAATAATTTTAATTTTAACAAATCATAAGTAATTAATTATAGGTAATTGATTTAGTAATTAATAATTAATTAATTAATTAATTAACAATAAAACATGAACGAAGGAGAGTCAGAGTGAGTATGGTAAGCGCACGGGGAGGGGGTGTTTGATGAGGAATGATGAGGGTGATGGAACAAAAAAGGGTTTTTGTTTATCATGCACCAAGCTCTAGGCTGAAATTTAGAGAGCCACGGTATCTAGATTGTCTATATCTTTATTTTTTGCAGAGGACGCCAAGGATGCCCTTGCAAACTTAGGCTTGACTGGGTATGAGTACAATACTGGAGAATTATGGGTGTTTTCTGGTCAGAGACGTTGTAGTCAGGAAATTCCTGGTAAAGTGCATTTCAAACATGGTTATGATGGCGCGAAACTGAAAATTGAAATCCCTCAGGGTAAACTACGTTAAATCTTTTGAGAAGTGTTATCCAAGTGCGATACAACACAAGTTGTTGTACAGCATTGATGGGTTAACAAGATAGAGTTTAAGAAAGTACAACGCGGACGTCATGCAGGAACGACGTGTGTTTACAATAGAATTTGTTTTCCAAAACAAACGAAATTAATAATTTTCTGCCCTTGAGTATTAACTCACGATATATTATTGAGAGCATTTTTACTTCTTAGTAATGGCGTTGACAGCGAAAATGTAGAAAACGTTGGGTTGTATACTTATCATACAATTAATCAGGTACATTTAAGAAAAAGGGGAACAAACCTTCTATTGTTTTGGGTTGTCTGATTGGGTTGTATGATACAACGGTGGGTAAGCACATGTGACCGGAAATTTTAGTGGCTAATTTTTGCGCTTTTTAGTTTATTTTTGCATTGTCTACGATATAGATTCTTCTTTCATCATTTACACTATTTTCTTTTTGAAAACCATTGGAACTTTTAATATTCAAACAAGATAGATAATTTTACCCATTCTACAAGTTGACTGATATAAGGCCTCGCACGACAGCCGTGTATTCTGATAATGCAAAATCTCCGTATATATTTTTATCATTTTCAGAATTTCCGTCTATCGTTTTTTCAGGCACCTACGTTAACTATCAAGTAGAAGTTCTTATCATTGCCCCCCTTCTGGATATTTTAATGAGCACTCCTCCTGAAAGCAATATCAGCAAAGTATCCGAGTTAGAGTTGCTAGCAGTATTGGCCAGACACGGCAGTCATTGCCAAGGTATGGTGTTTTCGTTAGAAATCCTTGCAATATTAATGGCCTGCTTCTATAGAAGCGAGTTACCCGGCTTACCGGAGAAAACACTTTACGTTTCACTCTTTAATGAAAGGCCTTCGCTCGTAACATTAAAGGACATTTTCCACTTCACAATTTCGCTCGTCGCCAGAGGAAAAAATACGCGGCAAAAACCTTCTTAGCGAAATTATGTTCTCTACTTTCGCGGGAGCTTTCAAAACAAAGCAACTATCTCCGACCAGTCGACCACCAGCGAAAACAGAAAACATGATGTCGATGTCGAAATATTGGTGAGCGAAACGGTGAAGTGGGAAATTATTTTCATACGCGATTTCGGTAGTTTACCAACCTTCTACATAACTCACTACTTTCTTCGTTCGTTCGTTCGTTCGTTCGTTCGTTCGTTCGTTCGTTCGTTCGTTCGTTCGTTCGTTCGTTCGTTCGTTCGTTCGTTCGTTCGTTCGTTCGTTCGTTCGTTCGTTCGTTCGTTCGTTCGTGCAATAAAACATGCTTTGTTTCTATGATGCAGTGTGTATTTTATTAAAGAGAAAAATAGCAATTCGATAATCCTTCAGTCTTTTCTAAAACATACTATACCTGCAGAATATAGTTTACGTGCAGAATACACTGGCTGATTGATTCCCTTTCATTTAACCATTCGATGTAGTGATGTTGCAAAACTTGGGATTCCTTGAATACATGGCAAAATTGATATGGAACATGGGATCAGGTTCATTGAATGACTTACGCTCGAATCCTATGTTAGCTGCCCACTGTATTGGTGCGATGAAGACTATCTCACAACTTGTTCTGTCAGAGGGTGCTGTAGTAAGGTAACGCTTGGACTACGTTAAAGGGGTACTCCAGTCAAAATACAAGTGAGTTCATATGAAAGATCTGACTGACTTTAGTTTATTTCCAAAGTTTTAGCATTCAAATCAATTATTAAATTAAGAAGATATGGCTAGTTTGTCCAATTTCGACGCCATAATTGTTTCTCAAATATGACGTCACTGAGTGATTCTATCTCGTATTATGCCTAAGAGCTCTTGAGGAACTAAATAGTTTATAATTTATAGTTTTGTCCAAAGAGCATTCGCAACAGCTATCACTATATGATCGCCATCAAAATAACTCCACTGCCGATAAGAATCACTCAATGACGTCGTATTTTCAAAACAAATATGGGGTCAAAATCCTCAAATTTTCAACTTCAACTAGCCATATCTTCTTAATTAAATTGATAGGAATGCTGAAACTTTGGGAATAAACAAAAGTTCTTTCATATGAACTACATTTGTATTTTTGGCTGGTGTATCCCCCTTTATCTGATATATTATGCATATACAAACCTTTTAAAGTGGCAGTAAAATCCATTTCCTAATTTTTCAAATTTTTGTGCTTAGTCATTTACTTAACTAACGGATGTTAGTATAAACTCCATAATGAAAGGCCCAACTTTATCGAGTTTTAGTTGTTTTCCAAGAAATTTATGGCCGCCATTAATTTGGCCGATAAACGAAGAGAAACTGTTACGAGTTGCTTCTGACATCATCTACGCAACACGCAAAGTTAGTCAGAGTGTTTGCTTCCAATTGAACTTAGTTGGGAATTTTAGGTCATGTTACGAAGGAAACTACTAGCAAAAACACGGCTCTACACTATGAATTAACTTTGCTTTGCTTTGTTGTTTGCACTTTGATTGGTTGATATATGGTCACATGACATTCAGCAAACAAACTGCACCCTACACTGAACTCTATATATAACTGGAACGCTGAATTCAGTTGGAAGTAGCACGAGAGTGGGGTGTTATACCAGTTGTTTTTCATGTTTTTCTTGTTTTTTGGCCGTCATGGAGATATTTTGGACGTCGGTTTCAGTCTCCGGAAGACGAACCACACGCAGCTTTTTCTTATTTTTTCAACATTTGTAATTTATATTCTCATATTTAAAGGGGCCTGAGACTGGCGTCAAAGAAAACCCCATGTCCTCCATTTTGGCTTCACTTTTTGTTTGGCAGTCAGCATCCCAATCATAGAGATAATCAGTAAAAACGTTGAACGCCGATTGAAGGGCAAACTACAAATTTTGCGGGTTTTTTCACAATTTGTCCATTTAGCGATAAAGCCTGTTGTTTTATTGTTACTTGGGCCATTTTCGGCTGAGTAAAGATCAAAATGATTGCTTTAATATGAAATATAATATAAAATTACCCTCTAATTTACCCAAGATGGCGGCGTTCAATTGGTTACCCGGGGTTGACTGAAATTAAGATTGGATACCCGCTCTAGTTTTATTTGATCTCAATTATATAGAGTTCAGTGACTGTAACCCGTTAAAGTAGGTCAGCGGGCAACATTTGTTTCAACCAGAGGCTGACATTGAAATTTTTCTCGCTTCCGCACGTGACAGTGTGGCACCGCCGTGGCAGTGTAGTGAAATGTCTCACATTTACGCACGTGATGAGGTCGTGGCCGTGTAGTGAAATATCGCACGTTTACGCACGTGATGAGGCCGTGGCAGTGTAGTGAAATATAGCACGCTTACGCACGTGATGAGGCCGTGGCAGTGTAGTGAAATATCGCACGCTTACGCACGTGATGAGGCCGTGGCAGTGTAGTGAAATATCGCACGCTTACGCACATGATGAGGCCGTGACAGTGTGGTAAAATGTCTCGCGCTTAATTAGCCTTTAGAGCGCTGTTGCACTATGCAACTTATCATGCAACTTGTCTCACAACGGCTGATTCTGTTGTGTTGTCGTTGCACGAGAATGGGGTGTTACACAAGGCAACGTTTCGTGCAACTTGACCCGCAAAGTTTCACCATCTTTGTGTTTCAGTGTTTGTCACAAGGTACGCATGTGGATCGCGAGTCGCCAAACAGGAAAATTGAGAGACAAGTTGCAGATGGGGGTGTTACATTGTGCAACGCTGAAAAAGTTCCTGCGATCATTGCAGAAAGTATAGAACTCGGTTATACTTGCTGTAACGACAAGCAACTTGTGTAGCAACAATTTTCGCCGTTGCGAGGTATGTTACACTTTGCAATGGTTCCTGCAACTTGTTTCGCAACACCGTTACGAGAAAACATTGCGCAGTGTAACATCGCCTTTACGGCCTCGTTTGTGTCTCGGCAATTCAAAAGAATATTTTCTTCCTAACGAGGTTATAAAGGTAAATGTACATGTGCATAAAACAATAATTAAAATGGCAGCCATTATGAAAGAGGTGAAAAAGTATTTAAAGTGCCTATCCGGGGTTTGGGGATTTTACATATTTGTGATCTTTGGAATCTCTTGAGAAGAATTGTAAAATATCTTGACGTGCGAAAATTTTATCTTCATACCTTTTACAACTGCTAAAGTAATTTACTATTCACAGGAAATGACGTAGGGCAGGGATAGGAATACAATGAAAATTTGGGAATTGAGTGAATTTTGTGTAAACAGGTGTTTCAAGTTCAGAGCCAAACTTTCTTTGTATTTTCCTGTTGAATTAGTGTGCAATAACTTCGCGTTTCCCAGCTTAGACGTAATTTTCTGTAAATAGTAAATCAAATTTAGCAGGGAAAATTAGGCATGAAGATGAAATTTTCGAACGACAAGATATATTACATTTCTTCTTCGTAGAACCCAAAGATTACGAATATGTAAAATCCCCAAACCCGGATAACCACTTTAAATGCTACTGTGACGAAAAATTCGGTTGCGTTTTAGTACAGCACCAAATAACTACGTTCACTTAATCAGTATTGAAGTGAGATAAGGTTGCCAGCTTTTCAGCTTATCTTCTCAAATTTGACCGTTTTGCATGGCCTCCATTTATGAAAAGAAGCTCAAAGTTTACACCCTTAAAGGGAAATGGCAATAAAAAATTTTTTTGTCTCATTTGAAAGAACATTAAAAAAGAAAATTACCTTTTACAGATTTTCCATATCGTTCTTGGTTCTGTAAATATTTCACTTCTTTTTAACAAAGAACATTGAACATTCCGCCATCTTGGATATGCATAACCATCCTTGGATATGCGTGACGTCACAACCAGGGTAGAAATGTTTTTTATATCAGCAATTATCGAGTCATTATAGATGCTAAATCGTAGTTGTTTTGGGTGTTGTATACTTTTAAGTGAACTAGCAATCTATTTGAACGCATTCCACTGATATTTGGGCAATTATTTACAACTTTTAGAATATTTACCCTGGTTTTGACGTCACTTAATTAGATCTAATCATAAAACAAGATGGCGGATTGCAGATATTTTTGTTCACAGATATTTCAAAAATTAAGGAAGTTACGGGGAAATTTTAAAAGGTCTTCATATATTATTTTAAATGTTCTTTCAAATGAGACAAAAAAATTTTTTATTGCCATTTCCCTTTAAATTTATTATTTTGCCTTAATATTAAGTGAGTGGACCTATTTGGTATTGTACTCTATTGTACTTTGATTTTCTGGAAAAATCACAACACGATTTTTCATTCTAGTAGCCCTTTATCATGCATAAACGTGTACACATTGTTTACGCTATGTAGGTGTATGCAGAGTGGTGTGGTCAAGGAGGTTATTGGTCTTCTCTTCTTTATCAATGATATCACTCTTCGTGTGCATAAAGAACAAAAAAGAGAGGCAAAGGTCTCAGTGAAATCTGAAGCCGTGTCCGATCTTTCATTTTTGTCATCAAGTCCCTCTGCGATGCAGGAAAAGGCCCCCTTTTCATCAGGTAAACTTTCTTGGAATGTGTACTGACAGTACTGTATAAGATACATATGAATTCTATACAAATATATCTTATTCCATGGTTTGGCAGATAATACGGGAAGGTATTTTAAGGGTTTCGAATGTATTTTAAAAATGCGAGAAACGAGTAAAATGTCTGCTCATATTATCTGCCAAACCATTGAATTTGAGGCGTTTTATATGACTCTTGCTGATGGTAGATTTTTCATTTACCACACACGTTCAAAGTTTAGTTCTTCAATGTCGTTAATTATTGGCGGCAGTTTGCATCGGGCAATTTACCTTTGATTTTCAGCCAGCAGATTTTACCTCTTTCAAACCGGTAAAACTTGTATATATGGATAATGATATATGGATATTTATATATAATAATAATAAAGACATATTAGGAGCATTATACAATAGTCTCAATGCTCTTACAACAATATATTCTTAATGTTACTTATAAAACTAATTACAGTTTCATTATAAGATAAAGCTAAGCCTACTACATATTATCACTATGAACAAAAAACTATTAATTAATTATTATTAATTATTACGCAACAAGGCCACTCGGTACTCCTCAGTTGACGAATCCCGCGAAGAACCAACCAAACAAAAAGGATAACGTGGATTGCTCGGATCAAAATCATGGCGCGTGTGTCTACAGCGAGTACATGAGTTGACAGTTCGATGAGTTTTATTCCAAGTTAATTACTTCACGCACGCGCACAGATCAAATTGAAGCACGCGCACTGTCGTCAGCATACGTAGCGTGCTTCGTTTGCTTGCGTGTGAAGACCAACCGTTTTTGCGCGAGCTTGAAAAACAAACGTTAAAAATCTCGGTATAGACAATCCGGTATTTCACTAAACATTATTTAGATTGCGAAGAACACTTTACCGACCACTTTGAGAAGTATCCCGTTCAAAATCGTACAGGAAAAAATGAAATACGAAATAATTCGCGGAGCACTTTAGTGCACGTCCAAACAGTTTCACTTCACGTCACGTCATATGTATGTTGAAAAGTTTCCCTGATTGGATAATGGTATTCTACCAAGAGCTAAAACACTCGTAGAATCCATATACATCTATACTATCTACATCCGGGATGCGAGTGGCGTATTTCTCGTATGTTACGCTCGCGAGTGACATATCGACAAAAATGCCACTTCCCACCAAAACATGGCCACCGAAACTTATGACAGTTTTGTAAAGATAAGTGATGACGAAGTTAGCCAGTTCTGCGAGCAACAGGAAAACGAAAATACCAAGAAAAAACTGTTCGTCATGAAAAAACTGTTCGTCATTTTTAAAGAGTTTCTTAAACTGCCTATGAAATGAAAATTAAGTTTGTCTTATTTAAATAAACTCCTAAAATGATAAGGAATGGTAATTTAGAGCGCTTTCATATCTCACGTCTTTTTTGAGATATTTGACTTGTGTGATATGCAAATGAAGTAGCCTATGACGTCAAGATGTTTCTACATTTTTAGAAAATTAAGAAATTAGAAATAGTAAATTAATTTGTAAATTAATTTGGGATCGCTATTCCGATGTAACGATGTTAGGTGTCGCAAAACGTCGTACTGTGCAAAGTTTCAAGTGATTTCGTTGAATAATCTCAAAGATATACTTAATTTTCTAAAAATGTGGAAACATCTTGACGTCATGGGTTATTCATTTGCATATCACAATAGTGTAAATATCTCAAGAACGACGCGAGATACGAAAGAACTCTAAATTACCATTCCTATTCATTTTCAGAATACATTGTTCTTGCCACTCGAACATAAATCTTCTCGCCACCGTGTAATATCCTCAGTAATTTAGTGTGTATTTTGCTCTCATATTTCATGTGTACTCTTCGCCTCATTACTAGGCCAAATTACGTCAGACATTTATTAATATATATGCATAGCAAATCAACATTATCACTATCGTTATCATTATTGTTGTTGTTATATTATTATTATTATTATTATTATTATTATTATTATTATTGTTATTGTTATTGTTATTATTATTATTATTATTATTATTATTATTATTATTATTATTATTATAGTCTATGATGGTACGCCAACTCTGCAGGCTAAGGAATTGATGGATCATAGTTTTGATGTTGAAATGACTTGTAACTATGAAGATTTCGAGGAAGCATTCATAAGTCTAACTCACCTGTCCGTGACGTTTCTCTATCACTGCAGCAAGCAGTACACTGACTCGCTGTACACTCCTCTGTTGGTACACGTGCTTTGGAGTACATTACTCACGTGCAACGATCAGCTGAGGAGAGCCATTGCCATACCAGTTGAGAACATCCTCACGTGCAGTGGTCACAACCAAACGCCGCTGGTAGTTAATCCAGGTAGGATACAGCTTCACAGTGTGCTCTTTTTAACTTCTTTCTAATTACTTTCACTCTCTAAAGGTCGAAGTTATATGAGGAACACATTTCTGTAACTTGTCTCGCAAAAATGTTACGTTGTACGTCGCTCGCAATATTCCGTGTATTACTTTATTGATTAAAACAAAACGTTCGGTATTATAGAAACGGTTACAGTATATGATTCTTATCGTATTATCACCTATTTTGTATATTGTGAGTCAGTGTGTAATCTAATGCATGATATCGATAACAATGTTGCTCCAACGAATATTTCCAATTTGTTTACCAAAACATCAAGGATTCATTCTTACGGTACACGATCATCAACTTTTTATATAAAAAAGTCAAGACTTGAAATACAAAAACATGCTTTATCGCGGATTGGTGCAAAATGTTGGAATGAGATTCCAACTAATTTTAGAAAATTATCCAGACGAGGCAGATGCATGCATTGATGTACCCATAATGATGTTAAAATTCAAATAATATGTAATACAATAATCCAACTCCTTTTATCCTGTTAATTGTTATATCATAATCCTATCCTTACGAAACTTCATTCATATTATACTTAACTATATTTATTCTCCAGGTTGTTTTTTTTAACTTTTTTTTGTTTGATGTAAATTTAGAAACTGATCCGCCTAGATTACCACTGTAGGTGTGTGTATATGAAACATTTTATTAAAAAATCTGAAAATCTGAAATTGTGTAAAACAAGAACCTATAAAATAATTTTCCGTATTCGTTTTTTAAATTTTTGATGCATTTTTACTGCCATGAGGATCGAGGAAGCGATTATTAAAGCGGGGGTCTGAGAGAATAAAGGCGAATACCTTATTTTATTTTATTTTTGTCTGTTCTTCAAATTATGCGATACTTGTTAGCTATTGTTTATATAAATCTGAATGCTTCTCGAGTGCCTCGTGTTTTACACGCATCCCTTGTGTAGTGACTGTAGTCGTATTCTAAGTTATAACCTCTTTGCCAACGCGACGGGAGAGACGGGACAGGTTTTTTAATTTCTTAAGTGCCTATGCAATAAAAAATTCAGTTGTAAAATAACTCTTTTGTTTTAAGGAACTCTTGAAACCATAACGACTAACCATTTACAACTTTTTCATATCTCACTTCACTCTTGAGATATTAAGATTTGTTTAATATGTAAATGATCATACTTATAACATCACACTGCATAATAACTTCTTGAAAACGCTTATATATCCTTGAGATTATGTAATGAAATCACTTGAAATGCAGGTGCATGTGCGTGGATGTATCCAATGACATTAAATATGCAAATCATCAACCAATACCATGTGATAATGGTAAAGGATTCAGAATTTTTCAATAAGTCATTATGCATTGTGATGTCATAAGTGAGATATGAAAAAGTTGTAAATGGTTAGTCTTTATAGTTTCAAGAGTTCTTTCAACCAAAAGAGTTATTTTGAAACTGAATTTTTCATTACATACAGGCACTTTAACGATCCTTTTGGGAATGCTCGTATATATTTTTTGTAAGCTACAGTGTTTCATACTACATAAAATACATTTTTGTAAGCTAAGCACAGCAAATTCCAGGTAGGACTGGCCTACCCGGGGGCCTGTACGTGGCGCCGCCCTTGAGCCTTATTAGGCAAAACTACGTCACAGTCATATAATAATTGCATGTATTCATTGTGTAGAGCGACCACCTGTGTGCCTCGACGAGAAAGAGATGACGAGAGCCTTGATGCTTAGTTCTGATCGATCAGAGGTTGTCAACTTTAACTGGACATTTGAAAGTGTTCATGCTACGCATCCAGTGAGCAGAAACAGGCACAATCATGGAACTAATCCCGCTGGATGGTATTATGAAGTTCAGATTAAAACCCAGGGAATCATGCAACTAGGTTGGTGGAGATACATTTATTAAAAACATTTTCACCGATCTCTCTTTATGGCAACGTTATCCTACTTTGACTGATATTCATCATCTTAGCAGACTTCGGAAAACGGCAGAAAAGACGGGTTTCGAAGGGTCAGCCCCCTTCATTTAGGAAGGACAATCTTTCTTTTAACTCAGTTCTTTTAAAGTGATTCTCCAATAAAAAAAGATGCCTTCTTTTTATCATATGATCTTAAAGTTATCATCACAATTAGTAATGATGCGAAATTTCAACTCAAAATGCGTTGAGAAAGAGGTTTTATTTTACGTGTAAAACGACAATTTTGTACGGCGCCATTAAAATGTAAAAATTAGCAAGGTAGATTAAAAAGTAGGTTATGACGTCATGGCCTCTAGACTAACAAATCAAAGCCAAGTTTGTTGAGCTATGGCGTCAAAAGCAGTCTCGACTCATTCCTCCCAAACTCGGCCATTTTAATTGCGGGTACTATTATAAAAAACACAAACTTTAAGCCTGAATTCCAGTCAAATTTTGTATAGTGTAATTTTTGTATAATTGCAAAAATCTGTTTGAGAAAAATCTTTTGAGAGACATTAAAATTACAACTCTTCAAGTTATCAGATATTTTCATCGCAGTAGCACTTTAACTATTATATAAGTTATGTACGGAGGATCTAGCGCAGTCCCGCTAGCATATTGCGTGAGAGCATGATACAGTGACATGGAAGATGTATTTCTTATTTATATTTTATACTAATCTGTAGGTTGGCGAACTCGTGATTGTAAATATGGTCCCGGGAAGGGCGTTGGTGTTGGAGATGACGTGCACTCGTGTGCGTTTGATGGTGCTCGAATGAAAATTTGGAATGGACCTGCGTGCCGACAGGTGGACAATGATTATGGAAAAGAATGGGCAGTCGATGATATTGTCAGCTGTTTGTTTTCGTGGCATGGTGAAGTGTCGTTTTGGCTGAACGGAGAAAATTTGGGGGTTGCCTTTGAAGACATGAATGCAGAACTAGATCATTATCCTGGAGCATCGTTAGCCATGGATCAACATTGTTGTTTTAATTTTGGTGGCGAGAAGCCGTTTAGGTATTGTGTCACAGATGCGTGATTACTGGATGTCGTGTTGCGTACAACATTTTTGCTGTGTGGTGGTGTTGTGTTGTGTTGTATTGTATTGTGTTGTGTTGTGCTATGCTGTGTTGTGCTATGCTGTGTTGTGCTTTGATGTAACTGCATGTACTCTACTGTGCTGCATATGTGTTTTGGTGCATTGTTTATCAGTTGTACGGGTCCTATGCAGTCCAAGAAATTATGTCACGGTTATTTTGCCCCAAAGGTCAACTATACCTTTTGAGGTTCTATTTTCCTCCGAAAGAGATATCATCTTACTTTGTAAAAGTGAAGAAAAAAATGAATTTCATGATATAGCGCAGGATTTATTGAGGAGTATTTCGTCGGATCTCTTGTTGCACGACCGTGTTTTGAGAAGAATGGCACTATTACCGTTATGACGTCATAGTGTCATACTGGTAATAGGTTTATTGAACAAAATAATATTCCAGTGCTTGACATTTGGTTTGTCACTTATCACTCACCGAAGAGTAAACAGTATTCCAAACTTCACTAAAATAAAATAAAACCAAAATACTGTATACAGTATTTTCTCGCCGTATGACATCAGTATGACATCACATACCGGTAGTACCAGGCTTTCTTCCGACGCGGTCGTTGTTCAACTAAGTTTAGCAAAAGGGCGGAAAACTTGATCTTTAACAGATCATAAAAGCGAAACCGAGTAACCAATTTCAATAATTTCTTCGGTTTTGAATTGAACTTTTCGAATTCTAACGAAAAATAGAATAACCTGAAAAGGTATACTTGACCTTTAACATCACACTTGTGCTTACTTAATATACCTAGATACGCAATGCCGACAGATTACATCGCAGTCAATGACAGCGTTGGAAAGCGTTTATACTCCAGACGACCTCGCTCAAAATCATATACGAAAGGTAGCTTTGAAAGCATCGCTGAAGAAGACGAAGAAGCTTCCGAAGATGTTAACAATCTTCGTAAGTTGGCGATATTTTTTTTATCAACATTTATTATATGGACAAGGGTATAATATACAACGGGCACAGGAATGTAGGAATACATACATTTTAAGACCAAACCAGTTGCGAAAAATGCAACTTCAAGGCCTTCCGGCTGCATGGAATCGAACCCGCGACCCTGCGATGCTAGTGCAGTGCTCTGACCACTGAGCTACGGAAGCCGTTGCCGAGAGCCTATAGTCACGAGTTCTGTATATATAGTAGTGATAATACCGGGATAAGATTCTGGGTATATTGTAAGTATTATTTGGCATTTCACTCGATTAAATTACAGACTCGAAATTTTCTTTCACCAACCTGTAATTTAATCGAGTGAAATGCCAAATATTACTTGCAATATACCCAGAATCTTATCCCGGCATTACCACCACTATATATATATATATATATAACTAGTGACTTGGCTCTCGGTAACGGCCTCCGTATAGCTCAGTGGTCAGAGGCTCAGAGCACTACACTAGCATCGCAGGGTCGCGGGTTCAATTCCAACCGGAAGGTGTTGATTAGGGTGGTCCATATTTGAGGTGAAAAATTTTTTTCCTCAAATTTAATCGGGACAACCCGCTATTCTGTTCTAGTCCATAAATGAAGAATTATCCTAAAATTTGAGTGAGATTGAATACATTTTGGGGGGTGCTACAGCTTTGGAAAAATATGTGTTAGTGTCAGTATTCTGAACTGCAGACGTTATGCCAATAATCGTGTCAGTGCACGTGACATGCTGAAATCTATAGTAATGGTAAAGAAAAGGTTTCCATAACTCCACTGAATAAAGCATACAATCAAAGTTTTTTTCAAAACAATTTTACTACACTCTACAAAAATTAGAAAAACGTCAAAATTTGAGATGTTCTCAATTCTTAACCAGAAGGTTAGAATCAAGCAATCCCTTTTAAAAAGAACCAGGCAAAAATGTATCGTTTTGTAAAAGTTCGACATCATCTTAAGTGGTACCAGACAGACTCCTCCTAGGTTACTACTCTAAAAGTAACTTTTTAGCACAGTCTGGAAATTGGCGACGGTGGTCTGAAACAGCCTGTAGTAGGTACTGCTTCTGTTCTTCATCATTGGTTATTGGTTTATTGTTTTCATTCATCAATGAGACGCGCCCCGTTCCCAATTATCATTTACTACTCGCAAGTTTTTCACAATATCACGAGCACTACAGAAACTCTCAATTAAATCCCATTCAGTTGGGTCGTTTTCAGGAACTCGGATAGTGTTACTGCTCACAAAATCTTCAAGATTTTTTGCCCGTATAGCAGATTGGTCAATAGTGATTCTCTTTGGTGGTTCTTCCTCACCATCAATATTAAGACCTTGTACCATTTTCCTCTTGGTCTCAGTTGACACTTTGTCATCGAAGAAAGCGAGTGCAACCAGCTCCTCGCTCAAATACAGATAATAATGAACAGATAGTTTCTTTAACGAAGCCTTCGATGTCTGTTTGGTCGGATTTCAAGGCATCTAATTCTTTTAGCCATTTGAGAATTGAGATCATGTGCTGGAGCTGAGATTGCGCACCGTGAGAGAAACCAGGACTTTACGTAATATCGTATCAGCCAAGAGTTCAATGATTTTATACCATTGACTCCTGTACGAGTTAGCGTGAACTGTCTGCGAAATAGATGGCCTTTGCCATCCATCTTGCTCGGTGCAAAACGCCCGGGGCAACGAAACGGATTCCTCGTTTTGGTATTCCACCAAGTATAATTATCGTCAACTCTAGGAACTCTCGATAATCGTCGCGGGGCTGATACTTCTCTAGTTGATCTTTGCAAAATTGATCAATATCTGCAACTGTAGTTTCATTAAATCCCATATCTAGCAATCCATGATCCAAGTTATCCTGATCAATAAATTGCCACTGGTTTTGAAATCTTTTGAAAAGTTGTATGTCTAGACCTGATGTAGGCACATGCAGACACTGAATACGGCTTCCAATATTATTTCGTGTATATGAATGGCGGCATGCGAAATACAATAGTTCCTTTTCAAACTTTTGCTCCAAAAGCACAAATGCACCATTTCGACAACCCGTGTTACAACTTGTTGTGTCAAAGCACATTGCTCTGATTCATTCGCCAATTCCCCATTCATCAATTGTGTTACATATAGCAGTAGCCATTTGTTCACCTGTGCCACCTCCTGCTAGCTTTGCTACAACAAGCAGCTGATCTGATTCTCCACCTGAAACTATTATAGGCAATAGATCGACAACTATTATTTTCCTTGTTCTTACATAGATTTCTCCACTCGTTGAAAAGACGTTCTATGGCGGTAATTACATGCTGCTTTTTCTTCGTGGAGATCCTGGCTTTATTCCAGAAACTAAGAAGTTCTACTGTGAGAACCGTTGCACATTCTCGAATAGCTTTACCTTTAGTTTCATTCCTATGGCGATTTATAAAAATGGCCAGAATTTCACGTTTTGAAGGCAATTTCGAACTAGTCAGTTCACGTTTACCAACTAACCATATTGAAAAGGTGGTAAACTGCCAAGAATTTTAGTGACGAAATACTGACGTTTCGAGCGGAGCCCTTCATCAGAGTAAGACACTTCACTTCGACGTAGCATTGTAACAATTTGGGTATTCAGCATAAAAACTTAACTCATTATTAAGCAACATATTTTGTGGAATATGCCATAAAATCTGAGATATGAAAAAAACTCACTTTTGGTTGCGACCCCTAGAATTCATTCAATCTGAATCAAATTTTAGGATAATTTCTTAATTATAGACTAGAATAGAATGACAGGTTGTCCCCATGCAATTTCAAAAAAATAATTTTTTGGACCACCCTAGTGTTGATGTTGCATTTTTCGCAACTGTTCCCGTTTTAGTCTTAATATATATATATATATATTCCTATACACTCGTTAGAGTTGCTACACTGCATTATTTCGACAGAACACCAACCTTTTTTATTTCTACACTGTACGGAGAACAACACTTTGATATCACATTTATCATCCTAGATGTCTCAAAACTTCAGCGTTGGTCTACCAGTGAACCATCACTTCGCAACAATCAAAGCATCAAACCAAGTCGTTCTTTGTCTCGTCTGGTTGAAAGACAAAGGTTCTCCTCCAGCACTTATAACCCACAACGACCTTCAACACCAAGCACTTGTCCCTCAACCCCGTCTACCCCGTTTACCCCAATTACCCCGCTGTCGCCATTTTGGTCACCTGTGTTTGCCCGTCATACGCCTGCAGGTATGTGTAAATTCTGGAATGTAGCTTACTCGCTACAGTACCTGTCCTAATTAATTTTAATATGTGACTGTGAATACCTTAAAGACCCGTTATAAAAAATAAAACTCCGAAAAGCATCACGCGTTGGTATTAAATGCGAGTATATATAGAAACGCACGAGTAGCTGGTATTTACTTATCACACAGTCATTGTCAGACCAATAACTAGTAATTAATTTTTAAAAACCTGCTACAGATTATTATTTATGGCTCATTAGCCAGAAATTGGACCCTAAGTCTTCAATTAACATGTCATAAGTTACTTGCTTGAGACTCTTATATATTTTAATGAAAATAGACTTATCTTATTACTTCATTGCTTTCAATGTCATGCAGAGATTTTTGCCAATGAAGCCGAGAATTCAAGCGAATAGTGTCTATTGAAAATATTCCAATAGGGGTTATAAGTTGTACTGTAAATCATAAGATTTTAAAACGTCTTTCTTTGATTTAGATTTATTTCCCGCTGGTAGTTGTCTCTATTTCGAAGCTGAAGTGCAAGAATCAGCATATCGTGCTCGAAATATCGGATTCCTCAATATAAAAACCGGCGAAAATGCGTCGTGTGAATTCTACGAGACTCAAACCATGTCATTCCCTTCGCAGACGGCCGACGCCTCCAACCTCACAAGAGCTCCATCTGTGATTGGGTGTGGCCTAGTGTGGCCCGACGGAGTTCTCTTCACTTTGGACGGCGT
Source organism: Chrysogorgia sp. JL179-B06 (assembly GCA_035772405.1). Taxonomy (NCBI): domain Eukaryota; kingdom Metazoa; phylum Cnidaria; class Anthozoa; order Scleralcyonacea; family Chrysogorgiidae; genus Chrysogorgia; species Chrysogorgia sp. JL179-B06. The sequence goes on from JAYKKM010000047.1 coordinate 4,382,937, forward strand.
GTTTAGCAATAACAAGTGTTATCTTCCTGATGATGACGTCGAAGAGGGTGACATTCTTCCGTACGTCACGTGCCCTAAGGTCAAAGTGAATTATGGACAAGAGCCGTTTCTCTACACGAAACGGAATGGGCTCGAGGAACGTCTAGCTACAGCGGAGATGCTGCATTATTTTTCTAGTCAGCTTTTCGAAAAAGTCAACGCTATTCAAAATAGACCATTTTCACCTGCATGAGCACGTGCGTTCTTTTTTGGAATGAAAACGAGGCTATCAGTGGTTGGCGGGCTGTACAAATATTCTAGAGTCCGTCAACATGGCGGATATTTTCTAAAAAGGACAGCGATTACACGCTGGCATTCCAGGCTAACATTTTTCGTATCCGAATTGGAAACCAACGACAAAATGGAGCCATTGAAATCACAAAAGCTCAATAGAGCGATGATGGACGTCACACGAATGAATGCCTAACCTCGTCCCCAGGCTAAGTAGAGACAGAGCGATGTTCCAGGCCCAATCTCCCTATTTTCATCGTGAAAATTTCATCCCGATTTCAGCTACACACGTAAAAAAGACACATTATGTTGCAAGTTGATAGCAGGCGTGAACATTGTGTTGTGCTGCCAACTGTGAACAATGTTTTCAACAAGGTTGTGCAGCCATGATAACAATGATGTTACATCATTCTTTATCCATCAATAGAAAAATATGCTTGTTCTATCAATATTGTTTTTCTTGTTCCAACAAAGATGAACAACCGTTGTTGGTATATCAATGATGAACAACATCGTTGAAACAACGCTGAACAACATTGTTCGTTTAACAATATTGTTCAGCCATGATCGCCGCATTGTTACAGTATGTTCAGTCAAATATACTGTAACAACGTTTTTATGGATGACATTGCTCGTCATCTAATAGAACTTTTCCCATTTTATCAGCCCGTTACGTAACTTCGTTTCTTGTTCAAACATTTTCAAAGATTATACCAAAGTTATTATTTTACTATTCTCAATTTAATGACCGATCAAACATATGGTTTGCTTTTGCTTTATCGCGTGATAAATGTACAGCAAAATCACGTGTTCACCTCGCGAGTGAAATTGGTACAAGAGTCAATAGCGCGGCTACTCCAATTTTTCACGCTGAATTTTGCCCGTTAATTCGTCGCAGTTTCAGTCGCCTTTTAATAGGAATTTTTTCAACATGTGTTTCAAATATCGTCGATAGTCACAATCAGGTTTCGATGGAGAACTCGAGTCCGCGTCCATTTGGTAGCTCAGATTTGACCTCAAACACGCGGTGCTGTCGTTTACCACGTGGATCCTGTCTTCCCAATATAGGCCCGCAGTTTCCCCGGTCCAATCTCCAAAGCTTCATGATAGCGGTGTGAATTCTTGTCACCGACATTTTGATGCTTGACCCATCTTGCTGGTTCCCCTGGAGACGATGGCATAAGCTTACTTCATTGTCTGGTGCCGCTTTTTCATATATTCTGGGTATGTGCATGTGTTCATTTGTCTTCATGTATTCACCAAAGACGATATCGACAGGTAGTCTTGGCGATCTCCGAAACAACCACAAGAATGGTGCGTAGCGAGTGGCATAATTTCTTGTACTATTATAACCGTGGACAACTTAAATCGAGATTTACAATTTTCAGGTAATGCCAGCTATACCTTCCATTTCGGGATATGGGGTTCGTGAGTGCTTAATACCACAATATTACTCGAAATGCTGAAACAACTGGTTTTCAAACTCGAGACCTTGGTCACAGTGGATTCGTGCCGGGAACCCAAAGCGTAGGACAAAATCGTTATAAATTTTACCTTCCGCAGTTTTCGATGTTTTGTTCAGTGGTATAGCGTCTGCTTGTGCAAACATTGTAAAGCGGTTCATGATCACTATATATATAGAATGTGGTCATAGCCTCATTTGCTTTTCTCCAGATGTAAGAAATCGAGCGAGATGAGATGGGCTTTTGTGGTAATGCTTTTGAATGGTGCTTTCGGTTTATGACTTGGTCGTCGTCGTTCCATTTTAGTACGGGCAAACTTTGGTTATGTGGTGTTCAATGTTAATAATAATAACATATTCATATTTATACAGGTTAGCTTGTTCAGTAATATTTACATGTTAAAAATACAGAATAAAATACCAATTAATACGTTATCGAAAAACAGTCATTAAAAAGTAGTTCTAGATAAAAAGTAAAATTTAATATGAAAGTCGTCATCCGAGAAGATACAGTTAAAAATCAAAATCAACATTTTTGCAATTAGTTTTGAACGTCATGATAGACTTCACAATTTTCACTTCATTTGGAAGTTTATTAAAAAATTTTGCTCCCATAAAAGCAAAGGATTTTCGTCCAGACTCTGTTCGAACTTTTGGAAGGATCAGACTCTTATGATTTCCACGCGTATTCTTTGTGTGAATACTCCGGATGAAGTAATCCTGCATGTAAACTCTGGGCACTATATGTCAACAAAGATTTACTGCAATAGAGCATCAGGGGTAATATCATTAAATTGTAGATAGATTCAGCAGAGAGAGCAATTTTGTTCTCGATGAAGCCTTTTTAAAAATCCTTTCCATGTGTTTGGCAAGAGTAAGGCCCTTGTCCATGATGACACCTAAATATTCATAAGTTTGTGATTCCGTGATTTTTCGCCCATTCATCTGAATTTCCATGAATTTCGATTTCGACGTTCTTTGATGTGTACAAAATAAAACGCATTCGGTTTTTGTCTTTTTCAGGTTAACTATTAGACTGTTCTCCACAAGCCAATCAGCAATTAGGTTGAAATCGTCATTGAAATGTTGCTCGATTTGTTCACAGGTCTTATCTGCAATGTATACAACCGTGTCATCTGCATGCATACAAAATAATTTCACATTGTTTCAACACTGCACTGTCTACATCATTTATCAATAAGTTAAATAAGAGAGGTTCCAAAATAGAACCCTGTGGAACTCCGCAAGAAATATGTTGAACGTCTGATTTATACCCGTTATATAGAACAAACTGTTGTCTATCAAACAAATAACTTTCAAACCATACTAATTCTCATTTATTCGATACAGGGGTAATTTCGATAAAAGCCTTCTTTAGGTCAAGGAATACCGCTCCCGCGTCATTAGCACTTTATCCATATTTTGTCTGATATAATCAGACAAAATAGTGACAGCGTGTTGCGTCGAAGACTTTCTTCTAAATCCAAAACGTCTCTTTGAAAGGAGGTTGTTGTCTTCTGAATAAGAGTAAATCTGAATATTGTAGACAACTCACTCAATGACCTTCGAGAAAACTGGTAGCACCGATATATAGGTCTGTAGTTGTCCATCAGAGCTTTATCACCCGATTTATGTATCGGTGTTATTTTGGCACATTTTTCACTTGATGGAAATACCGAATCTTCCATACTACGATTAATTAGATGTGATAACGGGCCTGCGATTGCTGTTGCACCGTCAATAATCAATGAATCTGGAATTTCATCACACCCAGAAGCTTTATTGCTTTTTAATTTATTTATAGGATGCCTTTCACTTCACTGCTGTTGGTTTCTCTAAATTTGAAAACACAACCATTTTGGTTTAATCTGCTTCGTAGATATTGATGGTCATGATTTCTGCAAATGGAGTTGATCAGGTGTGGTAGGGACTCTTGCAATATCTTGCCAGCACGAGTAAAAAATGAGCAAAATTCGTTTGTTATTAATTGTTTGTCCGAGGTATATTCTTTCCATTTATTTTATTTTGAAAACATTGCAAGAGCTTCTTTCCGAGATTTTCGTGGGAAAACATCGCTTTATTTGATTCCATAATTCCTGTGGTCTGTTGATATTTTCTCGCAGGATAGACCTTGTGTATGTTGCTTTAAAACAAAATATTTGGCAAGATACTGAGAATGTCACAACAACTGTAATGATCAGCATAGAAATCCGACGTTCTCTCTGCATTCGCAAGTGAACGGATAAGAGTCACTGGAATTTGTCGAAAGGAAACCTGCATATGGATCTCTCTGCGGGTGTTCCCTTCTCATCCTTGCGAGAGATTAGGATTAGAATCTGGATTGACGTTTTTTAGATTAAAAAGTCTATAAATTATTAATCACATTTCAAGAAAATAATTGTGCGCCTATTTGATTAAGGTATAAGCCGTAACGATCGAATGCTCTTCTTTCTAAATTGTATATATTTTTATTTATAGTATATTTATAGAGCGGGGCTCATAAATGCGCGAGGCCCCTAAATGCGCGGGGCCCCTAAATGCGCGGGCCCCCTTTAGGGCCCCCGCGTATTTAGGGCCCCCTCGTGCTTTTATGAGCCCGCTCTTTTAGGGGCGGGGCCCCTAAAAGCGCGAGGCCCCCAAAAGCGCGAGGCCCGTGGCATATGCCACTTCTGCCATATGGTTAATCCGGCACTGCTGGCTACAAAAGCAGTTTTATGTTGGCTGTCTTTATCAATGAAACCTTGGAGACATACAGTATATACTTTGCCTTGATCCAACAACGAAAACTATTTATTTCCTCCTAAATTCTCTCACATAAGCGAAGTAGAAATTTACCGCACATATAGTTTCATATTTTAAAGGAATGAAAATCTACGTCTGCGAGATTGCCATCGATCTGCGTCCGCGCGATCAGAGGGTTGTGGGTTTGAATTATATTTTCATGTTGGATTCAAATATTCATCCATTTTGGAGAAAGAAAAAAAGATTTATATAGTTTGTCATCGTTCTCATATTTTAGTCCAGTTCTTATATTTTAATTCTCAATATTCACAATATGAATATTGTTTTTAGTTACCATAGTGATTTTCGAATTTAATTAAAGCTGAGAAGATAAAAGTGTCAACATCAGTTGGTTTATTTAATAAAAATTGCAATTAAAAATGAAATAATTGCGTTTTCTATTTGCAGCGCACACAACTCTAAATAGCAGAATTGAAATGCTGTTCAACGCTTTTTCCAACCACTCTGAACTACAGAAACAAGACGAGTCCTTACGAATATGGAGTTTAGTATTCATTATGCTGACAGCGTTCATCGGTCACACGTTGGTCTTCCTTGCCATGTATCGCGAACAGTATCTTCGGACCATCCCAAACTTGTTCATCTTAAATCTAAGTATTGCTGACTTTCTGTTTAGTGCCATTGTCCCTACAACGCACCTGATTCGTATGTTTCGTCACCAAACATCGCTGACTGCGATTCCCTGTTATATCAGTGGCGTCTCAAGTATACTTTTTTGTATGGCATCCATCAACACTTTGATGTTTATAACCATCGAACGATATATGGCAACGAACTATCCTATAAGATACAGGCAACGATTTGATAGCAGATTTCTAAAGGTCACCTTGGTTGGTATCTGGTGTTGGAGCGCACTCCTAAGCGCTTTTCCATTTTTCACGTCCAAGTATGTTTATATCAAAGAGTTCTTCCACTGTTCTCCTAATTGGGCCAACGACCTAATAATGACACTTATATTCATCTTCTTTGGCATCGTCTTTCAATATATTACCGTTATCTACTGTAACGTTAAAGTCATCCAAGCTATACGGAGAAGGAGTGAGATCCACGCAGGTTCCCTTTCGACAAATTCCAGGAACTCCGTTCACTTGCGAATGCAGAGAGAACGTCGGATTTCTATACTTACCATTATAGTTGTTGTGACATTCTCAGTATGTTGGGCTCCGTACACCATAGTCATGGTCTGTCTTGTGAGTGGAAAGCGTGACCTGCCTGAGAACTTCACGCGGCTTGCTATAATGTTGACCGTATTGAATAGTAGTTGTAATCCTATAATATACGGAGTTCTCAACAAGAAATTTCGAAAAGCATTTAAGAAAATTTTGTGCTGTAAATAATTATTTTAAGCCAGTATTGAAGAAATCATTCTGTTGATCACATGCATTCACGATGTTCTTCTGGTGGAAACTCATCATAATTTTAATGTAAACTGCTGTAAGGAATTACTTTATGAGAGAGAGGTTACTGTTGATCTATGGTTATAAAACATTCCAAGCGATGTGAACGCCCGATGTTAAAAATTTACAAAAGCATAGGTTGAATACCAATCGTTGCACGGATAAATTATAGTTAACACAAACTACTGCAACAATTCAAACTAGACAATTCTCGAATAACTTGCAGAAAAATGACACGAGGTCGAGGATCGTATATTTGTTACCGCGGGTACTGTATACTATCTTACTTTATATATAAATGCATGGACAGTAAATGTTGAACGTAGACACAAGGTTTACTGCATGGCTTTACTGGGCATTTCACTGTGCACGTATACGTTTCAAAACTAGAAAGTGAATTATAAATGAGCAAAGTACACTTCTTCATCAACTATTTACGTGAACGATTCAAGTAAATCTAGGATGAGAAATGTCACTCACCCCCCCAAAATATTTTGCATTACTATTTCCACTTTCGACTATTTCCATCTGTGAGTGTTTTAATAGTATTAATAGCATTGTGTACCAGCTGTTACGCTGGGCTAATCCACTATATATGTATAGTTGCTAGGTTGCTATCGGACTACTGTAATAATGCTTGATGAATTTTATTCAAATTTCAAGAAAAGAACACGTTGTCTGTTTCGAAAGACATATTACCGCAAAGAATACAAATAATTATTTTTGGGACCGTCCAGGAAAGAAAAATTAATTTTCATGCAGTTGTTGCATCCAGAGTTCAGCTATAGAGTTGTCGGATGCATTTAGTTGTGCTTTTGAGCGCTTCTGAATGTGTACTGAACTACACTGATGTACTTCAAAAACAGCGTCGAATATTGGTTATGATTACTTTGTGTGCTATAATGCACGCTATATGTAGCCATAGTGTACCTTACAATTGCTCAGTCTTGTGTATCGAGAGCATTCATAGGGATCACAATAATGTTACCTTAATTCTGTCAAATGCGTTTGCAATCAACCATTTATGAAAACAAGAGTTGTGAACAAGAACTTTCGCAAAGAAATTCGAATGTTGGGGTGTATACAGGTAATCCCTGAAGTGTTCGCATACGACCCACTTTAATGACAAGAATTCTAACTTTCCTGCAGGTGCTTCGCTGTAGGTGGTATTTTTTCGGCTGCTGTCAATGTCCGTAATCCATATCCAATCAACCTTATCTTCCCTTTTTGTTCTTTATAAACGACAGCTTCTAGACCAGATCTGATGCGTCTGTGCTAATTTGGAATCCGTAGACGGTCGGTAGCATCTTTAGTGGTCGGTAGCATTTTTTTATTATGTATATGGTTCAAGTCGGTTCACACTTACAATGGGATTACATAAATATTGATTATCAACGGAATATTACAAGTTCGCTTGCATAACTGAGTGGTCTGTGTCATTGACTTTTACTTGCTAGGTCGGTGTTTGAGTGTTGGGTGAGTATGATTTTTCCACTTTTTTCATTTTTACTTTCCTTTTTTTCTTTTTAATAGGTTTAGGGTTAAGGTTTGGGTTAGTTTTACGGTTTGGTTTAGAATATTATCAAAAAAATAGTCGTGCGTAAAAAAGTCCCAAGATGCTACCGACCGTCTACGGATTCCAAATGCGCTGCGTCTGTAAGTGGTACGAAAATTTTTCTATAATTAGGATATGCCAATATAGTTGGTTGATGAACGATCAAATGATCGATGAACGTTAACAATGCATTTTGGTGTATGGTTTGCCATTTCACTGGTTTTGTTGATGGAACTTGTTTCCGATTTTTTAGACTGAATATTCTGTAATATCCCCAGTAGTCGAAGGAGTTTGCGAACTGCATCTCCGATATTTCGTGGTGGCAAGCTCTTTAGGGATGGTACTGCTTCCAGATTCGCTGGATCTATACGATTCAACTGACAAATCGTCCTAGATTTGTAGAACATTTCGAATGTGTTCAACATGTTCTTCAAAGGTTTGGCGAAAAACAATGATGTCGTCCAGATAAGGGCTACAGAAATCGTCTCATATGCCTTCTAAGAACCTTTGAAAAGTTGCTGGTGCATTAGTTAAGCCAAAGGGGATCCTCGACCATTCATATAGCCCTCAGGGGTAATTAATGTTGTCAGATGTTTATTCTTGGGATCCATAATTTTGTCGGTCTTGTACTGTCCTTTTATCGAGTTCTCAATAATCAACGCACATGCAGTCGTAAAACACCGTCTTTTTCCGAACACAAACCACCGGCGGTGAAATAGCATGATCTTAACTTGTTAATCCAGCCACGATTTAAGAGATCATTTATATATTGTTTAACTTATGGATAGAGCGGACGGGGAATTGACGAGTATGTCTTTTGTACCGGAATAGTGTCGGTGATTTTCAAATTCTGGCTCTTTGCCCAGTCAATGTCGTCATCACTTTGCGAAAAAGACTGGATTTCTTCTTGATGTCGCACCATTTTCCATCACTGCACTTAGCTGTTCGAAGTCAATGTTATCCAGTCTTTTGTCTCTCTCCCTTCAGCTTATAGCTGGTCCGGTGTTGTAGCTTTCTCTCTTTTTTTGGTTTTGGTGTTTGTATATATAGCAGCTGGTTGCGTACAGCTCAACTGTTGTCTAATTTTCACCTCCAACAGTGTTACTGACTTTACCAGTTGAAATCGGCACAAAGGTTATCCGTCTGTTTAGGACTATATCATGGCAGGTAGTATTTGAGACACTTTCGACTTCTCCCATGTTGGCACGACAAGGAACCGAAACTGTTTGTTTGGTTCTGGAAATGATAATGGTCCTTTTAATTGTCCTTACATTACACAGGTCACAAAAAAATTATTGTCATCTTCTGTTGTCTTTCTCACGAGGTTCACCAATGCTTTTATGCTGGTATATCTTCTGTTACCCTATAATTGGTTGTTCCATTCTTGCTTCTGACACTAACATTAGCACTTGGATATGTATAGCATGCATACTTCTTGTCACCACTGATTTCTGTCCAGCCTTTGTACGGCTTTTTATTTAGTACATGGTGACGTCCGGAGCGTATTTGAATAGTCGATACGTTTTCTTAGAGGAATCGTTCAGAGATTAATCTTGGGCACCTGTGTCCAACAGAACTTTCGCCTCCACACCCTCCATGAAACAGCTACGTATCAAACAGCGCCTACCGTCTCGCTATACTGCTGAGATGTTCCTTAGGAGTTAAATGACTTACATATACATCGTCTCTTGTCCTTGGCACTTTCCATTCCTGCTTTTACAGTGCTTCTCCGGAGAAATTTACACATTGTCTTGTTATCTTTCTTTTGGCAAAATGAACAAGCATGGGTCTCTAGGTGATTATTGACTACTTCTGGTCACTCAGTTGTAGTACTTTCCGGTGGTTTCCCAATTCAGTACCGGCCTGATCTTGGTGCATTTCCACGCTTCTCCACCCTTTGCAAAGTGCTCACTCTGACCACTGCTTTAGATGTGGTAATAAAGCAGCGGTCTAAGGCAGTGGTCACAGCTTGGGCTGGCATCCTCAATTGTAATTCTACCACCTCAGTCTATACCTCTTCCAGCATTGTTTGAAATTTTTCATGCCGCAGTCAAATCAGCAAAGAACATCCTCCGTAAAGCTTCAGAAAGTGGTCATAACCCCCTACTTGGCCATCCTCGCTCAGAGAAATACGCCCACAGAGGAGATGGATTCAAGTCCAGCACAGAGGCTGCTGGGAAGACGAACGAAAACCTGCCTACCCATGACGACAGAGCTGCTGAAACCTAAAGGAATTAACGCTAAGAAGGTTACGGAACAAATTGTGTGGCGCCAAACGAGACAAGCACTTTATTACAACAGAGGAGCAAAAGATTTGAGACCACTGGAAGAAGGTGACATTGTGCGATTGAGACCGTTTAGCCTAACCAAGAAGGGGGCCATCTGGCATAAAGGAGTCATCACGAGGAAGATCAACGAAAGATCATACATAGTTGAGACTGATAGTGGAGGATCATACTGTAGAAACCGAGTAGATCTAAGGAAAACAAAGGAAGATCCATCTGCAACGGCAACACCAGCATTCGAGTGGGAAGGCCAAGATGTATAAATTAGCAACAGCCAAGATCGAAGACAAGCTCCAGAAGAAACAACAACGGAAGACCAGTCTGAACAAAGCGAAAGCAGCAACACGCCATACACGGACAATACCACACAGATGACACCGCCGACATTACCACCCGCCTGCAGACAATCGGTGGGAACCGACATACATCAAAGACTATATCAGATATTAGGAACAATAATTTGTTGTATTAGTAAACTGAGATACTTCAAGAATTTAGTCAATAACAAAAAAATTTTTTTAGGTAAATGAAAATTTTTTTTATGTAAATGAGCGAGAATACGCTGTCTGATTGGTTACTGAGCTCAAAAGCCGTGTATTATTTAACAATTAGACAACTGGTCCTCGTTGTCTAATTGTTTTAGTAGAAACAAATTAGTGGACTATTACAAATCATGCATTCTCCAAAAAATTATCCAAAAACTCATCTGAAACCTCCCCATATTGTTTTGAGCGCGTTTCGCCATCATGGTCCATCACGAATAGACAACGGTTGAGTAGCCAATCAGAATACAGCATTTTTAATGACCATGGTCAGTTTCTACTAAAACTCAATAAAGCATAAGCTGACGTCATTCCTCGCGTAGATTTTGTCGTTTTGGATTTAAATCGCAAAAGGAAGTCAAAGAATACCTGGATACAAGGCTAATCAAGATACTAACACAACAGAATGTTTTAACTGCAACGTTGAGTGCATTCTCATCGCTAAAATAGCCAACGTGTTTTCAACAAAGGCTTCCTAGCATGCAACGCACATAGCAAGGCCTCTTATAACAGGTCGTAAATCTACATTTTTCATGGCTTTATTGTTAATTTAATGGTGTTCTTTTATAAAAGAAATAAAAAACTTGGTCTTCATGTGTGATTATCGCGTTATAATGGCACTCGAGAAGATAGTTAAACATATATATATATATATATATATATATATATATATATATATATATAGAATATATATATAGAATATATATATATATATATTTATATATATATATATATATATATATATATATATATATATATATATATATATTTGTGGATTTTCACCTCCAACCTATCATAAAGACCTTACCTTATATTATTAAGGACACTACAGATTTTCTTGGTAAACTTAGGATGTTGGGTGATATTCCAGATAATGCAATTATCTGTTCTATGGATGTTGTTGGTTTATATCCACATATACCTCATGGTGAGGGATTGAATTGTATGAAGGAAATTATTGAGGAATTTGTTAATGAATCAGATTTGAATAATATGTGTATCGGAGCGGAGGATTTGGTAGATGTGGCTAAGTTTATTTTAGAAAATAATTATTTTGAATTTGAGGACAACATCTATAGACAGAAATTGGGTACTGCTATAGGTACTAAGTTTGCTCCATCTTTTGCTAACATGTTTATGAGTAAACTTAAAGTAGAATGTTAAAGGTTATCACCTGACATCTTGGGTTTGGTGGAGGTTTTTAGATGATATTTTTCTAATATGGTTACATGGAGAAGAGGCTTTAGTTGAATTTTTTACTTATGCAAATTCTTATCATGAAACCATTAAGTTTACATGGAAATGGTCTAAAAGTGAGCTCCCATTCTTGGATGTTTTAGTTAAACTTAAGAAATAATAGGCTAACCACGGATGTGTATTCTAAACCTACAGATACACATCAATATTTGGATTATAAATCATGTCATCCATTGCATGTCAAGAAAGGCATACCTTATGGGCAAGCATTAAGGCTCAGGCGGATTTGTGACTCAGACGAAGTTTTTGAAGAACGGTTAAAGGAAATGAAGGGACATTTTATTAAGGGGGGATTTAAACGCAAGGTAGTTGAATCTAAGTCAGTTTATTAAAGCAAAAAGACAAAATAGAGATAGTCTTCTTTGTCAGGATAGAGGTAACAATAAATCCAAAGTTAATAGTATGCCTCTAGTTATGAATTTTCATCCAGCGTTGTCAGGGGTAAGGAATATTATTGATTCTATCTGGCCTATTTTGCATGCTTCGGATGACATGAAGGAAATTTTTGGCGATAAGCCTATGATTGCATATAGGAGGCCAAACAATTTTAAGGATGTTTTGGTTAGAGCAAAATTGAAAGGTGAAAATTCAGATTTAAGGGATAAAGGTATGAAAAAATGCGGTAAGTCTCGCTGTCAAATTTGTAAATATGTTGATGAAGGATGTAACTTTGCAGGGGCGGGTAATACATACTTCATCAATTACGCGTTTGATTGCGATTCAGTTGGAGTTATTTATCTTATAATATGTAAGAAATGTGCTAAGATTTATGTGGGAAGCACGATTACATCATTTAGGAAAAGATTTAATAACCATAAGAGTAGTTTGAATAGGTTCGGCAAGGGTTGTAGGGGAATAGCAGGTGAGCATTTGTATGCACATTTTTTTTGAAAGTGGACATAATGATTGGAAGATGTTAAAATTAAAATAATTGACAAAACAAATGTCATTTACATTCCTGACAAATATATATATTATATATATACTAAAGCAAATGTGATGTTGTTCACGGAACGTTGAAATTGCTCAATACCATAAAGGTAGAGCGAATATATAGTGAAAGTGGTCTTACCTCAAAATGATAAAAGCCGCAACTGTCAGTTTCACGCAAGGCGATCTTCAGGCGAATCTTCAGATGCGTACACTGTAAATGAAAAAGAGTTGAAACGACCCCAAATTTCGTTTTAGCCCTGTTGGAGCCGAAGCTGTTTTGGCCCTACGTGAAAGCCATTTTGGGATTCGAGAGCTAGATCGACACTAACAGGGCCATTTTAGGTACACTAAAAAGCCAATTTGGCCCTACCCGTTTCCAAAACAGCCCTGCCATTTTTCAATTCAGCCCCACCGTTTTCCAATTCAGCCCCACAGATCAAAACGACTCTCATTCCCGGGGCTGTTACGGCTCCACTTGCAGCGCTACTTATGATGTCCATATCAGCCCCCAATGAATTAATTTTGGCCCTCTTTTTCCGAATCGGCTCTTACACATGTCAAATCGACCCATTTGTCAAATCGACTCCCGGTGGCAAATCGACTACGTTGTCAAATCGACTCCTTCGTGCCAATTTAGCTCCCGTACTTCAAATCGACGCCCGCGTGTCATATCGACCCCCGAGTTTCAAATCGACTCATTTCAATTGTCAAATCGACCCGTGTGTGTTAAATCGACTCCCGGCTATCAAATCGACTAGGGCGTGTCAAATCGACTCGCGCGTTTCAAGTCGACTCGACCGTGTCTCAAATCGACTCTCCTGCCAAATAGTTCTCTCTGTGTAATCGGCTCGCTCGTGTTAAAGCGACGCGCGTGAAAGCATTGATATTATCTTCTCGATAGTTTTTATTGGTCGAGAATATCATCTATCTAATTTCAAGTGGCATGTTTGGCCAGTAAGACAATAGTATAAATATGGGCCATTCTGGTTAGTAGATACATTATACATTTGAACCGTTTTGCGAGTTAGACTTAACCAGCTCCATCGTGCTACATCAATATGGATGCTTCCAGACAACATTTTTATGTTCTGAAGTAAAAGATTGGTTGCTGTCCCATGATTTCCCAGAAGGTCGTGGAACGTATCGGTAAGTTTCGCGATATTATATACTTTTACTGCAATGACACTATATATTGCAGTTCTATCTTTTTGATCAATATTGTGTAATAAATGTGTTTTTATATTTGTATATGTAGAAAGTGAAGAATTAAATGGCGAGGACATGACAACCTTGTACGAAGTTGATGCAGAAATGACACTTTTTTCCTTCATTCAAATTTCGCCAGAAATTAGCGACGTAATTAAAGAGAAGGTAAGAATTCACGTTAAAATTTTCGATTTCGCAAATTTTATACATTGTAACTTTTTAACAATTTCTGTCATACTAGACTAACAAAATAATGTTCTATTCGAAAACCCGGCGCAGACGACCGGGCTCTGGGAACGAGAATGTATGCGCCCGCGATATATTCATTCAGAGGTTCCGAGCATGCGTAGAAACTATTTGCGAATTTGGCGCCTATTGTACAAGTGACCGTTGGGATTTATATTTGCATTCGAAGAAGGAAAATGGGATAAAATCTAGCGCTAAACTCGCGTCCGATACAGTATTTTGTTCACTTAATATTTAGTGTTATAAAGATGTTACTTTTCTCAGGAAATACGTTCAAGAAACGCCTCGTAGTTGGATTGTCCGCTGTGGAAGAATTTTCAACATGGCTGATCTCCGTGTCGACCTGATCACCAATCTCGTTCCCGAGCCTCCGCCGCGCCACGCAAACGGAGGCTCTGGGATAATCCATCGCCAGAGGGCCGGAAAACAGGGCGTCGATTGAATGGAGCATGCGCAAGAAATAGACCGAGCGTAGTTTCTGGGACGTGAGAACTATCTGTGTTAATATCGAGTTCTTCGGCAACAATCTTCCCTAAACACGTTAATAACTCTCGAGGATCTCTTCAGAGGTGAACAAAAATTGTTGCCTGGTGTTTAAATTAGCAACCAATTGGGATTTGGGACAGAAAAGAATATGATTTTAGAATTTATGTAACTCGCGGCAATGAAATCAAAAAGGTCGATAAACACTGCATTGTGTATTTATAATAATAAGTGTTGGCTGATTGTTGAAACTTCAAACAATAAAAGACTTGACAGCACAAAAATTAACGGTAACATATTTTTATAAACGACCAAGATATACAAGTTTACGCGGCGTTCGTGAGGCCACACACAGGGAGCCGTACTCGTCTATTTATAGTGAAGCGAGTTTAACAGTAAATCGGGTTTATTCGGTATTTTTTACACAATAATTGCATTAAATCGCTATTAAAATGTTCTTACTTGTTAATTTTGTCGACAATCAGGACAAATTACAGGCAACCAGACCAGAAAGGCATCGAATCAGTGTTTACATCAATACGGAAGGCCGTTGACTTAGGTTGCCCTCTGGTTGCCTGTTATTTGTCCTGATTGTCGACAAAATTAACAAGTAAGAACATTTTAATAGCAATTTAATACAATTATTGTGTAAAAAATACCAAATAAACCCGATTTACCGTTAAACTCGCTTCACTTAAGACGTTACGGCTCCCTGTGGTGAGGCGTGGGAAAATCTTTGATCAATCTTTGTTTTGATTCTCGATGGCTTGCATTCTCGTTTCTGTTCTGCAATATAAACACTACGTCCGATGATTTAGTTGGAGAAATCAAGATACTTTTTGGTCGTATTTCCTGAGCCAAGAATAACTGAGGCAATTTTTTGGATGGATGGATAACTCTCTGGATGGATGGATAATGCGACTTGAGAGTCAGGCGCTCTTTCTTGCATTTCGCGTAGAATGTCAATCCATTTAAACGCGACAAGTTTTTTTGAGCTTTTCTGGAAACACGACACGACTAAAAGCTTGTCCGAAGATAACTTTTTTGGTATTGTACTTCGTTCTTTATATGGCAGAGTTTACACCGTTTGAACGAAAGTACGAAACACTCGCGATATTAAAAGTTAATCTAATTAAAGGCAATCCTTAGTTAACCAATCAAAACACTTCCGGTGATGGATTATCCCAGAGCCTCCGTTTGCGTGGCGCGGCGGAGGCTCTGGGAACGAGATTGCCTGATCACTGGACTGTCGATTATTCAAATTGTTGCGTATATAAGCTACAAAACGAATACGAGCCTTGTAGTATTAAATTCCAGCTTCTCTGTTTGTTATATTTGTAGTGTGCGTGTGCGAGTGACGGCGAGAATGAAGAATGATGGTGTTATCATTTATGGTGGTGTACATGTACCAAACACTTCTAGCCGAGGCCAAATGCGTATCCAGTCACAATGACAATCGCCATCGTCTGCCGATAGTTCTCCCAACCAAGCTAGTTCTCCCGAGTAGGTGTATCGGCTGGCTTCATCTGTGCATGTAAGTCTTAAAATTGCCATATTTTACATTCCAATATATTTAACCTTAGTAATTTTGATGTGTATGTTTAATCTTCTCCTATTTAAGCTAGTTAAGACTTAATTATTGCAATTTTGTCTAATGCCTACGATTTAAAGATCTTTTATCATTGAATCTTTGACAGTTCTATCGAGAAAATTATTCAACAAGTTATAGGAAGCTTAGGATTAATAAATAAATAGACGGACAGTTTCTGAATGCCTGAACTGGCAAATATTATGGACATTCACATTGACATTGGTGGTTTATTTCAGCTTATTGGATAGAAATTCAATGGACAGGGAAATGTATTATATCCTATTATCATTCTTATAATTTGGCGGCCCTTTTTCCCCAGAGTGTAAGATCACTTTTAGGTTTCAAGAGTTTGTAGAACTGCACAACATATACAATTCTCTGGTTATGCTGCCCTTGAAGCAAAATAATGTTTCTTAATTAGCTTTACACTTGTATATAAAAAATCTATCAATGTTATATGTTTGATTTAGAAATATATTATTTAATCACATTTCTACGGTCTGTACTATGATATACATGGGCTGCACACTCTTTGGGAACCTGCAGGGCTGTGAGCAGAACATTTTCATGTTCTGGAACTCTGTCCTAAACACGATGTGTGGGTGCGAAGATGTTGTGTAGGAACAGAACTGTACAGATTAGAAATATGATTACTGATATTTTTCCAAACATAGAAGAGACATGAAAAAGGCAATTAATAGCCTGAAGTCATATGTAGTTTATTTGAGATCTGAAAATGATAAGCTAAGGAAGAGGACCAGAGAAAAAATGCAGTGCAGAACTACAATTCTTAAAATGTGAAAAGTTAAGAAATGTAAAAGCTATAAGAAGAGATCAGCTAAATTTACTTTTGAATGATAAAGAAAAAGGAATCATTCTAGGAAAGGGTTGTTTTGGAGCTTGTAAGCTTACGAGGTTACATGTTTCTGGTGAATCTGTACTTGTTGTAGCCTGTGTGCAGACCCCGGAAGGTGATATAGTGTAATTCATGTTGATGTCTATTTTGACTCGAGTTTCCAACAGATGTTCTCCCTTTGTGTTTGCCTTGATATTAATCCCAAATTACTTATTATGGAATTTTGTGGTCTGACTGATTCAAAATGCTGAACAGTATTTTCATTGTTGAAAGGTATTGCTCCTATTTCTCTTGTGCAAAATAATTAGTTGGATAGCCTGGGCAAGTGTTGTGATGGATGTTTTTATTTACACACAATGGGTATTCTCCATTGTGACATTAAGTCGGATAATATTATGGTTATCCACGGTTCTGCTATGCAATTATAGAACCTAGAATAGTATATTTAAATTTTAAATTAGGCAAATTATATAAGAAATTGTGTAGTAAAGAAAATTCCAAGTAATAATATAAACTTTACAAAGGTAACTATCAACACATTGTCATTAACCCTGTGCATTATATGACGGGTTGTATCCATGTGTTGCAACAGATGTTTATAGCTTTGGCATACTGCTGAATTAGGTTTAAAAATTACCAGCACTGGAACACCTCAAGAAAGTGTCCGGTTTGTGTATTAATTCAGTGTTTGGATCAACGCCCAAAAAATAAGTTGAGGTATTTAGTGACATTAATGCTAGTTTCACACATCTACGGTATGTATCATGATTTGCAAGTTGCAAACAGACAAATTATTTGCTGATGCCAAAGGCAGGCTTGCAGTACTGGTTTGTATGTTTGATTAGTGTTGGAATACATGTATATTTACCACTGCACTGTACACTGTAGATTGTAAAATTGAACATACAGTATATCACAACCATGCTCTTTATAATTATTCAAGGCTAAGACTAACTGGATAGAAAAATTCAAACTGTCCATCATGGTACAATGTATCTGTACTGTATAGTTTTGTTAATTAAAAAATGTGTGTTTTGTTTCTTTGAAATAAATATATATATATAATGTGGGTTGTAAACTTGTAAACTGCAGAGAACTTAGAGGAATGAACTACAGACATTTTGACATACATACACATACCGGTACATACTTACAATACATACATACTTACAATACACACATAACATCATACATGCATTAAAACCTCGGCAGAACACAACTACACAACTTATAATTTTGCTATATATATATCAGAATTGTCTTACACAACATGTGAGTGTAGTTTTCTCATGTACACTAAGACTACACGCACAAAAGCCAGGTGTTACAAAACTCTTAAGCGTCACTATATAACTAATAGTCTAACATAATTGTGCTATTTGTTGTATTGTATTGCAAATACTGCAATATGGCTAGCTCTGCTACTAGTGACATCAGTGTTGTTCTGGGCATTTGTTTGCATGGCGAGAAATGAAGGCCACGCACGTGTGTTGGGAATCAATGTATACAACACAATTCTCACCCGAATAGTAATTACATAGGGAGAATAAAGAAATGTCTTAATATGTCTCTAGATGTTTGAGAAAACCTATCATTTCAATCTGATACAAGCAAAGTGAAGTATCATGACTGAAATATCATTGGCAAACCTGTTTTTACGTTCTGAACGATGCATCGCAAACGAATTTTGACCAAATGCTCAACAAGAACAAATATGGAGAAATCGTAATTAGCACTGACCTTGCTTCCCATGCCTTTCAAATACATCCATTTCAGTCAGTTTACAAGCTGGTTTCAATCTGATTCGAGTTGCCCAAGAGACAGTTCCTTCGGTTGCACATATGATTTTTTGCGTGTATTTGTGATCTCTGTGTTTTCTCAGTGTCGAATCTTGTATTAGTCCTTTCTCCGGATTCTGTGCATAATTTTGAGTGCAATTCATTGCGTACTAGATGGTATATTTCCATTTCTTGTCTTGCATGTATTGTGGTTCGATATAATGGCCGCCATTTGTTTAGGTACCAGTCTCTTAAACTATAAATAAACACTCGGCTTTGAAAACTACGCGACAAATGGTGGTATTTTTAAATATATGAATATGTATGAAGGCGAAGACGAAGACGAGTCCTCTATTTTAATAAATAACTTAACACTTAACAAACTGTTATATTACAGGTTCGATTCCTGTCCGGGACATAATTTTTCTGAGGATACGAGCTTGACTATCGTGCATGTATCGTCTAAGTTCTCCCACATTCACAACAGCAGTAGTTTCTCATTTCCATAAAAAATAAATTATTGATTGGATGGCGAGTCCAGAGTCAGAAATCCAATGAATTAAACTATGTTAAATTACTGGACAATTGTCATTCTATTCCTGAAAACAACGTGAAAATGTATTGTTGGTAGTCTGGGTAATAGTATAGTGCCCAACGCCTTCCTCCGCCCCGTCCCCTAAATGTATTTCATTTCTCGTCACGAAGAAAGTTGGAATTTTCTTCATAGAGAATTATTCAATATTTTATTAAGTTTGTTCTAGAACTGTAGGTCGAAAAATATTGAAAGGCAACAGATTAATTTTTGATATAATTTGTTATTTTTAGGAGCATGAAAAAGTGAAACTTGTTGTGTCAAACTTGGCACAACCTCATATTGTGGTCCTTGGAACTGCATTGGAGTATGACAGGCTATTTATTGCAATAGAGGCAACTGCTGTTTTGAGCAACTGCTGTTTTGAGGCTGTTCTTTCCTTGTTGACAAGTTTCTATATTTTAATATAGATTATGGTAACGCCAAGGGTGTGTTATCCTTTGTGTTATCCTTTTTGGAAACTGTAGTTCTTGGCAACACTAAGCAAAGTGGTCAGTTGCCAATAAGGGTTGCAATTTTTCAATGCATTGTCATAAGTATTTCATGAGAACCATGTTTATATTTTGGCTATTATTTTAGGTTATTGTTATCAATGAATTGAAAAACTTTATTTGTTCAGACAGTCGAACTCTTATTCAAGTTATTCACAAAATAGGTTACAGCAAGTACAGTAATCAATGTGATATTAGACAATGCCTTTAGGTTATTAATATTGCTAGTTATGGTTCCGTATATTATTTCTTTTGTTAACTTCGCAAATGAAAATGATAATATTTTCTGTTTAATTACAATTATTATTCATTCTAAATATTGTACAGTTGCTGTATTTTAATCTTTTGTTACTGGTCCAAACGGTTCAAAAATTTTGCTAACTTTTAATCTGCTGTATATTGGCTTGTTTTGGGTCCGTATAATGACTAAAATATAGAGCCAAAATAGCTCCGCTCCGCAAGCTAAATCGACACTTTTTTGGGGCCATAATGCCGCCGAATACGAGGCAAATTGCCTCCTTGGTTTTCCAAAATGGCCCTGCGATTTTCTGAAATGGCCCTTGTCAAAAGTTGAAACAGCCCCTGCTTCTTCCAGAACAGCCCTTGATTGGGGCTGAAACTGCTCTCTATTGTTGGAGCCAAAATAGCTCCGCTCCGCAAGCTGAATCGACACTATTTTGGGGCTATAATGCCACCGAATAGGAGCCAAATTGACTCCTAGATTTTCCAAAATAGCCCTGCGATTTTCTGAAATGGCCCTGGTCAAAAGTTGAAACAGCCCCTGCTTCTTCCAGAACAGCCCTTGATTGGGGCTGAAACTGCTCTCTATTGTTGGAGCCAAAATAGCTCCGCTCCGCAAGCTGAATCGACACTTTTTTGGGGCCATAATGCCACCGAATAGGAGCCAAATTGACTCCTAGATTTTCCAAAATGGCCCCACGATTTTCTGAAATGGCCCTGGTCAAAAGTTGAAACAGCTCCTGCTTCTTCCAGAACAGCCCTTGATTGGGGCTGAAACTGCTCTCTATTGTTGGAGCCAAAATAGCTCCGCTCCGCAAGCTGAATCGACACTTTTTTGGGGCTATAATGCCACCGAATAGGAGCCAAATTGACTCCTAGATTTTCCAAAATGGCCCCACGATTTTCTGAAATGGCCCTGGTCAAAAGTTGAAACAGCTCCTGCTTCTTCCAGAACAGCCCTTGATTGGGGGCTGAAACTGCTCTCTATTGTTGGAGCCAAAATAGCTCCGCTCCGCAAGCTGAATCGACACTTTTTTGTGGCTATAATGCCACCGAATAGGAGCCAAATTGACCCCTAGATTTTCCAAAATGGCCCTGCGATTTTCTGAAATGGCCCTGGTCAAAAGTTGAAACAGCCCCTGCTTCTTCTGAAACAGCCCTTCCTTAAAGCTGAAACAGCCCATACCCTGGAGGGGTCAAATCACCCCTTAGGGGCCATCTTATTATAGGTGCCATTTTGACCCCAAAAAAAGATCTATTCTGGGGTCACCGTTTCGGCCCCCTTTTTTGGGTCGTTTCAGCCCATTTTCATTTACAGTGTAATGTTGTCACGTATGAAGGGTTTCTCGCCGAGTTGAAAACAGCTTCAGAATTTTGTCTGAGAGCCAAAAATTCGTTGAGATGGTTCAACAAAGAAAAAAGATCCTTTGAAAAGCCAAAAGGTGCGTCAATTTTTAGTTATTGTATTACGGTTGTGAATATTGACGTGAAAGCTAAAAAAACATTAGCGAAAATCTCGCTTTGTTGTTTTTCGATGTGTATCACCTAAAAATAACAAAGTTTTCATTCATAATGCTTTATTACTTCAAAAATTATCTTTACTGAATAATAATCATAATATTTGTAATAAATATGTGTTGCCAGCTAACTTTTATCCTTTTTATTTTGTCTGACAAAACAATTCACAATTCAGTCGGGTTTTTCAAAGCCTTAAGACGATTTTTAAAGTTGATTTTCCATCATAACTTCGTTAACGTCAGCACTTGGTTAATGTATTTTCTGTTGAACATTAGCCTTACTCCTCTCAGTTCAGGTTTTTCGCTCTTGTGCGTTAAAGAAATAGCCAGTTTCATCTGCAATCGGGGGAGCGGAGGTAAGACCCTGGGTACGAGGTTGTTTCATCTGCAGTAGGTTGAGAAAATCACGCCGCCATTTTGTTTTTTCATTACTAGTGATATATTAGCTGATAGCTTGCTAGTATAAGAACCAATCAGATTGCAGAACAGCTCATATACGTATATATATATATATATATATATATATATATATATATATATATATACATGAAAGTATACATG